>VWND01000012.1:600000-965128 GCA_009599575.1 Blumeriella jaapii | reverse complement strand
AAAGGCGCTGAAAAGTCTTATATTAAAATCGTAAAAATAATTTATTAATTCGTCGTAATTAAAACCGATTAACGCTTTTGCTTCGCGTAAAACTAATAGGTCGGATTACGGTTATTTACCGACGAATGCTTTTGAAAAAGCTCCGAAGCTTATAAAAGAAATTATTCTACGAAATAATTCGGAAATAATCGTTTGCAATCGAAACCATCGAAAATGCTGTAATTGCTTTCGCCGCAGTACAAATAATATCAGATTGCTTATCGAAGCGTCGTTTTCGAAATAGTTTTTATACTTTTTTGCGCCGTGTAATTATTCGAATAAATTAACATTGCGCCGTCGGTTTTTTAGATTCTGAATTTAACGAAAACTTTTTGTTTAGTCGAAAAGCTGATAAAAGTTATTTTATTTTTTATTTCGTAGCTTTCGGTTTTGTAATTCGATAAAATAGCTAAAGCTATTATTTTAAACGCGCTGAAATACGAAAAAGCTAAACTTTTTTAAATAGTTTTAATCAGCTTAGCGTCGTGGTGTAATTGCAAATAAACTTCGATTATTTCCGAATTGTATGCGAATGCAAGCAGAACGTAGTAGTCGAAAAAAACGTCGGTAAAGTTTTCGATTTTTTTTCTTTTTTAAAAATCGGCGATATCGAATTTTATAATTATAATACGGTCGAAACCAACGAAGCCTAAAGCGATCGGAACGTCAGAATAAGCTACGAAGCAGCAGTTTCCGGGATTCCGAATAATTAAAACAGCGAAGTAAAGGCCGGAATGCATTTTAAAAGCTTGTTAAATAAAATTGTATAATATATTAGCGAAAAAAGCTGTAGGCGCTTTTTAAGTTTTAATCAGTCGGAAATAATACTTATATATAACTATTTTCTTTTTTATAAAATACAATAATAATTTGTTTTTTCCGTTGTAAAATTTTACGTAATTAACGAATTCGCAGCTTAATTTAAATAAATTTTAAAATATATTTTCGGTCGAAAGGCCAGAAAAATCGGCTTTTAAAAATATTCGTTGCTTTTATTTTTTTTTATTTTAATCGAGCTTTATAATCGCGCTGAAAACTTTAGGATTTGTTTTGAAATTCGCGTAGCCTAAATAAGCTTTAGCACGCGTTTATAGTTTTCGCAATTTTTCGTCGAAATATAAATTAATTATTAAAATTAATTTCGAATACGTCGTAATCCGAATTTCTGATAGCAGCGAATCGATTAGCAAAATCGATAACGTCGACTTTTTTTGTAATTAAATCGCAATACGCCGCGTAATAGCGTACGTAAAAATAGCAGAATTTATCGTTTTTTTTGGCGTTAACGTTATTCGTAAAAACGAAATTAAAAAATCGAAGTTTTTTAACGAAAAAAAACTCGAATAAAAATAAATAACCGTTTTTAAAAGTTTTTTTTATTTGTTTCGGCGTATTATATTTGCAATTTTCCGAAAAAAGCTTGGTTTAATTTTCGTTCGAAATAAAAAAAAAAAAGCTAACGGATTTATTTGGTTTTTATATAAAAATATCGAAATAAAACTTTTAAATCGTTTCGTCGTCGAAAGCGAAAGTTTTAAATAAAATAATTTGATTTTATATTTTTTATATAATTTTTTCCGCGATAATTTCGATATTTTTTTTTAAACTTTTTCGATCGAATCGTATAATAATCGAAATTTTAAATGCTTTAATTAAAGTTTAAAATATTAACGATAATAATACGACGTTTTTAAACGCAGCAAGCGTTTTTAATATTTGCGTATTTAATTTCGAAAAATCAGATTTAAAATCGTTTGGATTTTTTTTTTTCGAAATACTAAGGTTTTTTAAATCTGATTTTATAAAATCGTCGCGTTTTATATTAATTAGCTTAAAGCTTATAACTCGGCGTCGATTTCCGGCTGTTTTTATTCGCGATGCTTTTTTTATTAACGACGCGAATAGTTTTTTTCTTCGGACAAAAAAAATTTCGGAAATATCGGCGCGTTTTTTTACGTTTTTTATTTTTATTTTTTCCGAAATCGTTTTTATAAATACAATAGATTTTTTATATTCGAATAAGCGGTTGTTTACTATTACGCTTTTGATTTCGTTTTCGGATTCGTTTTCGATAATTAAAAATAAAAATCGTCGAATAATTTTAATTATTTTAAAAATATTAATTGCTATCGCGTATGTTTTTTCGAATTAAACGAAAATAATATTAGCTTTTTTCTTTTTTTCGTCGTCGTAAGTTTAAAATATCGAAATAGCGTCGTTTTTTTCTTTCGGTATAAAAATGTCGCATTTAGCGACGTTTAGTTTTTTGCTTTAAAAAAAAGTCAGATTTAAAATTTCGCAGCCGATTAAAACTCTTTTTGGCGATTATATAGCGTCGTCGACCAATTTGCAAATAATTGTAAAAAAGCTTATAAATCTGCGGGCTTTTGGATTGTTGGCTTTTAGAATTTGCGTTTTAAAAATATAAGCGTTTAGTATTTAAACTTTTTTTTTAATAAAAGTAATAATTTCGAAAAAGCGAGCGAAATGTCGAAATAAAATAATACCGGTGATTTTGCTAAAAACGTATTTTTAAATATTTTTTTTTCGTTGATTTGATAAAAAACGTAATATTCGGTCTGTTATTTTTTTTTTATTATTTCGAGCTTTTTTTGTTTCGGCGAAAGCTTTTAAAACGTTATCGTAATTCAGCAGAAACTTATCGTAATTAAAACTTTTGCGAACGAATTCAGCTTTAACGAATTTTTCGTAATCGAATAAAAATTCGTTAACGTTTTTAATTATTAAATCGAATTGTTTTATAAATATTTTTACGAAAGCTGTTTATTAATTTAAAATAGCGGCATTATACGCTTATTTAAATTCGAAGAAATTACGTATAATAATTTCGTTTTAAAATAAATTAAAAATAAATTTGCCAGATTTAGCAACGCTTTGTTTAAGAAACGATATAATATCGATAGGTTTGTGAATTAAAAAAATATGTTATATTTATTAAAAAGTAATTGGGAAAAAATACGAAAATTATAAAATATTTGTATTTAAAAGTTACGGAAATCCGCATGCTGTTTTTTTAATAAATTATAATTGTTTAAACAGGCATCCGTTCAAAATAACGAAAAAAGTAAATAATACAGAAAATAGCAAATAATAAAATGCATAAAAAATAGTTCTCGTAAAATATACGAGCAATATAATATATTAAATATGCGATTCAAATATATATAAAGCTTTTGTTTTGATAAACAAAAATACAATTAAAAAAAAAAAAAATAATAAATGTTTTAAATAATATAAATTTTTTTTTTAAAAATAAACAGTATATATAAAACAGAATAATTAAATTGTATATAAGCAAGCAAAACAAAAATAATAAAACAGTATATAATAAAAAGGAAAACAATAAATAATAAAAATAATAAAACAGTTAGTAAACAATTTTGTAAGCATTTTTTTTTTTTCGATTATAAATAAAATTACGATTTAAATTGTGTTTTCAGCCGCCGGATTATCGTTCGGTTGTTTTTAAACCTTTTCAAAAGGTTTTTTTTTTTTAGAAATATAATCGCTTTAATCGAAGTCGTCGTCGGAATCGTTGAAATCGGAATCGCTGTTTAAATCAGAATCTAAAAAGTAAATTTGCTGGTTTTTTTTGTAAAATCGTTTTAACCGGTTGGCGGCGAACGTTTTTTTCAGTTTTGTTTTATCGAATTCCGTAAGCTTATAATAGCTTTTATTTAATTCGGCTTCGTATATTTCGTAAAATCCGAGCTATTTATAATTAAGTTTAATATCGGCCGATTTGTTAATAGCGCGCTGGACGTTGTAAATCAGAACTAGATTTTCTTTTTTGATTAGCGTTTTTTTTAAAATTTTAATTTTATTTTAAATTTTTTTAGCTGTTTTTTTATACTTTTTTTTTTAAAAATTATTTTTTTTATATTTATATCGCGGTAATTTAGCTGTTTAAATTTTATTACTAATAGATTTGCTTTCGTTTTTATTTTAATTACGTTATAAAGCTTTTATATAAGCTATTTTATTTTCAAAGGCAATCGAGCGTTTCTGCCGTATTAAATAAAAAATGGAATTATTTTAATAAAAGCGTATATGTATATGCGTATAGCAAAAAGCATTTTCGAGAATTTCCGCGATCAACGTTTATAGTTTTTTCGAATGGCTTTTAAAAAATCGTTAAAAATATTTTTATAGCTTCGTTTATCGAATTTATTGCTTTTCGAATTATAAGCTGAGATTTAAATGCGTTAAATGCCGTATTTTTTTGTAAAAGTTTTAACAACGTTTTTGTTTTTGAATTTACCGTCGACGTTTAATTTGCTAAACAAATCGTATCGATATATAACGTTTTTTTAAAAAAAGGTTGTTATAGTTTCGGAAATAACGTTTCGGAAAAGTTTTTTTTTAAGCTATTTAAATAAATCGTCGATAGCGAATACGAAATACGTATACTCGCGGTCGATAATCGGTACGCGTATAACGTCGAAATTAATTTTTTTTTAAATTTTAAAAAACTACGTCGAATATAATAAATTTTATTCTCGGCCAGGTTTTCGTTTTTAGCAAAAAATACAGCTTTTAATAAAGGTTTTGCAATTTTCGAAGCATTTTTTTTATTAAAAATCGTTTTTAATTCGGTAATAAATAGCTTTAGCTTTTTTATAAAACACTTTTTCGCAGGCTTTTTTTATAATTTGAAACTTATTAATTTTGTTATTTATTATTAAACGTTTTTAATATATATTATTTTTTATTTTATACAGTTTTTTATCGGCTAAAATATAATCGAAAGCTTGGTTTTTAAATAATTTAAATTAATAATTTAATACGTTAAATAATTTAAATAAAATAATTAAATAATATGCGATTAAATAAAAGTTTTCGGTTTTGTAATTATCGATCAAAAGTTTATTTTCGTCGTTAATCGGTTTATTTCGATCGGTTTCGGTTAAATCCATTCGCGATGCCAGCCGAAATAATAACGCGAATGCTTTTTCGGCCCGAAAATTAATGTTTTTTATTCGCGATGCCAGCCGAAATAGCAACGCGAATGATTTCGGTTTTATAAAACCCAAAGCGTAAATAGCGAAGCAGCCGATTTCGTCAGCGATTTATTCGTCGATATTTTATTCGTTTTATTTAGCGAAATCAAACGGATAAAAGCGTTTTCGTTTAGAAAAGCCGTTTGCCGCTATATTAATTGTTTTTTTAATATGCTTAATTTCGAAGTTTATAAATCGCATTTAAGCTATTTAATTAATAACGAGCGTTTTTAATAAATTATTAGTTTTTTTATTTAATTAATCGATAAAGATTTTTGCGTTTGTTTTTAAAATAAAATATACGCCGTACAATTCGCTTTTTATTTTTTTTATTATTTTAAAAACGCTTCGATATTTTCGTTTAATAGCATCGTAGCGTGCTTTTGCGAAGGATTATAAGCCGCTTTCGAATCGTAAAAAGTGCCGTTTTTTGTATCGATTTGTTGCAATATAGCTTTTTAACCGAAAATACTGGCGTCGATAATTAAAATGATTTTTTTTGCGTTTGGGCTGTAATCGATCCGTATAAGCGATAAAACCGATAAAAAATCGTTTTTAAAAACTTTTATAATTTTGTTTTGCTTTTTTTTTTAAACGAAATCGATTTTTTTTTTATCGTAGCGTAAATAAATGCAATTTTTTAAAAAAAAGTTTTTAATTTAATTACGATAATAAATTATAACGCTAATAAAAGCTTTGGCTTCGGTAATATTTTTATATTTTTTTATTCGCAAATTTTTTTAATTTTCTTTCGTTAAGAATAGCGGCTAGCGCTGTTAGTTATATAATTAACGATATTTATTTCGGATATACAAAATTTTGATCGAAAGTTAATAATAGCTTTGGCTTTTTCGAAGCAGATTATAATTTTGTCGATATTTCAAATATGTTTTATTATATAACGTCGAATTTCAGAAAAAAAATTTATTATTATAATATAATTTAAAGTTTTTTATTTCGACGTCGTTAACGTAAAGCAAAATAATATCGGAAATGTAAATTATAAAAATTTTATATACGACTTTTACGAATTAAACGATTAAATTAATAGTTTTTATAAATATTTTCGTTATACGTAATAAACCGATTAAAAATTTAAATTGCCGTTATATTTCGAAATCGTAAATTAAGTATTAAATGGTCGTAGCCGAAAAACAAATCGAAAAAAAAAACGATCGTTAGTTTTGCGAATTCGTTTGAAAATTAATCGACGTTAAATAGCACGTTGATATTTCGTATCGTTATTTTGTTTATTTCGACGATTGCGATAATAAATTTGTAAATGCTTTTCTTTTTTTTCGCAACGATAAATTATTTGTTTTTATATAAGCCGTGGCAAAATTCGAAGATTTTTTGCTTAATTCGTTTTTTTAGCATTTCGATTATTTTATTTTGGAAAGTTTTAGGAATTAAAAAGGTTTTTTTTTGCTAAGCTTCGTAAAGCACGGTTTTAATATCGATATAAAGCGTAACGTTAAAATTAAATTGGCTTATTTCGGTAAAATCGAAAATTATAGCTTTTTCGCGGTTGCGTAAAACTTCGTATAATACTTTTTTTTCTTTTGGTAAAAATTAAGTTTCGATTATTAAATTATTAAATCGTTTTTTTGTAAATCGGCTGTTAAATAATAAACTGGAAAATCGGCCGATAATAAGTTTTTCAAGCTCGCTAATAATTGATTGGAATAGTTTTGTTGTTTTATTTTTTAAACCAATCGTTTATTTTTCCGAAAATATTTTTACCGGATTCGCTAAAATTTACGAATCGTATTTTATTAGTTTTGCGCTTGTAAAAAATGCTGATATTAATATAAAAAAATAAAATATATAAGTCGGGTTTATTTAATACGAAAACGAAATCTTCGAAATTTTTATTTCCGAATTAATAGTTAAAAATATTAATATTGGCCAATTTTATTCGCGGTGTTATTTCGATTAACGACGTAAATGTTTTTAGCCGAGTATTTTTTAAGCTTTGTTATAGCTTAGCGTTTGTTTTAAAACCAGAGCCGGCTATTCGTTTTCCGATAAAACGTCGATTAAAAAGATTTTATCGCCGGCGACGATAATTTAATTTTAAAAAAATCGGTTTTAGTTTCAGAAAAAGACTTTTATTTGGCCGTTTTCGGTGTATTTAAAACTGACGAAACTTTTCAGGATCTAAAGCATTTTAAAAATAATAAAATAAAAGTATTTTTTTATTATTAAAAAGTTTTTATAAATAATAATATTTTTAACGTCGATTTTTATATTTCGTAAAATTTTATTAAACTTAATCGTATTTTCGTTAACGATAATATAAATTATTCGCTTATCGGTGATAATCGGAATACCATTAGCTTCGGCTGTTTTCTGGTTTATATAATTGATTTCGGTTCTATTATCGAGTAAAGCGAGGGCGGTCGTATTTTTTTTAAATATTGTTTTTATTTTTAATGCTTTTATAGCCGTGTAAAAGCAGTTTCGTCGTTTTGACTTTTGGGTTTTTATAGCGAAAGCCAAAAGATTGATTTTTTCCGAAGATTTTATTTTATCGGCTAAATTAATTGCGATATTGTAAATTTTTTTCTGGTTTTTTTCTAATTTAAAATCGTTTTTTTTTTCGAATAATTTTAATTTTTTCGTTTTTTTTTAATATAAGGATTTGTTTATTAATAATTTTATCGAATTTTTTTTTTATGCTAAATAAATCGCTGAATTTCAATTTAATCTTTTGTTTTATAATTTTTTTAATAGCTTCGTCGACGGCTTCGGAGCTAATATATTTATCGATTTATTTTTCGCTTCGTATTAAATCGGAATATCGGTGTCGATATTATTTATATCGTCGTTAATTTTTTTTATTATAAACGTTTTTCTAATGGTTTTATCGTTTTTTTTTCGAATTTCAAAATCTTTTTTTTTTTCGATTTTGACGTTTTTTTTTATATTAGTCGGTTTGGCGAATGGGACAGAAGCATTTTGCTTTTTTATAATTCGCTAGCTTAATTATGCAGCCATAATATTTACAAATGCGATAATTGCATTAGTAATATATATATTTGTTTTTTATTTATATATTTGAATTTTATTTATATTTGGAATAAAGGTTTTTTTTTTAATTAATACGCCTTTTGGAATATTTTCTTTTTTACTAATAAAAATCGTTTTCGCATTTTTCCTGTTTTTTAAGCAGTCGTTTTATTCCGTATTTTTTACTTTTAAGCAAATAATATTTAACCAGCTTTGGTTTTCAGCTTTATTAAAAGGGTTTATTCCTGCTTTCGTCGGTCCGAAGCAAATCGTTTTATACTTATTAATATAACAGATACTATTGTTTATACAAAAATTAAATACTTTGCATTTAAAGCGAATATAAAATTTTTCGCAGTGAATTTTTTTATTATTACAAAATTCATATTTAAAGCCACGGAATTTGTTTTGATAATTACTTTTATTATTTTAATAGCCGCGATTTTAGTTTCCGCGTTGGTTTTTTTTTTTTTTTAATAATCGTTATTATAATTAATATTTCGCTGATCCTAATCGCTAGCACGAGAAGATTGCTATTAAACAGCTATTATTTTTACGATAGCTTAGCGAAATTAATCGCTTCGCGTATTTTAAAAAAAATAATTATTATAAAAGCCATTTTAATCGTTTTTATTATCCGAATTAATATAAAAAAGTTTTTTCTGTTATTATATAAAATCTTCGATTTTGATTTAAAATCCTTGAATTTTAATATCGGTAAATTTTAATACGAGAATTTCGATATTTTTATTAAGTTTTTCCAAGCTAATAAGTTCCGCAAAACGATTAAATAATATAATAACAGGTTGCTTTTTAGCGATTTCGGTAACTTTTAATAGCTGGGCATATTTTTGTATTAAAGCTTTTACGTCTTTTTTGTAAATAGGAAAAAGAGATTTTTTTTGGTTTATGGCTTCGATAATACGTTCGCTTTGATTTTGTTTAAAAACGAATTTTATAAATTTGAAATATTAATCGAAGATTTCAAAGTTTTATTTATTAATTTTAAAATGCTTAATAATTTTGTTGCGAATGCTGATTAAAAAGCCAAGTAAAAATAATCTTTTTTGCTTAACCTCGTTTAAACTTTTTTATTAACGAAAACGTTAAAAACTCTCGTATAAATACGATAATAAGCTTTAAATTTTTTGGCTTAGCGAATTGTCATAACAAACTGCTTGAAAAAAGCGATAATATCGCGAATTTGCTAGCGATCGTAATTTCGGAATTCCGATTTTAAAACTTTAATTAGCTTACGCCAGTTTCGAGCCTTAATAGCCTTTTATTTATTTATCGATTTAATAATATCTTTAGTAATTAGGTTATAATAGCAAAAGAGTTTATCGAATATTTTAATTTCAAAAACTCCGAAATTTTTACAGGTTTTTTTATATTTTTCGATAAAGTCGGTAATATTGGCGCTATTAAATAAAAGTGCACCAGAAAAGCCAGAGAAAGGCATGCGGCCTCGTATAAAAAAACGAAAAGCGTCGTTGTTTATAATATTAACAAAAATGTTAATAAGGTTTGAATTAAATAAATAAGTGTTTTTTAAAATTGCAAATTAAAAATTTTTAGTATAAAAGGAATCGTTTTTAATAGGAAAGCTATTAAAAAGGTTTTTGTGTTTTTTGAAAAAATTAAATAAAATAAAATTGCGTCCAGACATTTGATTAATATATTAAAAAACTTGTTTTTTAATAAATTAACTAGAATAATATAATATTATTATATAATCTACGGTCTCGATATTCCGTGGCTCAGGCCAATGCACGTATAGCTATTTTTTTATTATTTTTAACAAAAAGCCGCAAATTGTAATTGTTATAATCATAAAGTGTAAAATCAAAAGATTAAGTTTTCGCCAAGCGTTTGACTAAAAAAGATCTAATTCAAAAGGGCCGAGCGCAGCGGTCGAAGCGTACGAATTAATATTCGATTTGTTATTTTTAAATAAAAAAGCGATTTTCGCGTTTTAAATTTCGTACGGTTCAGAATTGCCTGACCGTAATTTCAAACGTTTCTAAAATATATTATATTTTTGTAGTTTAATAATTGTACGTAAAATAAAAAAAGCTATTAAAAGTCTTTTATATAATACAAATGCGAATAATATTATATAAAAGATTTTTTAAACCGTAATAGCGAAATATCGAAATCGACCTTAATTAAGAATTTAAAAAATGCATCGGCGAATATATAAAAACGAAACACCGAAGTTTGAATCCCTGCGTAAATTATCAAATATAAAAATAAATAAGAAAACCAGATTAATACGGCCATATGTCGATGGG
The DNA here is from genome assembly GCA_009599575.1 of Blumeriella jaapii. Taxonomy (NCBI): domain Eukaryota; kingdom Fungi; phylum Ascomycota; class Leotiomycetes; order Helotiales; family Drepanopezizaceae; genus Blumeriella; species Blumeriella jaapii. The sequence goes on along the minus strand of VWND01000012.1, from coordinate 954,762 downwards.
TAAAATAATCTAAAAAATCCCTAGAAAAGATTGAAAAAAGAAAAAGAAAAATAAATAAAGATATAAATTAAATTGCGTACCTATAATATTATCTAAGGAGGTGCTTTGCTCTTATATTTGTTAAAGATAGTCAGTGGCAGGGGGTTTCGAAGGGGTCCATGCCTCGATTATAGCTAAAACTACCAACTTCCATTAATACAAAGTATCACCGTTTTACAGCACGAGCTTCGTTTGCGTTTAGCTTATATAAAAAATTGGAAAAAAGGGAAATATCGAGCTTTCAGTTTTAATTGATATAAAAAATATAATCGTATATAATTTCAAAAAATGAAAGGCCATTTAGACTTTCGTAAAAAAAAACCATTTGAGCGAAATTTATTATTAAAAAAATTCGTTCCAATCGTTTTAATAGAAATTTACGAAAAATCGAAAGCGTTTTTGCAAATATTAATTGTAAATTTCGGTCTGACCGTCGGTTTCAAAATAAGCGGCTATCGAAAGCTTTAATTACGTACCGAGTATTTTGTTTAATTCAGACCAAAAAATAAATTAATACTAAAAGCCACGATCGCTAATAATACTTTTTAAAAGGCCAAAATATTTATATATATGAAATATATACAATTTAACGAAGCTTCGAACGTCGATATTTTTGTAATAAAAAATCGAAATAGCTTATTTAGAAAAGCGATTTATTATTACGAATACGTTATCGTAATCGTATTTGTTTTTGTTAAAATTGCAAAAGTCTATTATAATATGCTTTCAAAAATGGTCAAAAACAGAAAAAGACTGAAAAAGGCCGGAACGTTTATTTTTTGAAATAAAATTTTTTCGATAAGCGTAGCAATTGCGATAATATTGTTTTACGAAAGCTGTTATACCTCGCTGTCACGGTGCATCAAGGCAAACCAGGGAGCAAGGCATTCATTTGCTGATGTACTGAATCTTAGGAATTTAAAAGAATACAAAAGGTCCGTTTGGTTATATTTTATCCATCTGGGTCGTGCCTGCTCGGGCCGATGGCCGAAAGCAAAGTCTCGGTCAAGACTGAGAATTTGAACCGTGCCCTTTGACACCCTCCTCTCTTTTCGCTTAGGCCTTTTGTTTTCCACTGTTTTTTTAATTTTAAGATCACTTTTAATTAGAAATAAACGGTCTTTTACCAATATTTATTAAGCTTGAAAGTAATATTTCCCGGATTCGACGTCGAAATCACTTTTAATTAAAAATAATCGGTTTCTTGCTAATATTAATTGAATTTGAAAGCAGTACTTTCCGGGTTCGACGTCGAAATTACTTTCAGTTAAAAATAATCGGTCCTTTGCTAATATTAATTAGATTTAAAAGTAATGTTTTCCGGATTCGACGTCGAGATTACTTTTAGTTAAAGATAATCGGTCCTTTATTAATATTAATTAAACTTAAATTTTTACGTATAATCAACTAGTTTTAAAATAAATAATAAAAATAAATCTATTAAATACAAATACAAATACTAACGGTATTTTTTTTTCTTATAAGCCGGATTTAAATAAATTATTTTTAAAAAACTAAATAATCAATCAATTCAAAAAAATTCCAAGTCTTTTGCTTTCTGCCAGAAATCGTAATCTGAAAACCAGCCTTTTTATTTTACTAAAAAGTGCAATTTCTTCCACCGACTTTTAAATACGAAATTTAAAATCTAATCAACCTTTTATTTTTCTTTTTGATTTCCGAAATCGTTTTTTTATCAATTCGGAATCTAATGCTATTTTTTTCTTTTTTTTTTCGATTTTTATTGCTTCGCGGTAAAAGCTTAACAAACTGACGTGAAAAAAACGTCGTAGAATTTCCAAGTTTCTGAAAATCGAAGTTTGTATGCTTAAAAAACCGATTTTGTTTAAAATTGAAAAAAAGCCAAACTTTTTCGCGTTTAATTTTTTGCAAGATTTTTTTTGTTTTTAAGTTTTTTATATTTAAATAAACTTTTTTTTTTAATTGCGAAATATCTAAAAGTATATTTTTTATCGTAATATTTCGCTTGAACGTTTTATGCGTAAAAAAATAGTTTTTTTTCAAAATCTAATAAATACTTTCCAATTTTTTCGCTAATTGCTAAGCCGATTTTAATTCGTAATTCGGCAATTTTTCTAAACCGAACGGCTTCGCTTTAATGCCGTTTATTTCGAATAGCGATATTTTAATAAAAAACGAAATTGCGTCGTTAATAACGTATTCCGCTATCGAAAAAAAATTTGGCCAGTTATTTTGGTTAAAATCTACGTAAAAGCGTAAATACGTTTTTAATATTGCATTTATTTTTTCGGTTTGCCCGTCGGTTTGTAAATAAAAAGCTATAAATAATTTTCGTTTAATACGAAGCATTGCGATAAAAATGTTTTAAAAAACTTAAAATAAATAATAATCCACGGTCGGAAACAATATCGTCGAGCATTTCGTATTTAAAAAATACCGTTTTGCAAAAGATATAAGCGAATTATAAAATTGTTATGTTTTTTTTGCGAACCGCGATAAAATAAAATTATTTGGTTAATCGGCAAACGATTATTAAAATCGCGTCGTAAATAAATAATTTACCGGTTTTGTTATAAGCGAAATCTTTTTTGCTAAAAACGTTTGGTAAGTTTATAATTAAATCAAATAAAATGCTATTTTACGGTCGGATAAAAACGGATAATAAGCATAGTTTTCCGTTCGTTTTTAATTTAAAAAATTTGTTTTTTTTGCAAGCGATGCAAAAAAATATATAATCTTCGATATTTGCGATTATTCCCGACCAATAAAACAAGCGTTTTAAAAAAAAACGTAGTTTTATCGCGTTTAAAATAACCTGCGGTCGGATTATCGTGGAATTTTTTCAAAAGTCGTTTTTTAAAAATAAAATTTAATGGAATATAAAACCTTAAGCTTTTGTATATTTATATACTATCGATTAATAAAAAGTCGGTACCGAAAGAATTTTCGTAAAAGCGTTGCGTATATTTAATATCGGAAATAATATTTTTTTAAAAAGGTTTTTGATATTTTTAAATCTGTTTTTTGTTCGTCGTTTTTTTATAATCAAAAAGTTGTTTTTTCGTATTTAATTATATTATATTTTTTCCAGCTTTAACTTCGCGCTTTCGATTTTTTTTTTAATTAATTTTTTAGCCGTAATGCATATTAAATGCAAAACGTTTTTTTGTTTTTTTTAGCAATAACAGTTTATTTAAGCCTTCGGTCGTAACCGAATGTAATAAAAGTTTAACGAATTCCGAAAGTTTTTAAGCGTAATCCGACTTTTTTAAAAAAGCGTCAGCCGGATTTTTCGAATTCGTTTTATAAATAATTTCGAAATCGATCGTAGAAAATATTATAACCTATTTAGCTTATCGTCGGGTTAAAATACAAATAATTATAAAATATTTCAAATTGTTATAATCGGAAATAATCGTAATTTTATAGCGTGCGCTTTTCAAATAATATCGCTAATATTTAACTAATTTTACAATCGCCAAAAGTTTTTAATCGAATATCGTATAATTGATTTTTGCAAATATAAATTTTCGGAAGTAAAATACGATCGGATAAAAATAAATATCGTTTTGTCGTTAAAAAATATGATTTTTACGAATACGATTATAAACGCGTCGCATTCGAGCCAGATTTTTAAATTTAGATCGAAATATACCAGCAAAAAGGTTTTGTTAAAAGCCTTTTGCAATTCGTAAAAAGATTTGATAGCCTTATCGTTCCAAACAAAAAAAATCTTGCTTTTTAACAACTTGGTTATTTCGATAGCGATCAAGCTGTAATAATAAATAAACCTCCGATAAAAAATTGCAAAATCCGAAAAAAAAACAGTATTTTTTTGGCTATAATAAAAATTAGTTATTAATTAATCGTATCCATTTTTTTTCTATTTATATCCACGCCGAAGAAAAATATTATAAAACCGAGAAACTTTATTTTATTCGTATCAAATTCGCACTTTTCCAATTTGCAATACAATGTAGCGTTAAAAAAAGCGTTTAAAATTATTTTAACGTGTTCGGTATAAATATATTCGTTATCGGAATAAATTAATATATTATTTAAATAAATCATAACGAATATATTTACGAAATTCTTAAAAATTTTATTAATATAAGCTTGAAAAATCGCTAAAGCATTGCATAAACCGAAAAGTATAATTAAATATTTAAAAAAGCTAAATCGAATACGAAAAACGGTTTTTTATTTATATTCTTTCGCTATGCGAATTAAATTAAAGTTTTATCGCAAATCGAATTTAATAAAAATTTTAATTTTGCTTAAGCGGTTAAAGATTTCGGAAACTAAAGAAATTAAATACCGGTTTAAGATTATAACGGCGTTTAATCCGCGGTAATTTACGCAAAATCTTAATACGCCGTTTTTTTTAATCGTATAAAATAATAGCGCGGCGGCTTTCGATTTTAATAATCGAATAAATCTTTGGTTTGTGTATTTGTATTAAATAGTTTTTTAGCATTCTCAGTTTTTTTTCGGAAAAATTATATAATAAATCGTATGGAAATTTAGCGTCGGATCGAAAATAGATTTCGTAGTTAAAGCCGGAACGTTCGGATAAAAAAATTTAAAACTTGGATTTGCTAAAAACCGTATTTTTAAATTCGGCGTATTTTTTTAATAACAGGACTTTTTTATTATTATTTAAAATCAGGTTAAATAGCTTTTCTGTAAATTTGTAAAAATCCCGAAATTTAACTTAATAAGCAAAAGTTTCGCTGATAAAATAATTTATCGATTCCGCGGCGTCGTTTATTAAAAGCATATATTCGTCCGTTATTATAATATTATATAAAGCGTTTTAATCGGAAAAATAATCCGGTTTTAAGCTAAGTTTTCCCGATTTTTAATCGACGATCGGATTATATTATTTAAATTAAAGCCGCTCGAAAATAAAATTCGCGAAATATATATTTATTTTTTTAAAATTTTGCAAGCCGGATGATTTTATTACGTAATAATTCGTAAAAACTTAAATTATGCCGTCGTCGCAAGCCGGAGCAAGTTTTCGGCCTTAAGCATTTTTAATTAAAAAGTAAAAATTAGATTTAATATTAAAATAAATAAACGGTAAAATTGCGTTGTTAATAAAGTTTTTGATTGCGCCGTAATTTACAATAGCGTCGAATTTCTTAAAGCGTTTATTTTCGTTTTAAATAATTATCGGTATAAAATACAAATTAAAATTAGTAATTAAATTAAGCAAATCGTTTAAATATAAAAATATAATAACAAATATTGTTAATAGCAATTTGTCGTTAGTTTCGGCCTTATTTAGGCTGTTTAAAAAAGTTTGCATAACGGAATTTTTGCTTAGGATTCCTGTCGCTTCTAACGACGAATAAAATTTTCGTTTTTTAAATATTTCCATATTATATGCCCGGTGCTTTCGCAATTAAAGCAAGCGTTAGCATCCCGAAGTTTTTTTTTCTTTTTTTTATTTATTTTAAAATATCGGAAACGCTTTTTTGCGTTATTCGAGCTAATAGTTAATAATAGGCGTGATTTTATAATAGTTATGGAATTTTTAGTAAAAGCGCTGCTATTGCTTTTTAAATTTGCTTTTGTTTCCGAAGTCGAAATAAACTTTTTTTCCGAAAACAGGCTTATTTCGCTTCGGATATATTTTTCGGCTTTTAAAACGCAATTTTTTATTTAAACGTAAATAGTTGGAAAAAAACCTCGAATCAGGTCGTAAATGCTTTTGAAAATCGGGCGTATTAGTTTTATTTTATATCGTAATAAAACCGCTTGTTTTTCGTAACGCCAAAAGGTTTTTTAAAAAACGGTTTCGAAATAATTAATAAAATCGGTTACAAATTGGATAACGAATATTTGATATCGCTTTATTTTTTTGTCGGCCTCGATTGAATTTTCAATCCGAGCATATTTTTAATAAAGCCAGGCTTTTAAAAAAACCCAAGTTATAAATTTATCGATTTTTAAAAAATTCTTGCAATAAATTCGAATATATACGATTCGTTTTTTAATTAAATCGAATAAGTAGTTTTTTGCGGTTAAAGCTTATAAATCCGATCGGAAAATGCTTTTTTTAGCGAAGTAATCTTTTATTTCCAATAGCCAATATTTAATATTGTTTTTAAGAAAAGTAAAAATTAATAATAGTTTCGATTTAAAAAAGTTTTTGAATCGTTGTAATATATAGCTAGCAGAAAAAAAGTTGGCGAATTCGGCTTTTAAAATAATCGGTTCGCTTTTTAAACTTTGTAAAAGTTAAAAGCGAAATAGAAATAATAATGGTGCTATAAAAGCTTGGTTATTAAAAAGCGGATTTTTAAAAAAAGATAAATTGCGGTAAGAATCGAAAACAACTTGATTGGTTCCGGAAAATGCAAAAGCTTTAGCAAAAAATCGTTTGCAATTCCATTTGCTGGGTTTTTATAATTGCGAATCTAGCTTTTATAATTTTATTTCTTTCGCGTTTTGCTTTTAATTAAGCCTTGATGCGTAAAAAGGTTTCGGAACGAAAAAAAAAAGAATTGCGTAGTCGTTCGTTGGCGGTAAAAAATTGCGAAATAAATTAAAACGGAAAGGAAAAAGAGTCGAAAAATAAAAAGCTATCGTCGATCTGATTTTCGTAATTATCGTTTACTTCGGTCGCTATATTATTTAACGTTCGAATGCTTAGTAAAACAGTATTAATAAAATTGGAATTTTGGTTTGAAAAGTGTTTTTTTTTTCAAAATCTGTTGAATTCCTTTTTTCGTTGCGAATTAATCGTAAGGCCGATCGGTTTTCTATCAAAATCTAAGGCTCGAAACATGCGGAGTTGAGTAAATAATAAAAGAAAATGCTTGCCGGCCGGTTCTAAAAAAAAAATTCAAAGTGTCACGGTGTATCAAGGCAGACCAGGGAGCAAAGCATTTATTTGCTGATATACTAAATTTTAAAGATTTAAAAGGATACAAAAGGTCCGTTTGGTTATATCTTATCCACCTGGGTCGTGCCTGCTCGGGCCGATGGCCGAAGGCAAGGTCTCGGCCAAAACTGAGAACTTGGACCGTGCCCTTTGACACTCGCTAATAATATTAATCCGAAAGCAATTGCGTAGTTTTGCGAACGCTAAAATAAACGGTAAAAATTTAATCGTGCATTTTTTATATAAAAGCCAAACGAAAATAATCGACGTTTAATATTATCAAACGACCGTAATATAGCAGAAGGTCGCGTTTAAATATATACGAAATATTATTATCGTCGTTTTTTTTTATAGCGTTTCGTACAGCTTTTTTTCGAAAAGCTATAAAGCTGCTAACTGTGCGATTAGCATAAAAAATTTGATTAACGATACGAAATGCGAAAAAAAAATCAGTTATTTCAACGATAAAAACAGTTGTTTCGAAGGCCGTGGAAAATCGAAGTTTTTTAATTAAAAAGCGGTAATCGATCTGATTTGCTCGAAAAAGAATTTGTAAACGCTAAATGCGTTTAAAAAAGTTTTAACGGTCGAATTCGCTTATACGACGTATTAATGCGTCAGCCAGAAAATTGTGATTACTTGATTTATACGTAATAAAAAAGTTGTAATCGGCGAAAAGCTCGGCCCAGCGTATTTATCGAGCGTTTAAAAATTTAAAAGTTATAAAATATTCCAAAGTTTTATAATTAGTAATAATTTTGATTTAATAAACTAAGCTAGCTAGTTTAATACGAAAATTATTTAAAAATCTTACGATTGCGAGCATTTTTTTATCGTATACGACGTAGTTTAGCTTTGCGAAAATTATAATTTTGCTAAAATAAACGACTGGAAGCCAGTCGTTATTATAAAATTGCGAAAGCATAAAAGCTACCACGCCGTCGGAAGCGTTAGTTTTTAATATGCAAAAAAGGTTTTGCTTGTAATATTGTAAAACTGATGCAGTAATAAAAACTAAAATAAAAAAATCGAAATTCTTTTGATATTTAAAAATAAAATTATAAAAAACGTTAGCTTTGGTTAAATAAATCAAAAGCTTTGCAATTATACCGTAGTTTCGAATAAAACGTCGGTAAAAGTTATAAAAACCAAAAAAGCTTTATACATTTTTTACAATAGTAAAAGGCTTTTAATAAGCGATTACGAAGATTTTTTCTAAATTTATTTTTAAGCTTTTAATAAAAATAATAAAACTTAAATAACGGATCCGAATAACGTTGAATTTAAACTTTCGAATATCGGCTTATAATCTAGCGTCAGCGAGCTTTTGAAACATTTTGCGAACGTATATAACGTGTTTCAAAAGGTCGGACGAATAAATAAAAATATTATTTAAATATGCAATGCAAAAATCGTTTAAATAATCGACGTCGTTTATATAACGTTAATAAGTTGCGAATTTATTAATAAAGCCAAAAGGTAGCATTTTGCATTTATAAACGCCGTAACGCGTACGAAACGTCGTTAGTTTTTTATTAACGAGGTTTATTCGAATTTTGTAAAAAGCTTAACGAATATCGAGCTTCGTAAAAATTCGCGTTTTCGAAAAACGAACAAAAGTTTTATCGATAAAAAAAAAAAAATAGCGATTTTTACGAATAATATTATTAAAAGCTCGATAATCGATACAAAAACGTAATAAACCGTCGGGTTTTTTAGCGAAAAGCATTAAAACAGCGAAGAAAGCGGTAAAAGATTCGATAAAGCTTTTGTTAAAATTATTTTGCAAATAGGTTTTAATAATTTCGAGCTTTGAAATCGATATTTTGTATAAAAAAATGTATTTCAGCTTTTTTTTATTTATAATAAGCTCGATCTTATGGTCGTAAGGCCGGTAAAAAGCTAGCTCGTTACTGGCGGCTTTAAAAAACACGTATTCGAGGTTTTTATATCTCGGAGAAAAAGATTCGAAAAAAGGTTTATTCGAAATTAGCTTTGCTAAGCTGGTTAAAAAGATCGAAATCGATATTTCGTTGGTTTTGAAACGTTCGAAAAAACTGTAAAATTGGGTTTTAAAAAAATGTTATACGTCAAATCGTTTAGTATTTTGTCGATTTCGTACAAAGAAATTAAAAACATTTTAACTGCTTTTTTTTTGAAAATCAGCTTGAAAGCGTATATAATAATTTGGCAGATGGAAATTAAATAAACAGTAGGTTAAAAGACTCGTTTTCGAATTGATCGTTTAAAAAGTTCAGAAAATAGCTTATTTAAATTATCGATTATATTAAGCTGAAAGGCTATCGCGGCGAAAGTTTTTTTTTCGGTTTTTAATATAATTGTTTTTCGTAAAACGAAAAAACTGTTTTAACGAAAAAAAAAAAAAAAAAAATAATAAAAAAAAGGATCGTTAATCTAAAAAAATGGTATAATTTTTTGTATTATTTTATTAGCGTCGCTATCGAAATTGGCACCGCGAATAAAATTCGACTTTTTCGCGCTTCGCACAACGTCGTAAATTTGCCACAATTGGTTAAGATTTTTATTACGTTTTACAGCGTCGTTTTAATAGCGAGATTAAATCTTTCGGAAATGCAAATAAAAAATTTTAATATAACGAGCGTAAAAAGCTGTAAAAAAATAAAACTTCGGCTATTAAAACTTGCGTTTATTATAATTTAATAGAATTTGATATTCGGCCAACCAAGCTTTTTTTAAAATCATATTATAATTTCCGAAATTAATAATTAAAAAAAAAATAAACGATTGTATTCGATTATAAATAATAAAAACAAAAAGCGTAAAATATATAATTAAATGGCCACGAGTTTTATTATATTTTTTTACAAAAAAAAAGCCGGGAAAAGTTAAATCAAAAGTTTAAAAAAAAAAAAAATTTGATTAGCGCCGAATCGATTAACGCATAACCGTTCGTTCTAAAATCGGCGAGCGCTTTTACTTTGTACGAAAAGCTATTTTTAATAAATATAACGGGAATTGTTAATAAATCGCTATTAAAAAGCTTTCGAACGTTAAAATAACGTATATCGCGCAATACGCTTAAAAAAAAGGCTTTGCTTAAGCCTAGGCGTTTCTCCGACTGGCGGAAAAGCTTTTAACTTTTTTGTATGCGTTTTAAAAATCGTTTAAAAAAAGGTTTTCATTTTTACTATTATTATTAAAAAGCGAATTTTCGGCCGGCTCGATTTCGTTTATATTTACTAGCTTAGGAAGGCTTTTAAATAAAACCGAAAATCGGCCCGTAAAAAGTCGTACAAATTAGCTTTTTTGAATTTTTTGATATAAAATAAAAAACGAACGTTGTCGTTAGTCCGATCGAAAAAAAAAAACGTTAAAAAAGGCGTTTTGGCGTAAAAAAAAAAAAAAAACAGCAAAAGGCTAAAAAGAAATTTGTAAAGCATTTGAACGATTTTCGTACGTACGATTTAATTCGTAATACGCTTTGGTTAAAAATCTATTATTTTAATAAATAATAAATTTGGTTAAAAAGCGATTCGCGTATAAAATTCGTTTAGCTAATTAATTTTGTTTTTTTTAACGGACGGCGGTAAGCCAATTTTTAAAAATCGTTGTACGCGCTTATTCCAAATGCAGTTTTTCTCGTAAACGCTTTAATATTTTATCGCGAAAAGCGTTTCGGAGCTGTTTGTTAATTCGTATTTAAGCGTTCGCTATAAAAATGAAAAATCGCAGGTAAAATCGCCAAAAATCGTCGTGCGTATTTATTATAAGCATTTTAAATTCGTTTTCGGCCTTTTAAATATTTAAAAAAAGTCGGCCAGGAAATCGGCGACTTTTTTTATTAATTCTTCGGAAAAAGTAAAATCGGAACGATTTAAAATACGCGAAATAAAAATCTTTTTTGCCACGCCTTCGGTTTGATCGAATATATAATTTTTGCGAAATCGATCGCTAGCGAAATAATCGTAGTAAAATTCGAAATTATCGAAAATTTTAGTTTTTTGATAGCGTATTTTGTAATTTTTACTATTATTTAGCTTAAATTTAAAATTCGGAACGCGTTTTATACGAGCTAGTCGAAAGTCAGCAAATAAATAAAAACCATAGCGTTTAAAAAACGCGCTAAAATCTTGGCCGTTATAAAAAAATCCAAAAAAAAAAAATAAGCGTTCGCGAAAAGCGTGGAAATTAATCTGCAGCGTTTGTTAATTAAAATAAAACGTTGCGAAAAAATAAAACAGCAGATTCGCGATTAGCAGAAATACGTTCGATAGATTTTACTAAACGCTTTGATTAAAAGGTTTGTCGCAGTCGTATAATTTCCAAAAGTTGTCGTTTACGCTTTTGCGCTTTTTTTAGTTGATTTTACAAAAGTTTCAACTGAACGCTTTTAGCGCTAGGCTGCAAAAAAAAAATGGCAAGCGAAATGGTTAACGCTTTGCTTTTTTTTTTGTTTTTTTTTTTCGGAAGAAAAACTGTTTTTCAGAAAAAAAAGCTTTTGGGAAAGGCTGCTTTTTCGCTGATTAAAAAAAAAATTAAAATATAATAACAGAAGCTAAAAAGCTCTGCTAAAAAAAAGATCGTTAAACAAAAGCTATCTTTCGCGAAATGCGGAAATAAATCTTTTTACGACCGGTCGATCATTTTAATATAATCCGTAAGAAATTCGAAAAAAAAAATAGTTTACGCCGTCGCCAGCGTAAAAAAAAAGTTGTTAATAATATAACGATTTAATCAGTCGAAAAGCTGGAAAATTAATTAATTAGTCGCCGTATTTATATAATATAAAAAACGAGCCTTTGGTTTTGTAACAAAAATATTTATTTAAAATTAATAATTGCAAAAGGCAAAGCTTGCTAAAAAAAAAAAGTTTTATATATATGAATAGTTTCCACAGTTGATAAAAAGACCCATCAGAAGACCAGAGAGCTTGCAGCTATACGTAGTTGCTGGGGTGACACGAGGGGCAAAAGAGTGAATCGTCACAGCTTTTTCTGCTTCGGTTATGCCGTTGTATTCGGCGCACTTTTTATCGTAGTCTGCTTAGCGCTTTTTGTTTTTTAATCGATAAACTGATATAAGAACTGTTTTTATAATCGTTTATTAATAAAAAAGCGAAATGGAAAATTAAAATCGGTATATTCGAAAAGAAGAATTTCTGATCGGTGAAATTTATACGCTTTTAATTAAAAAATCTACGATTTTAGGTCGTAAAAGAAAATTTTCTTTTTCGTAGGAGCCGATATATTGTTTTCGTTATAAAGGGTCGATTAACTGGGTTGAAAAAAATAAAAAAATGAAAATAAGATTTGTAAATTAAAAAGATCGAAAAATTAATGTTTTTCGCATTTTTAATAGCTTTTTATCGATTCGTGGCTTTTTGCTAAATAAGGAAAACTTTGCAAAATATAATCTTCCACGAATTTCTTTTGACAATTCGAATAAATTGACCGATAAGGGCTTTCAACGAGTCTTTTAGCGTATGCATTGCAAAAAAAAGCTTATTAATTGGCTCCGGAGCTTATAACTGTCGTATATAGCCGAATAATCGGTAAGAATTTTTACCGGAGGCTAAAACGGATAAATTGTATGCAATAAAATATTATTTATATTATTCTAAGTTTGACTGGCGAGCTTTCCGCAAAAGACGAAAGGTTCGGGCTCGCTTAGTCAGTCGCTCGGAAAAACTAGTTTCCGAAAAAGCTTGTTATTACGTGACTACGAGCCTTTCCGAGCTCCAGGAACATTTAACTACTGAAAGCGTACAGGAAGAATGAATCTGAAACAAAAGAAATGAAAGGAAATAAAAGAATGTGAATATAGCGTAACAAATATCATATCAATTTAATCAACTTATTAAAAAACAAATTTTTTAACATATTACTTAATGTTACGATCCTGGCCTGGCTAGTGGTAGTTGCTAGTGGTGGTTGCCAGTGGTATGGTTGCCAGTGGTATAATTGCTGGTGGTGTTGGATTAAGGTTTGGGCACGGACCACTTCGGCCATTAGGCCTCGCGCTAAGTTACGTGATCCATAAGCGCAACCTATTATATATAAAATTCGCGACCCCGAGCATTTTAGCTCGGTGTCTTTTTTTTAATTTATATGCGTACTTTTTGATTTATATTATTTCGATTATTTTTAAACTAGCTGTAATATAAAAAAAAACCAAACAATTTCCGCTGGAAAGCTTTATATCCACGGTTAAAAACTCGATTTGCCTTTGCAATTCGAATTTTTTTTAGACCGCCCGTACCGACGTTTATTTATCGATGTTTTAATTAAAACTTTTTTCTATTAATTTTGTTTTCAGAAAAAGCTGAAGTTTTTTTTTTTTATTAATTCGATTTGCTTTTGCAATTCGAATCGCTTTTTTTTTAACATATTCTATATTTTTTTTATAAATCGACGCGGCATCCGAAAACGAACGCAATCCGTACGATTCGGCTTCGAATCAGCACTTTTATTTTCTGCTTCCGCTTTTAACGCTTTCGAATTTCCATTCGTTCCAGGCTTTTTCGACGATTCTGACAGCGAATTTTTATTTCACGACTTTTCTACCGAATTACAGTTATTTGTAACCGATTTATCTGCTGAATCTTTTCGTTTTACGATCGAATCTAAAATCGAATTGTACGACGCTAACATTTTAATATTTTTAAACCGACGAATATTTTTAAACCGATTGCCTAATATATTTGCCAACGCTAAAAGATTTACTGCGGCCTAGCAGTTTTAAATCGCATAAATAATCGCTTAAGTTATTGCCGCCGCTCGTTTTCCAGCCTTTTTCGCTAATATCGCCCGCGACGCTTTTTTTTTATTCCGAGCTTCGCGCGCTTTTACAGCGGATTTTTATTTAATTTCCGAATATTATTTTTTCGTTTTCGATCTAATTATTTTTCGAATCGAACCATTTAAAATTAAATACTTTCGCTACGCTTTTAACGATTATTAAAAAAAAATTAAATATAATATATAAAAAATAAATATAAAACTGTTTATTAAAAAATACTTAAGAAATTTTATACAAAGCATAAACCAAGCCAAAGCATATTTTAAATGCATTATTAAAAAAGCAAAAACCATTATTTTAAAACATTTAAACCCCGAGTTTTATAACCAAGCTTAATCGGCCCGAAACGTTTTTCGTATTCTTAATTAACGCTTTTTTAATTACAATCGCGTTTAGTTTGCCAAATTGCAATATAACAAATTTTATGTAAACAACGGTCAAATTTATAATAACTTTCGTTTTTTGTTTATCCGCTACGTAATTATTAATAAAATTATTAAAAACCGTTGATTCGAAAATATATGCGAAAAAATCATTTTTATTTTTAAATACGATTTTCGAATAAAAAAATACAAAATAAATAATAATTATATTGCTTTGAACGAATTTTTGGCCGTTGCGAATAAAAAATTACGTAATATCCGAGCTAAAAAAATAGCTTTTGCCCGTCGTATAAATTATTTTTTTTTGCTGTAGCTTTTGCTAATTAAAATTCTAGACGTATTCCCGGTATTCTTAAAGCTTTTTAGCGTTTTACTTTTTTAGCTTTTTTTTAACGACAGCTTTTCCTTTTTCTAACAAAGATTTTTACGAGCGTATAACGGCCATTTTTGCTATCTTCGGTTCTTTCCGCTTAGCTGCGCGTTTTTTTAACGTTTGTTATAATTACGGCAAGCCCGGCCATTTCGCAAACGTTTGCTCCGACGCTAAATTTAATCGCAAAATCGCCGAAATAATTATCGACGAAAAGCAAAACGATTTGTTAAAAAACTTTTAAGCCGTGGCAAAAACTCTTATTATAGCAAAAAATTCGATTTATAAAAAAAATTTAATATTTAATCAGCGCTTTTTAATAAAAAAGCGACAATTTTTAACTTTTATAAAACTAATACGTAATAAATTATATATTAAAACATTTGCATATATCGATAGCGAAGCTAATATTTTCGGTACGATTAAAACTTTTTTAGCGTATTAATTTTCTTAACGTTTCGAAATAAGTTTTATTCGGCTGTACAAACCTATTATATTTACCGGCTATAATAGCGAGCCGGAAAAGCTTATTTTGTTTGCTATTTTTTTTTTTTTACGATTAACCGACGTCGTATAAATTTTTTTTTTTTGATTATAAACCTGGGTTTTACCGACGTTTTTATTAATCGCAAATTTCTATAATATTACGATTTAAAACAAGCGTATAGCTAAGGAAAAAACAAAATAAAATGGCCATCCGATATGCTTATTATTTTTTATTTTAACGAGCAATTGTTCGTCGATTTTAATTAGCGAAAAAAGCTTAAAATATTTAATTATATATATTAAAAAAATGCAAATAAACGAAACAGCGTAATAAAAATCTTATATATTTCTGCCAATATTTTTACGACGATTAAAAAAGTTTATTTAAGTTTTAGAATTAATAAACTTTTTACGTTTATACGAAATCTTAAAAGCAATTTGTATAAAATAAAAAAGTTTTTTATCGGCAGTTTTAAACCGATCAAGCCGATTTTTTCAACCGGACCAATTGCTACCTTTTTTATTTTTAATTGCAATATTAGTTATATTTCCGCCTTTGTATTCAACGCTTTACAAATACGTTACGAAAAGCGAATGCGAGCCGCAAAAAAAAAAGATTATTATTATCTAGCGATTATACGTTTGTTGCTTTTATGTATAATATAAATAAAAAACGTTTCCGCCGTGCGAAAATCGCCGAATTTACAGAAGTTATATAGCTCGCGGCAGTAAAAAGCATTTCCGTTTCCGACGCTTTGCAAGCCAAATATAACAACAACGTAGTTTTTATAAAAAAGCTTTTCCCAGCTTAATATTCGAAATTCGAAAAACTTTTTTATAAGCAGAAAAGCGATAAGCTCGCTTTTCGCCGCTCCGGTATAAATTATAAAATATATTTTGCCACGGAAAATACGCTTTTTATAAAACTATTTAAACGCTTTACGAATAAACAGCTTATAAAAGTTAAAAATTATATTTTCGATAATTTATATAAAGATTTTATTAGACTTTTTAATACTTTTTTCGCCGCTTCGATTTTATTTATTAAAAAATCAAACGGTTTTATACGCTTATATATCGATTACCGTAAGCTTAACGATTTTACGAAAAAAAATCTTTATTTTTTACTTTCAATTAACGAAATGCTGGCGCGAATTATTAAAGCCAAAATATTTACGAAAATTAATATTTAATAAGCATTTAATCGAGTCCGGATATTCGAAAAATCTGAAAAACTAACCAACTTTCGCATTCGATACGGCATATACAAATATAAAATTTTTCCGTTCGGCTTTATTAATAAGCCCGCCATATTTCAACGTTTTATTAATAATATTTTTATAAAGCATTTAAATAATTTTTGCTCGGCGTATTTTAACGATATTTTTATTTATTCCGCGAATAATTTAAAATATAAGATTTACGTTAAAAAATTTCTGTCGATTTTAAAAAAACACGGCTTAAAAGCTAATATTAAAAAATGCGAATTTAATATTACGAAAACCAAATTTTTAAGCTTCGTTATTAGCATTTAAAATATTAAAATAAATCCGGAAAAAATCGCTATTATTAAAAACTGGCAATATGTAACGAATATACGAAGCGTATAAAACTTTCTAAGCTTTTGCAATTTTTACAAACGCTTTATAGCCGGCTACAGCCGCATTTGCCGCTTTTTTACTGCTTTTACAAGCAAAAACGTTTTTTTCGTATTTAAAAAAAAGCAGAAAAACGCATAAAAAGCATTGCGCAAAACCCTGCTAAACGCTTCTATCCTATGCTATTACGACTTTTATAAGCAAACGCGCCTGGAAACCGATTTTTTTAATAAAATAATAACTGGCGTATTATTGTAATTGCAAAAAAATAACTTTTATTATTCGGTCGGTTTTTTTTTTAAAATTATAATCGACGCCGAGCTTAATTATCCGATTTACGACAAAAAGCTTTTCGCTATTTTTCGCTTTTTTAAAAACTATAAGCCGAAGCTGTTAAGCGCTTAAAAAAACGTATATATATACACCGATTACCGCGTTTTAAAATATTTTATAATAATTAAAAACTTTTCGGCCCGATAAGCCCGATAGGCCGAGTTTTTCGCCGATTTTTATTTTATAATTATATACCGGTCGGAAATTACTAATACGCTCGCTAATACTTTTTTTTCGCAAAAACCAAAATATTTTTTTATTAAAAATATAATAGCGAGCAGCTCGAAAACAGCAAATACTTTCCGACGATAAATTAAATTTTTAAATTTTAAAAAAAATGGCTGTTAAAAATATAACCACGCTGGCGCTTATAAAAATAGCTTTCGATAAATACGATAACAACGGCACTTTTTTCGAAAAAAACAGCGAAAACGAAAAAAATAAAATACTTACAGAAAAATCCGCAAACCTAATTTTCGTAATCGCATACGATATGCATAATTATACAATTATAAACGATTTGCTGCAAGCCAATAAAAACTTTTTTTTTTCGAAGCGCAACGAATGCAAATCCGTAATTATAATTTTAATTATTAATTACGACAAAACAAATTGTATTTTCAAAGCAAATTAATAATATTTTTAAAACCTTCCGAATTGCAAACTTTTTTAATCCGATATATTTACGAACAGCTTTGCGTAATATACGTTTAAATAAAAAAAATAAAACTTTTGGTCGGTCGCAAATATTATTAAAAAGCTATAAAAGCAGATATACAGCAATACGTTTCGAATTGTCGTTGCATACGAATAAAAGTTAAGCGCGATAAAACCCCGGGCTTTTTAAAACTTTTGCTTATATTTAGCAGATTTTATTAATATTTAACGATAAATTTTACGAAGCTTTTATTAAACGAAAATAATTACGATTCCGCTTTCGTAATAATAAATCGCCTGTTTAAAAAGTTTTTATTAATCTTTTGTTATAAAACTATCACAGCGAAAAAACTGGCAGTTTTATTTTTGATTTATTAGATGCGCTATTTCGGCATGCCGGATTTAATTATTTCGGACCGAAAAGCTTAGTTTGTTTCGGTTTTTTAATAAAAACTCTGCCGTATATTAAAAACCAAAATCAAATTAATTATTGCGTATAATTTTAATATCGATAGGCAAACCGAAGTAATAAATTAATATATTAAACAACGCTTTCGCTTTTTTTACTTTTATTATTAAAATAATTAAAAACGCTTTTTATTTTTAATAAATATTATACAACTGATTTTGCCGTACGAATTTTTCGGCAACGTTTTTCCTTTCCAAATCTTAAATAAATACAAAGCTCGCATATTCTGAAATATAAACAATTTTCGTTTTTTTCGCTCGGCTATCGAAAAGCTTAACCGCGACGAAGCTTTGCATTTGGCTTTCCGAGCTAAAAAAGTTATAAAATACGCGCAATCGTTTATTACGCAATAATAAACTAAAATAAAACGCTTCGCCAACTTGTATAAACGATTAATAAATTAAAATATAAACGACGAAATATTAATAAGTATTAAAAATTAAAAGTTCGACCGACTTTTCCGGAAGCTTTTAAACAAATAATACGGCCCAGTTAAAATCGTCGATAAAATAAAAAAAAATTAAAAGCTTAACTTTTCCGCAGATTGATTAATTTATCTAATTTTTCATTTATATTCGCTCCGAAAGCATATTAGCAACCTTTTACCTGGCCAACGCCGCCTCGAACCAGCCCTTATTTAACTACTTTTTAAATAAACGGAATAAAAAATCGAAAAAATAATAAATTCGAAATTGTAAAAAAAAGTATTATAATATTAGGTTAATTAAAAAAACGCTGATAAAATTCTCGAATAATATTTTTGTTTTAACGCTATAACGGCTTTTTATATTTTTTAAGCATTTTACCGATCGTATCCTACCGCCAAAAGCTTTTTACGAGCGCTTTTCGCATAATTGCAAATTTACAACGAAAGCAGAAAAAATTATACTGAATTGAAAAACGATAGACTTATAACCGCAACTGCGCGAACGCAGTTTTTCGGAAAAAAGGGATAGTATTACGATTCTGGCCTGGCTAATAATAATTGCTAATAATGGTTGCTAATAATATGATTGCTAATAATATAATTGCTGATGGTATTAGATTAAGGTTTGGGCACGGACCACCTCGGCCACTAGGCCTCGCGCTAAGTCACGTGATCCATAAGCGCAACCTATTATACATAAAGTTCGCGACCCCGAGCATTCTAGCTCGGTGTCTTTCTTTCAATTTACATGCGTACCTTTTGGTCCACATCATCCCGATCACCCTCAAGCTAGCTGTGACACTCAAATGTTTGGACGCAATCTTATTTTATTTAATTTTTTTAGAAAACACAAAAACCTTTTTAATAGCTCCTTTATTAAAAACGATTCTTTTCATACTAAAAACCTTTAACTTACAACTTTAGAAACACTTATTTATTTAATTCAAATCCTATCAACATTTTTATTAATATCATAAACAACGACGCTTTTCGTTTTTTTATACGAGGCCGCATGCTTTTTTCTGGCTCCTCTAGTACACCCTTATTTAATAGCGCCAACATTACCGATTTTATCGAAAAATATAAAAAAATCTATAAGAATTTCGGAATCTTTAAAGTTGAAATGTTCGATAAACTCCTTCGCTACTATAACCTAATTATTAAAAATATTATTAAATCGATAAATAAATAAAAAGCTATTAGGGCTCGAAACTAACGTAAGCTAATTAAAGCTTTGAAATCGGAATTCCGAAACTACGATTGCTAGCAAATTCGCGATACTATCGCTTTTCTCAAACAATTTATTATAACAATCCGCCAAGCCAAAAAACTCAAAGCTTATTATCGTACTTATACGAGAGTTTCTGACGTGCTCGTTAATAAAAAAGTTTTAAGCGAGATTAAGCAGGAAAGATTATTTTTATTTGGCTTTTTAATTAATATTCGCAATAAAACTATTAAGCATTTTGTAATTAATAAACAAAACCCTGAAACTTTCGATCAGTATTTCAAATTTATAAAATTCGTTCTTAAACAAAACCAAAGCGAACGTATTATTAAAGCTATAAACTAAAAGAAATCTCCTTTTTTTATTTATAAAAAAAACGTAAAAACTTTAATACAAAAATATGCTCAATTATTAAAAGTTACCGAAATCGCTAAAAAGCAGCCAGTTATTATATTATTTAATCGTTTTGCAAAGCTTATTAGCTTGGAAAAACTTAATAAAAATATCGAAACTTTTATATTAAAATTTACCGATATTAAAATTCAGAAATTGCAAAGCAAAGTCGAAGGTTTTATGTAATAGCAGAAAAAACTCTTTTACGTTAATTCGGATAATAAAAACGATTAAAATAACTTTTATAATAATTACTCCTTTTAAAATACGCGAAGCGATCAGCTTCGCTAAGCCACCGTAGAAATAATAGCCGCCTAATAGCAATTTTCTCGTACTAATGATCAGAATCAGCGAAATATTAATTATAATAACGATTATTAAAAAAAAAAAAAAAACCAACGCGAAAACCAAAATCGCGGCTATTAAAATAATAAAAGTAATTATTAAAACAAATTCCGTGGCTCTAAATGCGGGTTTTGTAATAATAAAGAAATTTATTGCGAAAAACCTTATATTCGCTCAAAATGCAAAGCATTTAATTTTTATATAAATAATAGTATTTATTATATTAACAAATACGGAGCGATTTGCTTCGGACCGGTAAAAGCAGAAATAAACCCTTTTAATAAAGCTGAAAATCAAAACTTATTAAATATTATTCGCTTAAAAATAAAAAATACGAAATAAAACGATTATTTAAAAAACAAAAAAAATACGAAAACGATTTTTATTAATAAAAGAAAAAACATTCCCGAAAGCGTATTAATCAAAAAAAAAACCTTTATTTTAAATATAAATAAAATTCAAATATATAAATAAAAAACAAATACATATATTACTAATATAATTATCGTATTTGCGAATGATATAATTGCATAATTAAGCCAGCGAATCACAAAAAAGCAAAATGCTTTTGTTTTATTCGCCAAACCAATTGATATAAAAAAAAACGTTAAAATCGAAAAGGAAAAAGATTTTGAAATTCGAGAAAAAACCGATAAAACTATTAAAAAACGCTTATAATAAAAAAAATTAACGACGATATAAAAAATATCGACACCGATATTCCGGTTTAAATCATTTAGAAAATACCAGCTTTTAAGCGTTTATTATTAATGCGAAACGAAAAATAAATCGACAAATATATTAGCTCCGAAGCCGTCGACGAAGCTATCGAAAGGATTATAAAATAAAAAATTAAATTGAAATTCAGCGATTTATTTAGCACAAAAGGAAAATTCGACAAAATTATTAATAAACAAATCCTTGTATTAAAAAAAAACGAAAAAATTAAAATCATTCGAAAAAAAAACGATTTTAAATTGAAAAAAAATTAAAAAAATTTACAATACCGCAATTAATTTAGCCGATAAAAAGGAATCTTCGGAAAAAGTCAGCCTTTTGGCTTTCGTTATAAAAACTTAAAAATCAAAACGACGAAACTGCTTTTATACGGCTATAAAAGCGCCAAAAATAAAAACAATGCTTAAAAAAAATACGACCGCTTTCGCTTTACTCGATAATAAAGCCGAAGTCAATTGCATAAATCAAAAAACAGCCGAAGCTAATAATATTCCGATTATTATCGATAAACGAATAATTTATACGATCGTTAATAAAAATATTATTAAATTTAATAAAATTATACAAAATATAAAAATCGACGTTAAAAATATTATTATTTATAAAAACTTTTTAATAATAAAAAAATGCTTTTATTTTATTATTTTTGGAATGCTTTAGATTTTGAAAAGTTTCGTCAACTTTAAATACACCGAAAACGGCCAGATAAAAGCCTTTTTTTAAAACTGAAACCGATTTTTCCAAAATCAAATTATCGTCGCCGGCGATAAAATTTTTTTAATCGACGTTTTATCGGAAAACGAATAGCCGGCTCTGGCTTTAAAACAAACGCTAAGCTGTAACAAAACTTGGAAAATACTCGGCTAAAAGCATTTACGTCGCTAATCGAAATAGCATCGCGAATAAAATTAATTAATATTAATATTTTTGGCTATTAATTCGGAAATAAAAGTTCCGAAGATTTCGTTTTTGTATTAAACAAACCCGATTTATATATTTTATTTTCTTATATTAATATTAGCATTTTTTACAAACGCAAAACTAATAAAATACGACTCGTAAATCTTAGCGAATCCGATGGAAATATTTCCGAAAAAATAAACGATTAATTTAAAAAAATAAAATAATAAAACTATTTTAATTAATTATTAGCGAACTCGAAAGACTTATCACCGGCCGATTTTCCAGCTTATTATTTAGCAGCCGTTTTACAAAAAAACGATTTAATAAATTAGCAATCGGAATCCAATTTCTGCCAAAAAAAAAAAAAGTCTTATACGAAATCTTACGCAACCGAAAAAAAGTTATAACTTTCGATTTTATTAAAATAAGCTAATTTAGCTTTAACGTTACGTTTTATAACGATATCAAAAGCGTGTTTTACGAAGCCTAGCAAAAAAATACTTTTTTAATTTCTAAAGCCTTTTAAAATAAAATAATCGAAATATTAAAAAAACGAATTAAGCAAAAAATCTTCGAATTCTGCCACGGCTTATATAAAAACAAATGGTTTATCGTTGCGAAAAAAAAAAGCATTTATAAATTTATTATCGTAATCGTCGAAATAAATAAAATAACGATACGAAACGCTAATATGCTATTCAACGTCGATTAATTTTTAAACGAATTCGCAAAACTAACGATCGCTTTTTTTTCGATTTGTTTTTAAATTACGACCATTTAATATTTAATTTACGATTTCGAAATATAACGGCAATTTAAATTCCGATCGGTTTACTGCGTATAACGAAAATGCTTATAAAAGCCATTAATTTAATCGTATAATTCGTAAAAATCGTATACAAAATTTTTATAATTTGTATTTCCGATATTATTTTGCTTTACGTTAACGACGTCGAAATAAAAAGCTTTAAATTATATTATAATAATAAATTTTTTTTGCTGAAATTCGACGTTATATAATAAAACATATTTGAAATATCGACAAAATTATAATCTGTTTCGAAAAAGCCAAAGCTATTATTAGCTTTCGATTAAAATTTTATATATCCGAAATAAATATCGTCGGTTATATAACTAACAGCGCTGGCCGCTATTTTTAACGAAAAAAAATTAAAAAAATCTGCGAATAAAAAAAATATAAAAATATCACCGAAGCTAAAGCTTTTATTAGCGTTGTGATTTACTACCGTAATTAAATTAAAAACTTTTTTTAAAAAGCTGTATTTATTTACGTTATAATAAAAAAAAAAGTCGATTTCGTTTAAAAAAAAAAACAAAGCAAAGTTATAAAAGTTTTTAAAAACGACCTTTTATCGGCTTTATTGCTTATGCGAATCGATTATAGCTTAAACGCAAAAAAAATTATTTTAATTGTCGACGCTAATATTTTCGGTTAAAAAGCTGTATTGCAACAAATCGACGAAAATAAAAAACGGCATTTTTTACGATTCGAAAACGGCTTATGGTTTTTCGTTGAAATACGCTACGGTACTATTAAACGAAAATATCGAAGCGTTTTTAAAACAATAAAAAATAAAAAGCGAATTATACGGCGTATATTTTATTTTAAAAACAAACGCAAAAGATTTTATTTATTAATTAAATAAAAAAGCCAATAATTTACTAAAAGCGTTCGTTATTAATTAAATAGCTTAAATGCGATTTATAAACTTCGAAATTAAGCATATTAAAAAAATAATTAATATAGCGGCAAACGACCTTTTTAAACAAAAACGTTTTTATTCGTTTGATTTCGCTAAACAAAACGAACAAAATATCGACGAATAAATCGCTGACGAAATCGGCTGTTTCGTTATTTGCGCCTTAAGTTTTATAAAGCCGAAACAATTCGCGTTGCTATTTCGGCTGGCATCGCGAATAAAAAACATTAATTTTCGGGCCGAAAAAGCATTCGCGTTATTATTTCGATTAATATCGCGAATAAATTTAATCGAAAACGATCGGAATAAGCCGATTAACGACGAAAATAAACTTTTAATCGATAATTACGAAACCGAAAACCTTTATTTAATCGTATATTATTTAATTATTTTGTTTAAATTATTTAGCGTGCTAAATTATTAATTTAAATTATTTAAAAACCAAGCTTTCGATTATATTTTAGCCGATAAAAAATTGTATAAAATAAAAAATAATATATATTAAAAACGCTTAGTAGTAAATAACAAAGCTAACAAATTTTAAATTATAAAAAAAGCCTACGAAAAAGTATTTTATAAAAAAGCTGAAGCTATTTATTACCGAATCAAAAACGATTTTTAATAAAAAAAATACTTCGAAAATTGTAAAGTTTTCGTTAAAAATTGCATTTTTTGCTAAAAACGAAAGCTTAGCCGAAAAAAAAAACTTATTATATCCGACGTGGTTTTTTAAAATTTAAAAGAAAATTAATTTCGACGTTATACGCGTACCGATTACCGACCGCGAATATATATGCTTCGTATTCGTTATCGACGACCTTTTTAAATAGCTTGAAAAGCGACTTTTTCGAAACGCTATTTTCGAAGTTATAGCGACTTTTTTTTAAAAAAACGTTATATATCGATACGATTTATTTAGCAAATTAAACGTCGATAATAAATCCGAAAACAAAAAAATTATCGAAACTTTTATAAAAAAATACGGCATTCAGCGTATTTAAATTTCAGTTTATAATTCGAAAAATAACGGATCCGTTAAACGAAACTATAAAAATATTTTCGACGGCTTTTCAAAAGCCATTCGAAAAGGTTATAAGCGTTGGTCGCGGAAATTCTCGGAAATGTTTTTTGCTATACGTATATGCATATACGCTTTTATTAAAATAATTCTATTTTTCATTTAATACGGCAGAAACGCTCGATTATTTTTGGAAACAAAATAGCTTACATAAAAATTTTATAACGTAATTAAAATAAAAACGAAAACAAATTTATTAGCAATAAGATTTAAATAATTAAATTACCGCGATATAAATATAAAAAAAATAATTTAAAAAAAAAAATATAAAAAAGCGGTTAAAAAAATCTGAAATAAAACCAAAGGTTTAAAAAAAACGCTAATTAAAAAAAAAGATTTGATTTTAGTTTACGACGTTTAACGCGCTATTAACAAATCAACCGATATTAAACTTAATTATAAATAGCTCGGACCTTACGAAATATACGAAGCCGAATTAAATAAAAACTATTATAAGCTTACGGAATTCGATAAAACAAAACTAAAAAAAACGTTCGCTGCTAACCGATTAAAACAATTTTACAAAAAAAATTAGCAAATCTATTTTTTAAATTTTAATTTAAACAGCGATTCCGATTTCAGCGAATCCGACGACGATTCCGATCAAAGCGATTATATTTTTAAAAAAAAAAACTTTTTAAAAAAGTCTGAAAACAACCGAACGATAACTCCGCTGCTGAAAATATAATTCAAATCGTAATTCCATTTATAATCGAAAAAAAAATTTATACAAAATTGTTTATTAACTGTTTTATTATTTTTATTATTTATTATTTTCTTTTTTATTATATATTATTTTACTGTTTTTATTTTGCTTTATTTATATACAACTTAATTATTTTGTTTTATATATATTATTTATTTTTAAAACTTTTTTTTATATTATTTAAAACACTTATTATACTTTGCTTTATTTAATTATACTTTTGTTTATCAAAACAAAAGTTTTATATAAATTTAAGCCGTATATCTGATATATTTATATTGCTCGTATATTTTACGAAAACTATTTTTTATACATTTTATTATTTGCTATTTTCTGCACTGTTTACTTTTTTCGTTGTTTTGAACGGATGCTTGCCTAAATAGCTATAATTTATTAAAAAAATAACATACGGATTTCCGTGACTTTTGAATACAAATATTTTACAATTCTTATATTTTTTTTTAATTAATTTTTAACAAATACAACACATTTTTTTAATTAATAAACCTATCGATATTATATCGTTTTTTAAGCAAAGCGTTGTTAAACTTAATAAATTTATTTTTAATTTATTTTAAAACGGAATTATTATACGTAATTTCTTCGAATTTAAATAAATATATAATACCGCTATTTTAAATTAATAAACACCTTTCGTAAAAATATTTATAAAACAATTCGATATAATAATTAAAAACGTTAACGAATTTCTATTCGATTACGAAAAATTCGTTAAAACTGAATTCGTTCGTAAAAGTTTTAATTACGACAAATTCCTGCTGAATTACAACAACGCTTTAAAAGCTTTCGCCGAAGCAAAAAAAGCTCGAAACAACAAAAAAAAAATAACAAACCGAGTTTTGCGCTTTTTGTTAAATCAACGAAAAAAAAATATTTAAAAATACGTTTTTAGCAAAATTACCGATATTATTTTATTCCGGCATTTCGCTCGCTTTTTCGAAACTATTATTTTTACGAAGAAAAAAGTCTGGGTATTAAACGCTTATATTTTTAAAACGCAAGCCTTAAAAGCTAATAACCTAAAAGCCCGCAGGTTTACAAGCCTTTTTACAGCTGTTTGCAAACTAATCGACGACGCTATACAATCGTTAAAAAAAATTTTAATCGGCTGCGAAATCTTAAATCTGATTTTTTTTTAAAGCAAAAAACTAAGCGTCGTTAAATACGAGATTTTTATATTAAAAAAAAACGATATTATTTCGATATTTTAAAACTACAACGACGAAAAAAACGAAAAAGCTAATATTATTTTCGTTTAATTCGAAAAAACATACGCGGTAGCAATTAATACTTTTAAAACAGCTAAAACTATTCGACGATTTTTATTTTTAACTATCGAAAACGATATTAAAAACGAAACCAAAAGCGTAATAGCAAATAACCGCTTATTCGAATACAAAAAACTTATTATATTTGTAAAAACGATTCCGAAAAAAATAAAAACAAAAAAACGTAAAAAAACGCGCCGATATTTCTGAAACCTTTTTTATTCGAAAAAGAAAATTATTCGCGTCGTTAGCAAAAACGGCATCGCAAATAAAAACAGCCGGAAATCGACGCCGAATTACAGCTTTTAAGCTAATTAATAATATAAAACGGTAATACTTTGTATTAATAAAAATTAATAGTTTTAGCTATGATTAAAGCATGGATTTCTCCGAAACCCTTTGCTACTGACTATTTTCAACAAATATAAAAGTAAAACACTTTTTTAGATAATATTATAAATACGCATTTCAATTTATACTTTTACTTATTTTTCTTTTTCTTTTTTCAGCTTTTTTTAAAAATTCCCTAAATTATTTTATCCACCGATATATAGCCGTATCAGTTTGGTTTTCTTACCTACTTTTACATTTAGTAATTTACGCAAAAATTTAAACTTCGGTATTTCGTTTTTATATATTCGCCGATATATTTTTTAAATTCGCAATTAAAGTCGATTTCGATATTCCGCCATTACGGCTTAAAAGATTTTTTATATAATATTATTCGCAGCTATATTATATAAAAAACTTTTAATAGCTTTTTTTATTTTGCGCACAATTATTAAATTACAAAAATATAATATATTTCAAAAACGTTTAAAATCACGATTAAGCAATTCTGAATTATGCGAAATTTAAAACGCGAAAATCGCTTTTTTATTTAAAAATAACAAATCGAATATTAATTTGTACGCTTCGACCGCTGCGCTCGGCTTTTTTAAATTAAATCTTTTTTAATCAAACGCTTAGCGAAAACTTAACCTTCTGATCTTACGCTTTGTGATTATAGCAATTACAATTTGCGGCTTTTTATTAAAAATAATAAAAAAATGGTTATACGTACATTGGCCTAAACTACGAAATATCGAAACCGTAGATTATATAGCAATATTATATTAATTCAATTAATTTACTAAAAAACAAATTTTTCAATATATTACTTAAATATCTGAACGCAATTTTATTTTATTTAATTTTTTTAAAAAACACAAAAACTTTTTTAATAGCTTTTTTATTAAAAACGATTTCTTTTATACTAAAAACTTTTAATCTGCAACTTTAAAAAACATTTATTCGTTTAATTTAAATTTTATCAATATTTTCGCTAATATTATAAACAACGACGCTTTTCGTTTTCTTATGCGAAGCCGCATGCTTTTTTTTTAGCTCCTTTAATACACTTTTATTTAATAGCGCCAATATTACCGATTTTATTAAAAAATATAAAAAAACTTATAAAAATTTCGAAGTTTTTAAAACTGAAATATTCGATAAACTTTCTCGCTATTATAACCTAACTATCAAAGATATTATTAAATCGATAAATAAATAAAAAGCTATTAAGGCTCGAAACTGGCGTAAGCTAATTAAAATTTTAAAATCGAAATTCCGAAACTACGATCGCTAGCAAATTCGCGATATTATCGCTTTTTTTAAACAGTTTGTTATAATAATTCGCTAAATCAAAAAACTTAAGATTTATTATCGTATTTATACGAAGGTTTTTAACGTTTTTGTTAATAAAAAGGTTTTAAGCGAAATTAAGCAAAAAAGATTGTTTTTACTTAGCTTTTCAATTAGCATTCGCAACAAAACTATTAAGCATTTTAAAATTAATAAACAAAACCTTGAAACTTTCGATTAATAACTCAAATTTATAAAATTCGTTTTTAAATAAAACTAAAACGAATGTATTATCGAAGCTATAAATCAAAAAAAATCTTTTTTTTCTATTTATAAAAAAAACGTAGAAGCTTTAATACAAAAACATGCCTAACTATTAAAAATTATCGAAATCGCTAAAAAATAATCAATTAATATATTATTTAATCGTTTTGCAAAATTTATTAGCTTGGAAAAGCTTAACAAAAATATCGAAATTTTCGTATTAAAATTTACCGATATTAAAATTCAAAAATTTTAAAACAAAATCGAAAAACTTATACAATAGCAGAAAAAACTTTTTTACGTTAATTCGAATATAAAAACGATTAAAATAACTTTTATAATAATTATTTTTTTTAAAATACGCGAAGCGATTAGTTTCGCTAAGCTATCGTAAAAATAATAGCTGTTTAATAGCAACCTTTTCGTATTAGCGATCAGAATTAGCGAAATATTAATTATAATAACGATTATTAAAAAAAAAAAGAAAATTAACGCAGAAACCAAAATCGCGGCTATTAAAATAATAAAAATAATTATTAAAAAAGACTTCGTAGCCCTAAATATAAATTTTGTAATAATAAAAAAATTTATTGCGAAAAATCTTATATTCGCTTAAAATGCAAAACATTTAATTTCTGTATAAATAATAATATTTATTATATTAACAAATACGAAGCGATTTGCCTCGGACCGGTAAAAACGGAAATAAGCTTTTTTAACAAAGCTGAAAATCAAAGCTAATTAAATATTATTCGCTTAAAAATAAAAAATACGAAATAAAACGATTGTTTGGAAAACAAAAAAAATACAAAAACGATTTTTATTAATAAAAAAAAAACATTTCAGAAAGCGTATTAATTAAAAAAAAAACTTTTATTTTAAACGTAAGTAAAATTTAAATATATAAATAAAAAACAAATATATATATTATTAATACAATTATCGCATTTGCAAATATTATAATTGCATAATTAAGCCAGCGAATCACAAAAAAGCAAAATGCTTTTGTTTTATTCGCTAAACCAATTAGTATAAAAAAAAAACGTTAGAATCGAAAAAAAAAAAAATTTTGAAATTCGAAAAAAAACCGATAAAATTATTAAAAAAACGCTTATAATAAAAAAAATTAACGACGATATAAAAAATATCGACACCGATATTTCGGTTTAAATTATTTAAAAAATACCAGCTTTTAAGCGCTTATTATTAATACGAAGCGAAAAATAAATCGACAAATATATTAGCTCCGAAGCCGTCGACAAAATTATTAAAAAAATTATAAAACAAAAAATTAAATTAAAATTCAGCGACTTATTTAATACAAAAAGAAAATTCGATAAAATTATTAATAAACAAATTTTTATATTAAAAAAAAACAAAAAAATTAAAATTATTCGAAAAAAAAACGATTTTAAATTAAAAAAAAACCAGAAAAAAATTTATAATATCGCAATTAATTTAACCGATAAAAAAAAATCCTCGGAAAAAATCAGCTTTTTGGCTTTTGTTATAAAAACCTATAAATCAAAACGACGAAACTGCTTTTATACGATTATAAAAGCATTAAAAATAAAAACAATACTCGAGAAAAGTACGACCGCTTTCGCTTTATTCAATAATAAAGCCGAAATTAATTGCATAAATCAAAAAACGGCCGAAGCTAATAATATTCCGATTATTACCGATAAACGAATAATTTATACGACCGTTAATAAAAATATTATTAAATTTAATAAAATTGTACGAAATATAAAAATCGATATTAAAAATATTATTATTTATAAAAACTTTTTAATAATAAAAGAATATTTTTATTTTATTATTTTTGAAATACTTTGGATTTTGAAAAGTTTCGTCAGCTTTAAATACACCGAAAACGGCCAAATAAAACTTTTTTTTAAAATTAAAACCGATTTTTCTAAAGCCAAATCACCGTCGCCGGCGATAAAAATTTTTTAATCGACGTTTTATCGGAAAACGAATAGCCGGCTTTGATTTTAAAACAAACGCTAAATTATAATAAAACCTGGAAAATATTTAGCTAAAAGCATTTACATCGCTAATCGAAATAACACCGCGAATAAAATTAGCTAATATTAACATTTTTGGCTATTAATTCGAAAATAAAAATTCCGAAGATTTCGTTTTCGTATTAAACAAATCCGACTTATATACTTTACTTTTTTATATTAATATCAACACTTTTTATAAGCGCAAAGCTGATAAAATACGATTCGTAAATCTTAGCGAATTCGGTAAAAATATTTCCGAAAAAATAAACGATTAATTTGAAAAAAATAAAATAATAAAACCATTTTAATTAATTATTAGCGAATTCGAAAAACTTATTACCGGTCGATTTTCCAGCTTATTATTTAGCAGCCGATTTATAAAAAAACGATTTAATAATTTAGCGATCGAAATTTAATTTTTATTAAAAAAAAAAAAAAATCTTATACGAAATTTTACGCAATCGCGAAAAAGCTATAGTTTTCGATTTTACCGAAATGGGCCAACTCAGCTTTAACGTTACGTTTTATATCGATATTAAAACTGTATTTTACAAAGCCTGGCAAAAAAAGACTTTTTCAGTCTTTAAAACCTTTTAAAATAAAATAATCGAAATGCTAAAAAAACGAATTAAA
The DNA here is from genome assembly GCA_009599575.1 of Blumeriella jaapii. Lineage (NCBI taxonomy): Eukaryota > Fungi > Ascomycota > Leotiomycetes > Helotiales > Drepanopezizaceae > Blumeriella > Blumeriella jaapii. The sequence goes on along the minus strand of VWND01000012.1, from coordinate 923,410 downwards.
CAAAAAATTTTCGAATTCTGCTACAATTTATATAAAAATAAATAATTTATCGTTGCGAAAAAAAAAAAAGCATTTACAAATTTATTATCGCAATCGTCGAAATAAATAAAATAACGATACGAAACGCTAACGTGCTATTTAACGTCGATTAATTTTCAAACGAATTCGCAAAACTGACGATCGTTTTTTTTTTCGATTTATTTTCCGGCTACGATTATTTAATATTTGATTTACGATTTCGAAACATAACGGCAATTTAAATTTTAATCGGTTTATTACGTATAACGAAAATACTTATAAAAGCTATTAATTTAATCGTTTAATTCGTAAAAATCGTATATAAAATTTTTATAATTTACATTTCTGATATTGCTTTTTTTTACGTTAACGACGTCGAAATAAAAAGCTTTAAATTATATTATAATAATAAATTTTTTTTTCCTAAAATTCGACGTTATATAATAAAATATATTTAAAATATCGACAAAATTATAATCTGCTTCGAAAAAGCTAAAGCTATTATTAGCTTTCGATTAAAATTTTGCATACCCGAAATAAATATCGTCGGTTATATAATTAATAATACTAGCCGCTATTTTTAACGAAAGAAAATTAAAAAGATTTGCGAATAAAAAAAATAAGAAAATATTACCGAAGCCAAAGCTTTTATTAGCGTTGTAATTTATTATCGCAATTAAATTAAAAACTTTTTTTAAAAAGTTGCATTTATTTACGCTACGATAAAAAAAAAATCGATTTCGTTTGGAAAAAAAAACAAAGCAAAATTATAAAAATCTTTAAAACGATTTTTTATCGGTTTTATCGTTTATACGAATCGATTACAATTTAAACGTAAAAAAAATCATTTTGATTATCGACGCTAGTATTTTCGGTTGAAAAATTATATTATAATAAATCGATAAAAACAAAAAACGGCATTTTTTACGATTCGAAAACGGCTTATAATTTCTCGTAAAAACACGCTACGATGCTACTAAACGAAAATATCGAAACGCTTTTAAAATAATAAAAAAAATAAAAAGCGAATTGTACGGCGTATATTTTATTTTAAAAATAAACGCAAAAGTTTTTATCGATTAATTAAATAAAAAAGCTAATAATTTATTAAAAGCGCACGTTATTAATTAAATAATTTAAATACGGCTTATGGATTTCGAAATCAGATATATTAAAAAAATAACTAATACAGCGGCAAACGGCTTTTTTAAACGAAAACGTTTTTATCCGTTTAATTTCGCTAAATAAAACGAATAAAATATTAACGAATAAATTATTAACGAAATCGGCTGCTTCGTTATTTGCGCTTTGGGTTTTACAAAACTAAAATTATTCGCGTTATTATTTCGGTTGGCACCGCGAATAAAAAATATTAATTTTCGGGCCGAAAAAATATTCGCGTTATTATTTCGGCTAACATCGCGAATAGATTTAATCGAAAATAATCGGAATAAGCCGATTAACGACGAAAATAAACTTTTAATCGATAATTACGAAATCGAAGACTTTTATTTAATCGCATATTATTTAATTATTTTATTTAAATTATTTAACGTATTAAATTATTAATTTAAATTATTTAAAAATCAAGCTTTCGATTATATTTTAGCCGACAAAAAACTGTATAAAATAAAAAACAATATATATTAAAAACGTTTAATAATAAATAATAAAATCGATAAGTTTTAAATTATAAAAAAAGCTTACGAAAAAGTGTTTTATAAAAAAGCTAAAGCTATTTATTACCGAATCAAAAACGATTTTTGATAAAAAAAATGCTTCGAAAATTGCAAAGCTTTCGTTAAAAACTGTATTTTTTATTAAAAACGAAAGCTTAGCCGAAAAAAAAACTTATTATATTCGACGTGGTTTTTAAAATTTGAAAAAAAATCAATTTCGATATTATACGCGTATTAATTATCGATCGCGGATATATATGTTTTATATTCGCTATCGACGATTTGTTCGAATAGCTTAAAAAGCGATTTTCCCGAAACGCTATTTTCGAAGCTATAGCGACTTTTTTTTAAAAAAACGTTATATATCGATACGGTTTATTTAATAAATCAAACGGCGATAATAAATCCGAAAACAAAAGCGTTATCGAAACTTTTATAAAAAAATACGGAATTTAACGCATTCAAATCTCAGCTTATAATACGAAAAGCAACGGATTCGTTAAACGAAATTATAAAAATATTTTCGACGGGCTTTTAAAAGCTATTCGAAGAAATTATAAGCGTTGGTCGCGGAAATTCTCGAAAATACTTTTTGCTATACGCATATATATATACGCTTTTATTAAAATAATTTTATTTTTTATTTAATACGGCAAAAACGCTCGATTGCTTTTGAAAACAAAATGGCTTATATAAAAACTTTATAACGTGGTTAAAATAAAAACGAAAGCAGATTTATTAATAATAAAATTTAAATAGCTAAACTATCGCGATATAAATAAAAAAAAAATAATTTAAAAAAAAAAAAATATAAAAAAACGGTTAAGGAAATTTAAAATAAAATTAAAGTTTTAAAAAAACGCTAATTAAAAAAAAATCTGATTTTAATTTACGACGTTTAACGCGCTATTAATAAATCGGCCGATATTAAGCTTAATTATAAATGGCTCGGATCCTACGAAATATACGAGGCCGAATTAAATAAAAGCTATTATAAGCTTACGAAACTCGATAAAACAAAATTAAAAAAACGTTCGCCGCTAATCGGTTAAAACGATTTTACAAAAAAAATTAGCAATTTATCTTTTAGATTCTAAAACAAAAACCGATTTCGATTTCAGCGATTCCGACGACGATTCCGATCAAAGCGATTATATTTAAAAAAAAAAAAACCTTTTGAAAAAGTCTAAAAACAACCGAACGATAATCCCGCTGCTGAAAACACAATTCAAATCGTAATTTCATTTATAATCGAAAAAAAGAAAAATGCATACAAAATTGTTTATTAATTATTTTATTATTTTTGTTATTTATTATTTTCCTTTTTATTATATATTATTTTACTGTTTTTGTTTTGCTTTGCTTATATACAATTTAATTATTCTGTTTTATATATATTATTTATTTTTAAAACTTTTTTTTATATTATTTAAAACATTTATTATATTTTCTTTTGTTTAATTATACTTTTGTTTATTAAAACAAAAGTTTTATATATATTTAAGCCGTATATTTAATATATTTATATTATTTGCATATTTTACGAAAATTATTTTTTATACATTTTATTATTTGCTATTTTTTATACTGTTTATTTTTTTCGTTGTTTTAAACGGATGCCTGCCTAAACAATTATAATTTATTAAAAAAATAATATGCGAATTCCCGTGACTTTTAAATACAAATATCTTATAATTTCCTTACTTTTTTTTAACCATTTTTTAACAAACACAAATATACTTTTTTAATTAACAAATTTATCGATATTATATCGTTTTTCAAATAAAACGTTGCTAAACCTAGCAAATTTATTTTTAATTTATTTTAAAACGGAATTATTATACGCAATTTTTTCGAATTTAAACAAACATATAATACCGCTATTTTAAATTAATAAGCAGCTTTCGTAAAAATATTTATAAAGCAATTCGATATAATAATTAAAAACGTTAACGAATTTTTATTCGATTACGAAAGATTTATTAAAACTAAATTCGTTTGTAGAAATTTTAATTACGACAAATTCCTGCTGAATTACGATAACGTTTTAAAAGCTTTCGCCGAAGCAAAAAAAGTTCGAAATAACAAAAAAAAAATAATAAACCGAGTTTTGCGCTTTCTGCCAAATCAAGGAAAAAAAAATATTTAAAAATACGTTTTTAATAAAATCACCGGTGTTATTTTACTTCGGCATTTCGCTCGCTTTTTCGAAATTATTACTTTTACGAAAAAAAAAGGTCTGGATACTAAACGCTTATATTTTTAAAACGCAAGCTCTGAAAGCTAATAACCCAAAAGCTCGCAGATTTATAAACCTTTTTATAGCTGTTTGCAAATTGATCGACGATATTATATAATCGCCAAAAAAAATTTTAATCGGTTGCGAAATCTTAAATCTAATCTTTTTTTAAAGCAAAAGATTAAATATCGCTAAATGCGAAATTTTTATATTAAAAAAAAAACGATATTATTCCGATATTTTAAAGCTACGACGACGAAAAAAATAAAAAAACTAATATTATTTTTGTTTAATTCGAAAAAACACACGCGGTAGCAATTAATATTTTTAAAACGGCTAAAATAATTCGGCGATTTTTATTTTTAACTATCGAAAACGAATCAGAAAACGAAATCAAAAGCGTAATAGCAAATAACCGCTTATTCGAATACAAAAAACTTATTATATTTATAAAAACGATTTCGAAAAAAATAAAAATAAAAAACGTAAAAAAGCGCGCCGATATTTTCGAAATTTTTTTTATTCGGAGAAAAAAACCATTCGCGTTATTAACAAAAAAAGCACCGCGAATAAAAACAGTCGGAAATCGACGCCAAATTATAGCTTTTAAATTAATTAACAGGAAACGCGATAATTTTACAAAATTAAATTTAAAAAACTTCGGCATTCCGAAAAAAAAAAATCTAAACGATTTTAAATCTGATTTTTCGAAATTAAATACGCAAATATTAAAAACGCTTGCTGCGTTTAAAAACGTCGCATTACCACCGCTAATATTTCAGATTTTAATAAAAACATTTAAAATTTCGATTATTATACGATTCGACCGAAAAAGCTTAAAAAAAAAATATCGAAGTTATCGCGAAAAAAATTATATAAAAAATATAAAATTAAATTATTTTATTTAAAATTTTCGCTTTCGACGACGAAACGATTTAAAAGTTTTACTTCGATATTTTTATATAAAAACCAAATAAATCCGTCAGCTTTTTTTTTTTGCTTCGAACGAAAACTAAATCAAGTTTTTTTCGGAAAATTGCAAATATAATACGCCGAAACAAATAAAAAAAACTTTTAAAAACGATAATCCGTTTTTATTCGAATTTTCTTTCGCTGAAAAATTCCGATTTTTTAATTTCGTTTTTACAAATAATATTAACGCTAAAAAAAACGGCAAATTCTGCTATTTTTATATACGCTGTTACGCGGCGTATTGCGATTTAATTACAAAAAAAATCGACGTTATCGGCTTCGCTAATCGATTCGCTATTATTAAAAATTCGAATTACGACGTATTCGAAATTAATTTTAATAACTAATTTATATTCCGACGAAAAACTGCGATAATTATTAAAGCGCGTGCTAAAACTTGTTTGAGCTACGCAAATTTTAAAACAAACCTTAAAGCTTTTAACGCGATTATAAAATTCGATTAAAATAAAAAAAAATAAAAGCAACGAATATTTCCAAAAGCCGACTTTTTTGGCTTTTCGACCGAAAATATATTTTAAAATTTATTTAAATTAAACTGCGAATTCGTTAATTACGTTAAACTTTATAACGGAAAAAACAAGCTATTATTGCATTTTATAAAAAAAAAGATAGCTATATATAAGTATTATTTTCGATTAATTAAAACCCAAAGGGCGCTTATAGCTTTTTTCGCTAATATGCTTTACAATTTTATTTAATAAGCTTTTAAAATGCATTCCGGCTTTTACTTCGCTGTTTTAATTATTCGGAATTTTGAAAACTGCTGTCTTATAGCATATTTTAACATTCCGATCGCCTCAGGTTTCGCTGGTCCCGACCGTATTACAATTATAAAGTTCGATATCGCCGATCTTCAGAAAAAAAAAAGAATCGAAGATTTTACCGACGCTATTTTCGACTATTACGTTTTATTTGCATTCGCATACAATTCGGAAATAATCGAAGCTTATTTGCAATTATACTACGACGCCAAATTAATTAAAATTATTTAAAAAAGCCCAGTTTCCTTGTATTTCAGCGCGTTTAAAATAATAGCCTTAGCTATTTTATCGAATTACGAAACTTAAAGCTACGAAATAAAAAATAAAATAATTTTTGTTAGTTTTTCGATTAAACAAAAGGTTTTCGTTAAATTTAGAATTTAAAAAACCGACGGCGCGATACTGATTTATTCGAACAATTATACGGCGCAGAAATACAAAAAACACTTCGAAAACGACGCTTCGATAAATAATTTAATACTGTTTGTTTTGCGACGAAAGCAATTATAGCATTTTCGATGGTTTCGATTGCAAACGATTATTTCCGAATTATTTCGTAAAAAAAAATTTTTTATAAGCTTCGGAGCTTTTTTAAAAGCATTCGTCGGTATATAACCGTAATCCGATCTATCTGTGACGACGTGGCCCGTTCGGCTCGGCCCTTCGGCTTCCCGGCCTTGGCCCCTTGGCCCCTTGGCCCCTTGGCCCCTTCGGCCCCTTGGCCCCTTGGCCCCTTCGGCCCTTCGGCCCTTCGGCCTTCCGGCCCCTGCCGAACCTTAAACCTATATGTATATAGTCCTTCTAGCAGAACCTCTTCCAGGTTCTGCACCTTGATATTCTAAGCCCTTCGCCTACCTGTTCTCCAGCATACGTATCGTTACATTAATATGACGATCTAATCAGTCGGAGGGCTGGGAGATCAGTCAATTGGTCGCCGTATTCATATGATATAAGAAACGAGCCTTTGGTTTTGTAACAAAGATATTTATTTAGAATTAACAACTGCGGAAAGCAGAAATTGCTAAGGGAAAAAAGCCTTATATATATAAATAGTTTTTACAATTGATAAGAGATTCACCAGGAGACCAGGGAGCTTGCAGCTATACGTAGTTGCTAGGGTGACACGAAAAATGGCAACGGAATAAATCGTTATATTACCTTTTCGTTCGAAAAAAGCGCGCCCTCGAGCTTTTATTTATGAATACGTCGCTATTCAAATAATCGTACGAATTCAAATCTTCGGAATACGCTTTTAGCCAGTTTACAAGTTTTGCAAAAGGACCGGGAAGCTTTTTATACGCCAAGTGAAAATCGCGCATTTTTAAAAAAGCATATATAAAATCAGACGCGGAATAGCACGTGAAATTTTTATTTAAGCTTATTTAAAAAGCTTTATACTAAAAGGTTTTCCGTTGCATTCGATAAGCGATTAATTTTTCGATTTCGTATTTAAGCTTATCAATTATATTAATAAATTCAAGGGCTAAGTTAATTTGATTTAAAAGCGCGTCGTTAGCTGCTTTACGCAATCGATTAGCGTAAAAAACTGGATATACGTTTATAATATTAAAAAGATTTAATTTAAAAGCGTTATCGAAAATTTTGGTTATAATTTTAAAAAAGCCGTTTATAAAATTGTCGAGCTTGCGAAAGGGCCGGGAGGTCGGAAATAAACGCATATCGAGCCAAACGTAATCGCTAATTTTAAAATCGATCGCGCGGCGAAACTTATTCGCATTTTTTTTTATTTTATCGTAAGTTTATTAAAAATGCGATTTGGCAAGATTTTAGACGTCGTAGTAGCGGCGAGCGTACGCATAAGCTTCGTTTACGTTTAGCTTGTATAAAAGATTGAAAAAAAGGAAAATATCGAATTTCCAGTTTCAATTAATATAAAAAGTGTAATCGTATACAATTTTAAAAAATAAAAGGCCATTTAAATTTTCGTAAAAAAAAACTATTTGAGCGAAATCTATTATTAAAAAAAATTCGCTTTAATCGTTTTGATAAAAATTTATAAAAGATCGAAAGCGATTTTGCAGATATTGGTTGTAAATTTCGGTCTGACCGTCGGTTTTAGAATAAGCGGCTGTCGAAAGTTTTAGTTGCGTACCGAGTATTTTATTTAATTCAGATTAAAAAATAAATTAATATTAAAAGCCACGATCGTTAATAATATTTTTTAAAAAGCCAAAATACTTATATACGTAAAATATATATAATTTAGCAAAGCTTCGAGCGTCGATATTTTTATAGCAGAAAATTAAAATAGCCTGTTTGAAAAAGCGATTTATTATTACGAATACGTTATCGTAACCGTATTTATTTTTATTAAAATTGCAAAAGTTTATTATAACGTGCTTTTAAAAATGGTCAGAAATAAAAAAAAGCTGAAAAAGGCCGGGACGTTTATTTTTTAAAACAAAATTTTTTCGATAAGCGTGGCAATTGCGATAATATTGTTTTACGAAAGCTGTTATATCTCGCTAATAATATTGGTCCGAAAGCAATTGCGTAGTTTTGCGAGCGTTAAAATAAGCGATAGAAATTTAATCGTGCATTTTTCGTATAAAAGCCAAATAAAAATATTCGACGTTTAATATTATTAAACGACCGTAATATAACAGCAAATCGCGTTTAAATATATACGAAATATTATTATCGTCGTTTTTTTTCGTAGCGTTTCGTACAGCTTTTTTTCGAAAAGCTATTAAACTGCTAGTTATACGATTAGCGTAGAAAATTTAATTAACGATACGAAATACGAAAAAAAAATCAGCTATTTCAACGATAAAAACAATTGTTTCGAAAGCCGTGGAAAATCGAAATTTTTTAATTAAAAAGCGATAATCGATTTAATTTGCTCGAAAAAAAGTTTGCAAACGCTAAATGCGTTTAAAAAAGTTTTAGCGATCGAATTCGCTCGTACGACGTATTAATGCGTTAGCCAAAAAGTTGTGTATTTGGTTTGTACGTAATAAAAAAGTTGTAATCGGCGAGAAGCTCGGCCCAGCGTGCTTATCGAACGTTTAAAAATTTAAAAATTATAAAATATTTTAAAACTTTATAATTAATAATTATTTTGATCTGATAAACTAAGCTAATTAGTTTAATACGAAAATTGCTTAAAAATTTTACGATTGCGAATATTTTTTTATCGTATACGACGTAGTTTAATTTTGCGAAAGCTATAGTTTTGCTAAAATAAGCGATTGGAAGCCAATCGTCGTTATAAAATTGCGAAAGCACAAAAGTTATTACGCCGTCGGAAGCGTTAGTTTTTAATATACAAAAAAGGTTTTGCTTGTAATATTATAAAACTAATGCAATAATAAAAGCTAATATAAAAAGATCGAAACTTTTCTGATATTTAGAAATAAAATTGTAAAAAACGTTAGCTTTAATTAAATAAATTAAAGGTTTTGCAATTATACCGTAGTTTCGAATAAAACGTCGGTAAAAGTTATAAAAACCCAAAAAATTTTATATATTTTTTACAATAGTAGAAAGTTTTCAGTAAGCGACCACGGAAATTTTTTCTGAATTTATTTCTAGGCTTTTAATAAAAATAATAAAACCTAAGTAACGGGTCCGAATAACGTTGAATTTAAACTTCCGAATATCGGCCTATAATCCAGCGTCAGCGAGCTTTTAAAGCATTTTGCGAACGTATATAACGTGTTTCAAAAGGTCGGACGAATAAATAAATATATTATTTAAATATATAATGTAAAAATCGTTTAAATAATCGAAAAAAACGTTGTTTATATAACGTTAATAAATTGCGGATTTATTAATAAAGTCAAAAAATAATATTTTGCATTTATAAGCGCCGTAACGCGTACGAAACGTTGTTAGTTTTTTACTAGCGGAATCTATTCGAAATTTGTAAAAAGCTTAACGAATATCGAACTTCGTAAAAATTCGCGCTTTCGAAAAATAAACAAAAGTTTTATCGATAAAAAAAAAGAAATAGCGATTTTTACGAATAACGTTATTAAAAGCTCGATAATCGATATAAAAACGCAATAAACCGTCGGGTTTTTTGGCGAAAAGCATTAAAGCAGCGAAAAAAGCGATAAAAGGTTCGATAAAACCTTTGTTAAAATTATTTTATAAATAAATTTTAATAATTTCGAGTTTTGAAATCGATATTTTATATAAAAAAGTGTATTTTAATTTTTTTTTATTTATAATAAATTCGATTTTATAATCGTAAGGCCGGTAAAAAGCTAGCTCGTTATTAGCGGCTTTAGAAAATATATATTCGAGATTTTTGTATTTCGGAGAAAAAGATTCGAAGAAAGGTTTATTCGAAATTAGCTTTGCTAAGCTGGTTGAAAAAATCGAAATCGATATTTCGTTAGTTTTGAAACGTTCGAAAAAATTATAAAATTGGGTTTTAAAAAAAATATTATACGTAAAATCGTTTAATATTTTGTCGATTTCGTACAAAAAGGTTGAAAACACTTTAACTGCTTTTTTTCTGAAAATCAGCTTAAAAGCGTATATAATAATTTGGCAAATAGAAATTAAATAAGCAATGGGTTGAAAAACTCGTTTTCGAACTGATCGTTTAAAAGGTTCAGAAAATGGCTTATTTAAATTATCGATTATATTAAACTGAAAGGCTATCGCGGCGAAAGCTTTTCTTCGGTCTTTGGTATAACTGTTTTTTATAGAACGAGGAAGCTGTTTTAACGAAAAAAAAAAAAAAAAAAAAAAAAAATAATAAAAAAAAGATCGGCAGCCTAAAAAAATAGTATAATTTTTTATATTATTCTATTAGCGTCGCTATTAAAATTGGCACCGCGAATGAAATTCGATTTTTTCGCGTTCCGCATAGCGTCGTAAATCTGCCACAATTGGTTAAGGTTTTTATTACGTTTTACAGCGTCGTTTTAATAGCGAGATTAAATCTTTCGGAAATGCAAATAAAAGACTTTAATACAACGAGCGTAAAAGGCTGTAAAAAAATAAGATTTCGACCAATAAAACTTGCGTTTATTACAATTTAGTAAAATTTGGTATTCGGCCAACCAAGCTTTTTCTAAAATCATACCATAATTTCCGAAATTAATAATTAAAAAAAAAGTAAACGATTATATTCGGTTGTTAATAATAAAATTAAAAAGCGTAAAATATATAATTAAATGGCTACGAGCTTTATTATACCTTTTTACAGAAAAAAAAGCCGGAAGAAATTGAATTAAAGATTTTAAAAAGAAAAAAAAGGATTTGATCAGCGCCGAATCGATTAACGTATAACCGTTCGCTTTAAAATCGGCGAGCGTTTTTATTTTGTACGAAAGGCTATTTTTAATAAATATAACGGGAATTGTTAATAAATCGTTATTAAAAAGCTTTCGAACGTTAAAATAACGTATATCGCGTAATACGTTTAAAAAAAAGGCTTTGCTTAAGCCTGAGCGTTTTCTCGATTAACGGAAAAGCTTTCGACTTTTTCGTATGCGTTTTAAAAATCGTTTAGAAAAAGGTTTTCGTTTTTATTATTATTATTAAAAAGCGAATTTTCGGCCGGTTCGATTTTATTTATATTTATCAGCCTAAAAAAGCTTTTGAATAAAACCGAAGGTCGGCTTGTAAAAAGTCGTGCAAATTAGCTTTTCTGAACTTTCTAATAAAAAATAAAAAATAAGCGCTGTCGTTGATTCGATCGAAAAAAAAAAACGCTAAAAAAAGCGTTTTAGCGTGAAAAAAAAGGAAAAATAATAAAAGGCTGAAAAAAAATCTGTAAAGCATTTAAACGATTTTCGTACGTACGATTTGATTCGTAGTACGCTTTGGTTAAGAATCTATTATTTTAATAAATAATAAATTTGGTTAAAAAGCGATTCGCGTATAAAATTCGTTCGGCCAATTGATTTTGTTTTTTTTATCGGACGGCGATAAGCTAATTTTTAAAAATCGTTGTACGCGCTTATTCCAAGTGCAGCTTTTTTCGTAAACGCTTTAATATTTTATCGCGAAAAGCGTTCCGAAGCTGTTTATCAGTTTATATTTAAGCGTTCGCTGCGAAAATAAAAATCGCAGATAAAATCGCTAAAAATCGTCGTGCGTATTTATTGCAAATATTTTAAATTCGTTTTCGGTCTTTTAAACGTCGGAAAAGTCGGCCAGAAAATCGGCGACTTTTTTTATTAATTTTTCGAAAGATATAAAATCGGAACGGTTTAAAATACGCGGAATCAGAAACTTTTTTGCTACGCTTTCGGTTTGATCGAATATGTAATTTTTACGAAATCGATCGCTAGCGAAATAGTCGTGGTAAAATTCGAAGTTATCGAAAACTTTAGTTTTTTAATAGCGTATTTTATAATTTTTATTATTATTTAGCTTAAACTCAAAGTTCGGAACGCGTTTTATACGAATTAATCGAAAGTCAGCAAATAAATAGGAATTATAGCGTTTAAAAAGCGCGCTAAAATTTTGGCCGTTAAAAAGAAATTTAAAAAAAGTTCGCGAAAAGCGTGAAAATTAATTTGCAGCGTTTATTAATTAAAATAAAACGTTGCGAAAAAAAAAAGCAATAAATTCGCGATTGGCAAAAGCACGTTCGATAGATTTTATCAAACGCTTTAATTAAAAGATTTGTCGCAATCGTATAACTTTCAAAAATTGTCGTTTACGCTTTTGCGTTTTTTTCAATTGATTTTACAAAAGTTTTAACTGAACGCTTTTAGCGCTAGGCTGCAAAAAAAAAATGGCAAGCGAAATAGTTAGCGCTTTGCCTTTTCTTTTGTTTTTTTTTCTTCGGAAAAAAAACTGTTTTTCAGAAAAAAAAGCTTCTGGGAAAGGCTGCTTTTTCGCTGATTAAAAAAAGAAAGGTTAAAATATAATAGTAGAAGCTGAAAAGCTCTGCTGAAAAAAAAATCGTTAAACAAAAGCCATTCTTCGCAAAATGCGGAAATAGACTTTTTTACGACCGGTCGATCACCTTGGTATAATTCGTAAGAAATTCGAAAGAAAAAATAGTTTACGCCGTCGCCAGCGTAAAAAAAGAATTGTTAATAATATAACGATTTAATTAATCGGAGGGCTAAAAGATCAATTAACTGATCGCCGTGTTTATATAATATAAGAAACGAGCTTTTGATTTTGTAACAAAAATATTTATTTAAAATCAATAACTGCGAAGGGCAAAGGTTGCTAAAAGAAGAAAGCTTTATATACATAAATAATCTCCACAGTTGATGGGTAACCCACCAGGAGACCAGGGAGCTTGCAGCTACACGTAGTTGCTGGGGTGACACGAGAAGTGGCAACGGAATGAATCGTCACACTATCAGTTTTACGCGAAGCAAAAGCGTTAATCGGTTTTAATTACGACGAATTAATCGATTATTTTTACGATTTTAATATAAAACTTTTCAGCGCTTTTTGCAAAACGTAAAACCACGTTTAAAAGCTGAAATTTATTATTTACGGAAAAAAATCGTAAAAAGCATTTGTCGCGGCGATATTTAATAATATTATCGACGAAAAAGTTATTAAAACGTTCGTAAAACAAAACGATACTTCGATTAATATTTTATCGAGCCATTTTTTAAAAAAGCAAAATAAACAAAATAATTTAAACGATAAGCGAAACGCTACTTTTTTATAAAAGCTAATAGCAAAAAGGCCAAAAACGGGTTAAAAAACCGAAAAAGTATAAAACTAAAAAGTTCGGTTTTTAATTAATTGATTTTTAAATTATATAAAATAAATTAAATTGCATTTATTTAAAATTATGTTTTTATTTGGTCGTAGTTAAAAACGATTACGTATATTATTTAAAACAGAATGTAAAACGGTGATATTTTGTATTAATAAAAGTTAATAGTTTTAGCTATAGTTAAAGCATGGACCCTTCCGAGACCTTTTGCCACTGATTATTTTTAACAGGTATAAAAGTAAAACACCCTTTTAGATAATACTATAAGCACGCATTTCAATTTATATTTTTACTTATTTTTTTTTTTCTTTTTTCAGCCTCTTTTAGGGATTCCCTAGACTATTTTACCCACCGATATATGGCCGTATCAGTTTGGTTTTCCTACCTACTTTTATAATAAAAAACGCGACGATTTTACGAAATTAGATTTAAAAAACTTCGGCATTCCGAAAAAAAAAAATCTAAACGATTTTGAATTTGATTTTTCGAAATTAAATATATAAATATTAAAAACGCTTGCTGCGTTTAAAAACGTCGTATTATTTTCGCTAATATTTTAAATTCTAATAAAAGCATTTAAAATTTCGATTATTATACGACTCGACCGAAAAAGCCTGGAAAAAAATATCGAAGTTATTACGAAAAAAATTATATAAAAAACATAAAATCAAATTATTTTGCTTAAAACTTTCGCTTTCGACGACGTTACGATTTAAAAATTTTATTTCGATATTTTTATACAAAAACCAAATAAATCCGTCAGCTTTTTTTTTTTTGCTTCGAACGAAAATTAAACCCAAGTTTTTTTCGGAAAATTGCAAATATAATATGTTAAAGCAAATAAAAAAGATTTTTAAAAACGGTAATTCGTTTTTGCTCGAATTTTTTTTCGCTAAAAAACTTCGATTTTTTAATTTCGTTTTTATAAATAACGTTAACGCTAAAAAAAACGGCAAATTCTGCTATTTCCACGTGCGCTATTACGCGGCGTACTGCGATTTAATTACAAAAAAAATCGACGTTATCGGCTTCGCTAATCGATTCGCTATTATTAGAAATTCGGATTACGACGTATTCGAAATTAATTTTAATAATTAATTTATATTCCGACGAAAAACTGCGAAAATTATCAAAGCGCGTATTAAAGCTTATTTAAGCTACGCAAATTTTAAAACAGATCCTAAGATTTTTAGCGCGATTATAAAACTCGATTAAAACAAAAAAAAATAAAAATAACAAATATTTTTAAAAGCCGATTTTTCTGGCCTTTCGACCGAAAGTATATTTTAAAATTTATTTAAACTAAGCTGCGAATTCGTTAATTACGCAAAGTCGTACAACGGAAAAAACAAATTACTGCTGCATTTTATAAAAAAAAAAATTATATATAAGTATTATTTTCGATTGATTAAAACCCAAAAAGCGCTTACAGCTTTTTTCGCTAATATGCTTTACAATTTTACTTAATAAGTTTTTAAAATGCACTCCGGCCTTTATTTCGCTGTTTTAATTACTCGGAACTCCGAAAACTGCTGTTTCGTAGCATATTTTAACGTTCCGATCGCTTTAAATCTCGCTGGTTCCGATCGTATTATAATTACAAAATTCGATATCGCCGATTTTTAAAAAAAGAAAAAAATCGAAGAATTTATCGACGCCATTTTCGATTATTACGTTTTGTTTATATTCGCATACAATTCGGAAATAATCGAGGCTTATCTGCAATTATACCACGACGCCAAACGAATTAAAATCATTTAAAAAAGCTTAGTTTTCTCGTATTTCAGCGCGTTTAAAATAATGGCCTTAGCTATTTTATCGGACTACGAAACCGAAAGCTACGAAATAAAAAATAAAATAATTTTTGTCAGCTTTTCGATTAAGCAAAAGATTTTCGTTAAATTTAAAATCTAAAAAACCGACGGCGCGATATTAATTTATTCGAATAATTACACGGCGCAGAAATATAAAAATCATTTCGAAAACGACGCTTCGATAAATAATTTAATACTGTTTGTTTTGCGAGAAAAACAATTATAACATTTTCGGTAGTTTCGACTGCAAACGATTATTTCCGAACCATTCCGTAAAATAGTTTTTTTTACAGGTCTCGGAGCCTTTTTAAAAGCATTCGTCGATAAACAACCGTAATCCGATTTATTAGTTTTACGCGAAGCAAAAGCGTTAATCGGTTTTAATTACGACGAATTAATCGATTATTTCCACGATTTTAATACAAAACTTTTCAGCGCTTTTTGCAAAGCGTAAAACTACGTTTAAAAGCTGAAATTTATTATTTACGAAGAAAAATCGTAGAAAGCATCCGTCGCGGCGATATTTAATAATATTATCGACGAAAAAGCTATCAGAACGTTTGTAAATTAAAACGATACTTCGATTAATATTTTATCGAGCCATTTTTCAGAAAAGCAAAATAAACAAAATAATTTAAACGATAAGCGAAACGCTATTTTTTCGCAGAAGCCAATAGCAAAAAGGCCAAAAACGGATTAAAAAACTGAAAAAGCGTAGAATTAAAAAGCTCGGTTTATAATTAATTGGTTTTTAAACCATATAAAATAAACTAAATTACATTTATTAAAATTCTATTTTTTTTAATCGTAATTAAAAACGATTACGTATATTATTTAAAACAGAATATAAAACGGTAATATTTTATATTAATAAAAATTAATAATTTTAGCTATAATCGAGGCATAAACCCTTTCGAAACCTTTTGCCACTAACCATTTTCAACAAATATAAAAGCAAAGCATCCCTTTAAATAGTACTATAAGCACGCAGCCCAATTTATACCTTTACTCATTTTTTTTTTTTCTTTTTTTCAGTTTCTTTTAGGGATTTCCTAAACTATTTTACCCACCGATATATGGCCGTATCAGTCTGGTTTTCCTACCTACTTTTATACGATTAGCGTGGAAAATTTAATGAACGAGACGAAATGCGAAAGAAAAATCAGCTATTTCAACGATAAAAACAGCTATTTCGAAGGCCGTAAAAAATCGAAGTTTTTTGATTAAAAAATGATAATCGATTTGATTTTTTCGAAAAAAGGTTTGTAAGCGCTAAATACGTTTAAAAAAGTTTTAGCGGTCGAATTCGCTCGTACGACGTATTAATGCGTCAGCCAAAAAGCTATATTTATTTGATTTATACGTAATAAAAAGATTGTAGTCGGCGAAAAGCTCGGCCCAGCGTATTTATTACAGGCCGATATTCGGAAATTTGAATTTAACGTTATTCGGACCCGTTATTTAGGTTTTATTATTTTAATTAAAAGCTTAAAAATAAATTTAAAAAAGGTTTTCGTGGTCGCTTATTAAAAGCTTTCTATTATTATAAAAAATATATAAAGCTTTTTGAGTTTTTATAATTTTTACCAACGTTTTATTCGAAACTACGGTATAATTGCAAAGCTTTTGATTTATTTAATTAAGGTTAACGTTTTTTATAATTTTATTTCTGAATATTAGAAAAGTTTCGATTTTTTTAAATTAGCTTTTATTATCATATCAGTTTTATAATATTATAAGCAAATCTTTTTTTGCATATTAAAAACTAACGCTTTGGACGGCGTAGTAGCTTTTGTGTTTTCGCAATTTTATAGTAACGATTGGCTTTCAATCGCTTATTTTAGCAAAATTATAACTTTCGCAAAACTGAATTACGTCGTATATAATAAAAAGATATTTGCAATCGTAAGATTTTTAAGCAATTTTCGTACTAAACTAATTAGTTTAGTTTATCAGATTAAAATTATTACTAATTATAAGGCCTTAGAATATTTTATAATTTTTAAACTTTTGAACGTTCGATAAGCACGCTGAGCCGAGCTTCTCGCCGATTATAATTTTTTCATTACGTATAAACTAAATAAATACAATTTTCTGATTAACGCATTAATACGTCGTACGAACGAATTCGACCGTTAAAACTTTTTTAAACGTATTTAGCGCTTGCAAATCTTTTTTCGAACCGATTAGATCGATTACCGTTTTTTAATTGAAAAACTTCTATTTTCTACGGCTTTCGAAACAGCTGTTTTTATCGTTAAAATAGCTGATTTTTTTTTCGCATTTCGTATCGTTAATTAAATTTTCTACGTTAATCGCATAGCTAGCAGCCTAATAGCCTTTCGAAAAAAAGCTGTACGAAACGCTACGAAAAAGAACGACGATAATAATATTTCGTTTTCGTATATATTTAAACGCGATTTGCTATTATATTACGGTCGTTTAATAATTTTAAACGTCGATTATTTTCGTTTGGCTTTCGTACTAAAAATGCACGACCAGATTTCCATCGTTTATTTTAACGCTTGTAAAATTACGCAATTGTTTTCGGACTAATATTATTGGCGAGGTATAACAGCTTTCGTAAAGCAATATTATCGCAATTATTACGCTTATCGAAAAAAAAATTTAAAAAAAAATTAGCGCTTCGGCTTTTTTTAGCTTTTTTTTGTTTTTGACCATTTTTGTAAGGAACGTTATAATAAACTTTTGCAATTTTAATAAAAGCAAATACGGTTATAATAACGTATTCGTAATAATAAATCGCTTTTCTAAGCAAATTATTTCGATTTTTTATTACAAAAATATCGACGCTCGAAATTTCGCCAAATTATATATATTTCACGTATATAAGTATTTTTGTGACGATCTAATCAGTCGGAGGGCTGGGAAATCAGTCAACTGGTCGCCGTGTTTATATGGTATGAAAAACGAGCCTTTGGTTCTGTAACAAAAATATTCACTTAGAATCAACAATTGCAAAAAACAGAAATTGCTAAAAAAAAAAACTTTATATATATAAATAATTTTTATAATTGATAGGAAAACTTACCAGAAAACTAGAAAGCTTGCAGCTATACGTAGTTGCTAGGATAATACGAAAAATAACAAAAAAATAAATCGTTATATTATTTTTCCGTCCGAAAAAACGCGCTTTCGAACTTTTATTTATTAATACGTCGCTATTCAAATAATCGTACGAATTTAAACCTTCGGAATACGCTTTCAGCCAATTTACAAGTTTTGCAAAAGAACCGGAAAGCTTTTTATGCGCCAAATGAAAATCGCGCATTTTCAAAAAGCATATATAAAATCAAACGCGAAGTATTACGTAAGATTTTTATTTAAGCTTATTTAAAAAACTTTGTACTAAAAGGTTTTCCGCTGTATTCGACAAGCGATTAATTTTTCGATTTCGTATTTAAATTTATTAATTATATTAATAAATTTAAAAGCTGGATTAATCTGACCTGAAAGCGCGTCGTCAGCTGTTTTACGCAATCGACTAGCGTGAAAAACTAAGTGTACGTTTATAATATTAAAAAGGTTTAGCTTAAAAACGTTGTCGAAACTTTTAGCTATAATTTTAAAAGGGCCGTTTGTAGGGTTATCGAGCTTGCGAAAAGGCCGGAAGGTCGGAAATAAACGCATATCAAATTATACGTAATCGCCAACGTTAAAATCGATCGCGCGGCGAAATTTATTCGCACTTTTTTTTATTTTATCGTAGACTTATTAAAAATGCGATTTGGCGAAATTTTAAGCGTCGTAATGGCGGCGAGCGTACGCACGAGCTTCGTTTGCGTTTAGCTTATATAAAAAATTAAAAAAAAAGGAAGTATCGAGCTTTCAGTTTTAATTGATATAAAAAATATAATCGTATATAATTTTAAAAAATAAAAAGCTATCTAGACTTTCGTAAGAAAGAATTATTTAAGCGAAATCTATTATTAAAAAAAATTCGCTTTAATCGTTTTAATAAAAATTTACGAAAAATCGAAAGCGTTTTTGCAAATATTAATTATAAATTTCGGTTTAACCGTCGGTTTCAAAATGAGCGGCTATCGAAAGCTTTAATTGCGTATCGAATATTTTGTTTAATTCAGATTAAAAAGTAAATCAATACTAGAAGCTACGATCGCTAATAATATTTTTTAAAAAGTCAAAATACTTATATACGTAAAATATATATAATTTGGCGAAGCTTCGAGCGTCGATATTTTTATAATAAAAAATCGAAATAGCTTGCTTGGAAAAGCGATTTATTATTATAAATACGTTATTATAATCGTATTTGTTTTTATTAAAATTGCAAAAATCCGTTGTAATATGCTTTTAAAAATGGTTAAAAACAAAAAAAAGCTGAAAAAAACCGGAGCGTTTATTTTTTAAAACAAAACTTTTTCGATAAGCGTAGCAGTTGCGATAATATTGTTTTACGAAAGCTGTTATACTTCGTTAATAATATTAGTCCGAAAGCAATTGCGTAGTTTTGCGAGCGCTGAAATAAACGGTGAAAATTTAATTATGCATTTTTCGTATAAAAGCCAAACGAAAATAATCGACGTCTGGTATTATTAAGCGACCGTAATATAACAGCAAATCGCGTTTAAATATATACGAAATATTATGATCGTCGTTTCTTTTCGTAGCGTTTCGTATAGCTTTTTTTCGAAAAGCTATTAAACTGCTAGCTATGCGATTAGCGTGGAAAATTTAATTAACAATACGAAATACGGAAAAAAAATCAGCTATTTCAACGATAAAAACAATTGTTTCGAAAGCCGTAAAAAATCGAAGTTTTTTAATTAAAAAGCGGTGATCGATTTAATCGGCTCGAAAAAGGATTTGCAGGCGCTGAATGCGTTTAAAAAAGTTTTAACGATCGAATTCGCTCGTACGACGTATTAATGCGTTAGCCAAAAAATTGTGTTTATTTGGTTTATACGTAATAAAAAAGTTATAATCGGCGAAAAGCTCGGTTTAGCGTGCTTATCGAACGTTTAAAAGTTTGGAAATTATAAAATATTTTAAAGCTTTATAATTAGTAATAATTTTAATTTAATAAATTAAGCCAGCTAGTTTAATACGAAAATTGTTTAAAGATTTTACGATTACGAATATTTTTTTATCGTATACGACGTAATTTAGTTTTGCAAAAGCGATAGTTTTGCTAAAATAAGCTATTAAAAGCTAATCGTTATTATAAAATTGCGAAAGCATAAAAGCTATTACGCCGTCGAAAGCGTCAGTTTTTAATATACAAAAAAGGTCTTGCCTATAATATTATAAAACTGATATAATAATAAAAAACTAATATAAAAAGGTCGAAATTTTTCTGATATTTAAAAATAAAATTGTAAAAAACGTTAGCTTTGGTTAAATAAACCAAAAGTTTTATAATTATACCGTAGTTTCGAATAAAACGTCGGTAGAAATTACAAAAACCAAAAAAGCTTTGTATCTTTTTTATAATAATAAAAAGCTTTTAATAAGCGATTACGAAAATCTTTTTTGGATTTATTTTTAGGTTTTTAATAAAAATAATAAAACTTAAATAACGGGTCCGAATAATATTAAATTCAAATTTCCGAATATCGGCCTGTAATTCAGCGTCAGCGAGCTTTTAAAGCATTTTGCGAACGTATATAACGTATTTTAAAAAGTCGAACGAATAAATAAAAATATTATTTAAATATATAATATAAAAATCGTTTAAACAATCGAAAACGTCGTTTATATAACGTTAATAAATTGCGGATTTATTAATAAAACCAAAAGATACCATTTTGCATTTATAAGCGTCGTAACGCGTACGAAACGTCGTTAGTTTTTTATTAGCGGAATTTATTCGAATTTTGTAAAAAGCTTAACGAATGTTAAATTTCGTAAAAATTCGCGTTTTCGAAAAACGAGCAAAAGTTTTATCGATAAAAAAAAAATAGCGATTTTTACAAATGATATTATTAAAAGCCCGATAATCGATACAAAAACGTAGTAAATCGTCGGGTTTTTTTAGCGAAAAATATAAAAGCAGCGAAAACAACGATGAAAAATTCGATAAAGCTTTTATTAAAATTATTTTGCAAATAAATGTTAATAATTTCGAGCTTTAAAATCGATATTTTATACAAAAAAGTATATTTCAGCTTTTTTTTATTTATAATAAGCTCGATTTTATAATCGTAAAGCCGGTAAAAAGCTAGCTCGTTATTAACGGCTTTAAAAAACACGTATTCGAAATTTTTGTATTTCGGAAAAAAAGATTCGAAAAAAAGTTTATTCGAAATTAATTCTGCTAAGCTGATTAAAAAGATCGAAATCGATATTTCGTTAGTTTTAAAACGTTCCAAAAATTATAAAATTAGATTTTAAAAAAAGTGTTGTACGTAAAATCGTTTAGTATTTTGTCGATTTCGTATAAGAAAGTTAAAAACATTTCAACTGCTTTTTTTCTAAAAATCAGTTTAAAAGCGTATGCAATAATTTGGCAAATAAAAATTAAATAAATAATAGATTAAGGAATTCGTTTTCGAATTGATCGTTTAAAAAATTCAGAAAATGGCTTGTTTAAACTATCGATTATATTAAGCTGAAATGCTATCGCGGCGAAAGCTTTATTCGGTTTTTAATATAATTGTTTTTTGTAAAACAAAAAAGCTGTTTTGGCGAAAAAAAAAAAAAAAAATAATAATAAAAAAAGGATCGGCAGCCTAAAAAAATAATGGTATGATTTTTTATATTATTTTATTAGCGTCGCTATCGAAATTAGCACCGCGAATAAAATTCGATTTTTTCGCGCTCCGCATAGCGTCGTAAATCTGCTATAATTGATCAAGATTTTTATTACGTTTTACAACGTCGTTTTGATAGCGAAATTGAATTTTTCGAAAGTGCAAATAAAAAACTTTAATACAACGAGCGTAAAAGATAATGGAAGGTAAGATTTCGGCTAATAAAGATTGCGCTTATTATAATCTAATAAAACTTGGTATTCGGCTAACCAAGCTTTTTCTAAAATCATATTATAATGTCCGAAATTAATAATTAAAAAAAAAGTAAACGATTGTATTCGATTGTTAATAACAAAGTTGAAAAGCGTAAAATATATAATTAAATAGCTACGAATTTTATTATACTTTTTTACAAAAAAAAAAGCCGGAAAAAGTTAAATCAAAAGTTTTTAAAAAAAAAGAATTTAATTAGCGTCGAATCGATTAACGCGTAACCGTTCGTTTTAAAATCGGCGAACGCTTTTATTTTATACGAAAAGCTATTTTTAATAAATATAACGGGAATTATTAATAAATCGCTATTAAAAAGCTTCCGAACGTCAAAATAACGTATATCGCGCAATACGCTTAAAAAAAAAGCTTTGCTTAGGCCTGAGCGTTTTTCCGATTAGCGAAAAAACTTTTAATTTTTTCGTATGCGTTTTGAAAATCGTTTAAAAAAAAGTTTTCGTTTTTATTATTATTATTAAAAAGCGAATTTTCAGCCGGTTCGATTTCGTTTATATTTACTAATTTAAAAAGGTTTTTAAATAAAACCGAAAATCGACTCGTAAAAAATCGTGCAAATTAGTTTTTTTAAACTTTCTGATATAAAATAAAAAACGAGCGTTATCGTTGGTCCGATCGAAAAAAAAAACGCCAAAAAAAGCGTTTTGGCGTGGAAAAAAAGAAAAAACAAAGGGCTGAAAAAAAGCTTATAAAGCATTTAAACGATTTTCGTACGTGCCATTTGATTCGTAATACGCTTTGATTAAGAATTTATTATTTTAATAAATAATAAATTGAATTAAAAAGCGATTCGCGTATAAAATTCGTTTAGTTAATTGATTTTGTTTTTTTTTAACGGACGGCGGTAAGCTAATTTTTAAAATCGTTATACGCGCTTATTTTAAATACAGCTTTTTTCGTAAACGCTTTGGTATTTTATCGCGGAAAGCGTTCCGAAGCTGTTTATTAATCCGTATTTAAGTGTTCGCTGCGAAAATAAAAAATCGCAAATAAAATCGCTAAAAGTCGTCGTGCGTACTTATTGCAAGCATTTTAAATTCGTTTTCGGCTTTTTAAACGTCGGAAAAATCGGCCAGGAAATCGGCGACTTTTTTAATTAGCTTTTCGGAAAATATAAAATCGGAACGATTTAAAATACGCGGAATAAAAAACTCTTTTGCTACGCTTTCGGTTTGATCGAATATATAATTTTTGCGAAATCGATCGCTAACAAAATAATCGTAGTAAAATTCGAAATTGTCGAAAACTTTAGTTTCTTAATAATATGCTTTGTAATTTTTATTATTATTTAATTTAAATTTAAAATTCGAAACGCGTTTTATACGAGCTAATCGAAAATTAGCAAATAAATAGAAATTATAGCGTTCAAAAAGCGCGCTAAGGTTTTGGCCGTTATAAAAAAATTCAAAAAGAATTTGCGAAAAGCGTAAAAATTAATTTGCAGCGTTTATTAATTAAAATAAAACGTTGCGAAAAAAAAAAGCAGCAAATTCGCGATTAGTAAAAACACGTTCGATAGATTTTATTAAACGCTTTAATTAAAAAGTTTGTCGCAATCGTATAATTTCCAAAAGTTATCGTTTACGCTTTTGCGCTTTTTTCAGTTGATTTTGCAAAAATCTCAACTAAGCGCTTTTAGCGTTAAGCTGTAAAAAAAAATGACAGGCGAAGCGGTTGGCGTTCTGCTTTTTTTTTGTTTTTTTTTTCCTCGGGAAAAGGACTGTTTTTTTTTAAAAAAAAGCTTTTGGAAAAAGCTGCTTTTTCGCTGATTAAAAAAAAGGTTAAAGTGTAGTAGCAGAAGCTGAAAAGCTTTGCTAAAAGAAAAATCGTCAGACAAAAGCCATTTTTCGCGAAATGCGAAAATAAGCCTTTTTACGACCGGTCGATTATTTTAGTATAATCCGTAAAAAATTCGAAAAAAAAAATAATTTACGCCGTCGCCAGCGTAAAAAAAGAATTGTTAATAATATAACGATTTAATTAATCGGAAAGCTAAGAAATTAATTAACTAATCGCCGTGTTTATATAATATAAAAAACGAGCCTTTGGTTTTGTAACAAAAATATTTATTTAAAATCAACAATTGCAAAAAGCAAAAATTGCTAAAGGAAAAAAGTCTTATATATATAAATAGTTTTTACAATTAATAGAAAAATCCATCAGAAGACCAGGGAGCTTGCAGCTATACGTAGTTGCTGGGGTAACACGAGAGGTGGCAAAAAAATGAGTCGTCACAATTTTGACTTTTCGAAAAATATTATTAGCGATCGTAGCTTTTAGTATTAGTTTACTTTTTGATTTGAATTAAATAAAATACTCGGTACGCAATTGAAATTTTCGACAGCCGTTTATTTTAAAACCGACGGTCAGACCGAAATTTATAATTAATATTTGCAAAAACGCTTTCGATTTTTCGTAAATTTTTATTAAAACGATTGGAACGAATTTTTTTTAATAATGGATTTCGCTTAAATAGTTTTTTTCTTACGAAAATCTAAATGGCTTTTTATCTTTTGAAATTGTATACGGTTATATTTTTTATATTAATTAAAATTGAAAGTTCGATATTTTTCTTTTTAATTTTTTACATAAGCTAAACGCAAACGAAGCTCGTGCGTACGTTCGCCGCTATTACGACGCTTGGAATTTCGCTAAATCGCACTTTTAATAAGCTTACGATAAAATAAAATAAAATGCGAATAAATTTCTCCGCGCGATCGATTTTAATATTAGCGATTACGTATGGTTCGATATGCGTTTATTTCCGATTTTCCGGCTTTTTCGTAAGCTCGACAATTTTACAAACGGCTTTTTTAAAATCATAACTAAAATTTTCGATAATATTTTTAAATTAAACTTTTTTAGTATTATAAACGTACATTAAGTTTTTTACGCTAATCGATTGCGTAAAGCAGCTAACGACGCGTTTTCAAATTAAATTAATTTAGCCTTTGAATTTATTATTATAATTAATAAGCTTAAATACGAAATCGAAGAATTAATCGCTTGTCGAATGCAACGGAAAACTTTTTAATACAAAGCTTTTTAAATAAACTTAAATAAAGATTTCACGTGGTACTCCGCGTTTAATTTTATATATGCTTTTTTAAAAATACGCGATTTTTATTTGACGTATAAAAAGCTTTCCGATCTTTTTGTAAAATTTGTAAATTGGCTAAAAGCGTATTTCGAAGGTTTGGATTCGTACGATTATTTGAATAACGACGTATTAATAGATAAAAGCTCGAAAGCGCGTTTTTTTCGGACGGAAAAATAATGTAACGATTTATTTTTTTGTTATTTTTCGTGTTATTCTAGCAATTACGTATAGCTGTAAGCTTTTTGGTTTTTCGGTAGGTTTTCTATCAATTATAAAAATTATTTATATATATAAAGTATTTTTTTTTAGCAACTTTTGCTTTTTGCAATTATTAATTTTAAATAAATATTTTTGTTACAGAACCAAAGGCTCGTTTCTTATATCATGTGAACACGGCGACCAGTTAACTGATCTTCCAGCCCTCCGACTGATTAGATCGTCACAGGCGAATATATAAAAACGAAACACCGAAATGTAAATCCTTGCGTAAATTATCAAATGTAAAAATAAATAAAAAAAACCAAATTAATACGGTTATATATCGGTGGATAAGATAATCTAAGGAATTTCTAAAAAAACTAAAAAAAGGAAAAAAAGAATAAATAAAAGTATAAATTGGACTGCGTGCCTATGGTACTATTTAAAAAGGTGCTTTGCTTTTATATCTGTTGAAAATAGTCAGTGGCAGGGGGTCTCGGAGAGGTCCATGCCTCGACCATAGCTAAATTACCAAATCCCATTAATACAAAGTATCACCGTTTTACACGATACGAAGTGCGGAAAAGAAATTAGCTATTTTAACGATAAAAACAGCTGTTTCGAAAACCGTAAAAAATCGAAGTTTTTTAATTAAAAAGCGATAATCCATTTGATCTGCTCGAAAAAAGATTTGCAGGCGTTGAATGCGTTTAAAAAAGTTTTAGCGGTCGAATTCGCTCGTACGACGTATTAATACGTTAGCCAAAAGATTAGGTTTATCCGGTTTATACGTAATAAAAAAATTGTAATCGGCGAAAAGCTCGGCTTAGCGTGCTTATCGAACGTTTAAAAGTTTGAAAATTATAAAATACTCTAAAGCTTTGTAATCAGTAATTATTTTAATCTGATAAACCGAGCTAATCAGTTTAATACGAAAGTTGCTTAGAAATTTTACGATGGCGAGCATTTTTTTATCGTATACGACGTAGTTTAGCTTTGCGAAAACTATAGTTTTGCTAAAATAAGCGACTAAAAGCCAATCGTTATTATAAAATTGCGAAAGCACAAAAGCTATTACGCCGTCGAAAGCGTCAGTTTTTAATATGTAAAAAAGGTTTTGCCTGTAATATTATAAAACTGATGCAGTAATAAAGGCTAGTGTAAAAAACCCGAAATTCTGCTTGTGACGATTCATTCTTTTGCCACCTCTCGTGTCACCCCAGCAACTACGTGTAGTTGCAAGCTCTCTGGTCTTCTGGTGGGTTTTCCCATCAACTGTGAAAACTATTTATATATATAAGGCTTTTTTTTCTTAGCAATCTTTGCTTTTTGCAATTATTGATTTTAAATAAATATTTTTATTACAAAATCAAAGGCTCGTTTTTTATATTATATAAATACGGCGACTAATTAATTGATTTCTTAGCTTTCCGATTGATTAAATCGTTATATTATTAACAACTTTTTTTTTACGCTGGCGACGGCGTAAACTATTTTTTTTTTTCGAATTTTTTACGGGTTATACCAAAATAATCGACCGGTCGTAAAAAAGCTTATTTCCGTATTCCGCGAAAAATGGCTTTTGTTTAACGATCCTCCTTTTAGCAGAGCTTTTCAGCTTTTGCTACCATATTTCAATCCTTTTTTTAATTAGCGAAAAAGCAGCTTTCCTTAAAAGCTTTTTTTTTAAAAAAACAATCCTTCCTCCGAAAAAAAAAAAAACAAAAGAAAAAGCAGAGCGCCAACCATTTCGCCTGCTATTTTTTTTTTACAGCCTAGCGCTTAAAACGTTTAATTAAGACTTTTGCAAAATTAATTAAAAAAAGCGCAAAAGCGTAAACGACAACTTTTGGAAATTATACGACTGCGACAGACTTTTTAATTAAAGCGTTTGATAAAATCTATCGAACGTGCTTTTGCCAGTCGCGAATCTGCCGCTTTTTTTTTTTTTCGCAACGTTTTTTTTTAATTAACAAACGCTGCAAACTAATTTTTACGCTTTTCGCGAATTTTTTTTGGATTTTTTTATAACGGCTAAAATCTTAGCGCGCTTTTTAAACGCTATGATTTTCATTTATTTATTAACTTTCGACTAGCTCGTATAAAACGCGTTCCGAATTTTAAATATAAGTAAAATAATAATAAAAATTACAAAATACGCTATTAGAAAATTAAAGTTTTCGATAACCTCGAATTTTACTACGATTATTTCGCTGGCGATCGATTTCGCAAAAATTATATATTCGATCAGACCGAAAGCGTAGTAAAAAAGTTTTTTATCCCGCGTATTTAAACCGTTTCGATTTTACTTTTCCCGAAAAATTAATAAAAAAGATCGCCGATTTTCTGGCCGATTTTTTCAACGTTTAAAAAACCGAAAACGAGTTTAAAATGCTTGCAATAAATACGCACGACGACTTTTGGCGGTCTTATTTGCGATTTTCCATTTTCGCAGCGAACGTTTAAATACGAACTGATAAACAGCTTCGAAACGCTTTTCGCGATAAAATATTAAAGCGTTTACGAAAAAAACTGCATTTAAAATAAGCGCGTACAACGATTTTTAAAAATTAGCTTACCGCCGTCCGTTAAAAAAAATAAAATCAATTGGCTAAACGAATTTTATACGCGAATCGCTTTTCAATTAAGTTTATTATTTATTAAAATAATAAATTTTTAACCAAAGCGTATTACGAGTTAAATCGTACGTACGAAAGTCGTCCAAATGCTTTATAAGCTTTTTTTCAGCCTTTTACTGTTTTTTCTTTTCTTTTACGTCAAAACGCTCTTTTTGGCGTTTTTCCTTTTCGATCGGATCAACGACAACGCTTTTTTTTTATTTTATATTAAAAAGTTCAGAAAAATTAATTTGCACGATTTTTTACGGGCCGACTCTCGGTTTTATTTAAAAGCTTTTTTAAGCTAATAAATATAAACGAGATCGAACCGGCCGAAAATTCGCTTTTTAATAATAATAATAAAAATGAAAACTTTTTTTCAAACGATTTTTAAAACGCATACGAAAAAGTTAAAGGTTTTCCGCTAATCGAAAAAACGCTCAGGCCTAAGCAAAGCCTTTTTTTTAAGCGCGTTGCGCGATATGCGTTATTTTAACGTTCGGAAGCTTTTTAATAGCGATTTATTAACAATTTCCGTTATATTTATTAAAAATAGCTTTTCGTATAAAATAAAAGCGCTCGCCGATTCTAAAGCGAACGGTTATGCGTTAATCGATTCGGCGCTGATTAAATTTTTTTTTTTTTTTTTTTTTTTTATTTCAATTTTTCCGGCTTTTTTTTGTAAAAAAATATAATAAAGCTTATGGCCATTTAATTATATATTTTACGCTTTTTAATTTTATTATTAACAATCGAATATAATCGTTTATTTTTTTTTTGATTATTAATTTCGGAAATTATAATATAATTTTAAAAGAAGCTTGGTTGGCCGAATATCAAATTTTATTAAACTGTAATAAACGCAAGCTTTATTAGCCGAAGTTTTATTTTCTTATAGCCTTTTACGTTCGTTGTATTAAAATCTTTTATTTACACTTTCGAAAAATTTAATTTCGCTACCAAAACGACGCTGTAAAACGTGATAAGAACTTTGACCAATTGTGGCAGATTTACGACGTTGTGCGAAACGCGAAAAAGTCGAATTTTACTCGCGGTGCCAATTTCGATGGCGACGCCAATAGGATAATACAAAAAATCATACCATTATTTTTCCAGGCTAACGATTTTTTTTTTATTATTTCTTTTTTTTTTCTTTTCCTTTCGTTAAAACAGCTTTCTCGTTCTACGAAAAATAGTTATATTAAAAACCGAAGGAAAGCTTTCGCCGCGATGGCCTTTTAGCTTAATATAATCGATAGTTTAAATAAGCAGCCATTTTCTGAATCTTCCAAACGACTAGTTCGAAAACGAGTCTTTTAACTTACTGCTTATTTAATTTTTATCTGCCAGATTATTACATACGCTTTCAAGCTGATTTTCAAAAAAAAAGCAGTTAAAATGTTTTTAATTTTTTTATACGAAATCGACAAAATATTAAACGACTTTACGTATAATAATTTTTTTAAAATTCAATTTCACAGTTTTTTCGAACGTTTCAAAACGAACGAAATATCGATTTCGACCCTTTTAATCAGTTTAGCAGAGCTAATTTCGAATAAACCTTTTTTCGAATTTTTTTTCCCGAAATACAAAAACTTCGAATACGTGTTTTCTAAGGCCGCCAATAACGAGCTAGCCTTTTACCGGCCCTACGACTATAAAATCGAGCTTATTATAAATAAAAAAAAGCTGAAATATATTTTTTTGTACAAAATATCGATTTCAAAGCTCGAGATTATTAAAATTTATTTGCAAAATAATTTTAATAAAGGTTTTATCGAATTTTTCACCGTTTTTTTCGCTGTTTTAATGCTTTTCGCCAAAAAACCCGACGGTTTATTACGTTTTTGTATCGATTATCGAGCTTTTAATAACGTTACTTATAAAAATCGCTATTTTTTTTTTTTATCGATAAGACTTTTGCTTATTTCTCGAAAGCGCGAATTTTTACGAAGCTCGATATTCGTTAAGCTTTTTATAAAATTCGAATAAACTCCGCTAATAAAAAACTAGGGTTAGGGTTAGGGTTAGAAAAACCCAAAAGTTAAAACGACGAAACTGCTTTTACACGGCTATAAAAGCATTAAAAATAAAAACAATGCTTAAGAAAAATACGACCGCCCTCGTTTTATTCGATAATAAAGCCTAAATCAATTATATAAACCAAAAAACAGCCGAAGCTAATAGTATTTCGATTATTATCGATAAACGAATAATTTATACGACCGTTAATAAAAACATTATTAAATTTAATAAAATTATACGAAATATAAAAGTCGATATTAAAAATATTATTATTTATAAAAACTTTTTAATAATAAAAAAATGCTTTTATTTTATTATTTTTAAAATGCTTTAAATCCTGGAAAGTTTCGTCAGCTTTAAATATACCGAAAACGGCCAGATAAAAGCTTTTTTTTAAAACTGAAACCGATTTTTTTAAAATTAAATTACCGTCGCCGGCGATAAAGTTTTTCTAATCGACGTTTTATCGGAAAACGAATAGCCGGCTTTAGTTTTAAAACAAACGCTAAGCTATAACAAAACCTGGAAAATATTCGGCTAAAAATATTCGCGTCGCTAATCGAGCTGGCACCGCGAATAAAATTAATTAATATTAACATTTTTAATTATTAATTCGAAAATAAAAATTCCGAAAATTTCGTTTCTGTATTAAACAAACCCGACCCATATATTTTACTTTTTTATATTAATATTAGCATTTTTTACAAACGCAAAGCTGATAAAATACGATTCGTAAATTTTAATAAATCCGTGTAAAACGGTGATACTTTGTATTGATAGGAATTGGTAGTTTTAGCTATGGTTAAGGCATGGACCCCTCCGAGATCCCCTGCCACTGATTACCTTTAACAGATATAAAAGCAAAGCACTCCCTTAAATAGTACTATAAGCACGCAGTTTAATTTATACCTTTATTTATTTTTTTTTCTTTTTTTCAATATTTTTTAAAGTATTTCTTAGATTATTTTACCTATCGATATATGGCCGTATCAGTCTGGTTTTCCTATCTATTTTTACATTTGGTAATTTACGCAAGGATTTAAACTTCGGTGTTTCGTTTTTATATATTCGCCGATGCATTTCTTAAATTCGCAGTTAAAATCGATTTCGATATTTCGCCACTACGGCTTAAAAAACCTTTTATATAATATTATTCGCAGCTGTATTATATAAAAAACTTTTAATAAATTTTTTATTTTGCGCATAATTATTAAATTACAAAAATGCAATATATTTCAAAAACGTTTGAAATTACGATCAGGCAATTTTAAACCGTGCGAAATTTAAAACGCGAAAATCGCTTTTTTATTTAAAAATAACAAATCGAATATTGGTTCGTACGCTTCGACCGCTGCGCTCGGCCTTTTTGAATTAAATTTCTTTTGGTCAAACGCCTGGCGAAAACTCAACCTTTTGATTTTGCGCTTTATAATTATAGTAATTATAATTTGCGGCTTTTTATTAAAAATAGTAAAAAAATGGCTGTACGTGTATTAGCCTGAGCCACGGAATATCGAAACCGTGGATTATATAACAATATTATATTAATTTAATTAATTTTTTAAAAAACAAATTTTTTAATATATTATTTAAATATTTGAACGCAATTTTATTTTATTTAATTTTTTTAAAAAATACAAAAACCTTTTTAATAGCTCTTTTATTAAAAACGATTTTTTTTATATTAAAAACCTTTAATTTGCAATTTCAGAAAACATTTATTCGTTTAATTCAAACCTTATTAACACTTTTATTAATATTATAAATAACGACGCCCTTCGTTTTTTTATGCGAGGTCGCATGCTTTTTTTTGGCTTTTTTGGTGTATTTTTATTTAATAGCGCCAATATTACCGATTTTATCGAAAAATATAAAAAAACTTATAAAAATTTCGGAATTTTTAAAACTGAAATATTCGATAAATTCTTTCGCTATTATAATCTAATTATTAAAAATATTATTAAATCGATAAATAAATAAAAGGCTATTGAAGCTCGAAACTGACGCAAGCTAATTAAAGCTTTGAAATCGGAATTCCGAAATTACAATCGCCAGCAAATTCGCGATACTATCGCTTTTTTTAAACAGTTTGTTATAATAATTCGCTAAGCCAAAAAACTCAAAACCTATTATCGTATTTATACGAGAATTTTTAACGTTTTTGTTAACAAAAAAGTCTTAAGCGAAATTAAGCAAAAAAATTGTTTTTACTTGGCCTTTCAACCAGCATTCGCAATAAAATTATTAAGCATTTTAAAATTAATAAACAAAACTTTAAAACTTTCGATTAGTATTTCAAATTTATAAAATTCGTTCTTAAATAAAACTAAAGCGAACGTACCATTAAAGCCATAAACTAAAAGAAATCTTTTTTATTTTTTTATAAGAAAAACGTGGAAGTTTTAGTGCAAAAATATGCCCAGCTACTAAAAGTTATCGAAATCGCTAAAAAACAATCAGTTATTATATTATTTAATCGTTTTGCAAAACTTATTAGCTTAGAAAAGCTTAATAAAAATATCGAAACTCTCGTATTAAAATTTACCGATATTAAAATTCAAAAATTTTAAAATAAAATCGAAAATCTTATATAATAGCAGAAAAAACTTTTTTACGTTAATTCGGATAATAAAAACGATTAAAATAGCTTTTATAACAATTATTTTTTTTAAAATGCGCGAAGCGATTAACCTCGCTAAGCCATCGTAAAAGTAATAGCTGTTTAATAGCAATCTTTCCGTATTAGCGATCAGAATCAGCGAAATACTAATTATAATAACGATTATCAAAAGAAAAAAAAAACCAACGCGGAAATTAAAATCGCGGCTATTAAAATAATAAAAGTAATTTTAAAACAAACTCTATGGCTTTAAATAGAAATTCTGTAATAATAAAATTTATTACGAAAAATTTTATATTCGCTTTAAATGCAAAGCATTTAATTTTTATATAAATAATAATATTTGTTATATTAATAAATACGAAGCGATTTGCCTCGGACCGGTGAAAGCAGGAATAGGCCCTTTTAACAAAGCTGAAAATCAGAGCTAATTAAATATTATTCGCTTAAAAATAAAAGGTACGAAATGGAACGATTATTTAGAAAATAAAAAAAATGCGAAAACGATTTTCACTGATAAAAGGAAAAACATCCCAAAAGGCGTACTAATTAAAAAAAAAACTTTTATTTTAAATGTAAATAAAATTTAAATATATAAATAAAAAATAAATATATATATTGCTAATGCGAATATCGCATTTGCAAATATTATAGTTGTATAATCAAGCCAGCGAATTATAAAAAAGCAAAATGCTTTTGTTTTATTCGCCAAATTAATTAATATAAAAAAAAACGTTAAAATCGAAAAGAAAAAAGATTTTGAAATTCGAAAAAAAACCGATAAAACTATTAAAAAAACGCTTATAATAAAAAATATTAACGACGATATAAAAAATATCGACACCGATATTCCGGTTTAAATTATTCAGAAAATACCAGCTTTTAAGCGCCCACTATTAATACGAAGCGAAAAATAAATCGACAAATATATTAGCTCCGAAGCCGTCGACGAAGCTATTAAAAAAATTATAAAATAAAAAATTAAATTAAAATTCAATAATTTATTTAATACAAAAAAGAAATTCGACAAAGTTATTAACAAACAAATCCTTATATTAAAAAAAAACGAAAAAATTAAAATCATTCGAAAAAAAAACGATTTTAAATTGGAAAAAAATCAAAAAAAAATCTATAATATCGCAATTAATTTAGCCGATAAAAAAAAATCCTCGGAAAAAATCAGCTTTTTGATTTTGGTTATAAAAACTTAAAAGTTAAAACAACGAAATTGCTTTTATACGGCTATAAAAGCATTAAAAATAAAAACAATATTTAAAAAAAATATGACCGCTTTCGTTTTATTCGATAATAAAGCCGAAATCAATTGTATAAATCAGAAAACGGCCGAAGCCAATAATATTCCGATTATTATCGATAAGCGAATAATTTATATTACCGTTAATAAAAACACGATTAAGTTTAATAAAATTATACGAAATATTAAAATCGACGTTAAAAATATTATTATTTATAAAAACTTTTTAATAATAAAAAAATACTTTTATTTTATTATTTTTAAAATGTTTTAAATCCTGGAAAATTTCGTTAGTTTTAAATACACCGAAAACGGCCAGATAAAAGCTTTTTTTTAAAACTGAAACCGGTTTTTCTAAAGTCAAATCACCGTCGCCGGTATGACGATCTAATCAGTCGAAGGGCCGGAGATTAGTCAACTGGTCGCCGAGTTTATATAATATAAGAAACGAGCCTTTGGTTTTGTAACAAAAATATTCATTTAGAATTAACAATTACAAAAGGCAGAAGTTGCTAAAAGAAAAGAGTTTTATATATATAAATAGTTTTTACAGTTAATGAAAAGATTTATCAAAAAACCAGAAAGCTTGCAACTATACGTAGTTGCTGGAATAATACGAAAGGTGGCAACAGAATAAATCGTTACACTATCCCTCCGTCCGAAAAAAGCGCGCCCTCGAGCTTTTATCTATTGGTACGTCGCTATTTAAATAATCGTACGAATTCAAACTTTCGAAATACGCTTTTAGCCAATTTACAAATTTTGCAGAAGAACCGGAAAGCTTTTTATGCGTCAAATAAAAGTCGCGCATTTTCAGGGAAGCGTATATAAAATTAAACGCGGGGTACCACGTGAAATCTTTATCTAAGCCTATTTAAAAAGCTTTGTACTAAAAAGTCTTTCGCTGCATTCGATAAGCGATTAATTTTTCGATTTCGTATTTAAGTTCGTTAATTATATTAATAAATTTAAAAGCTGGATTAACCTGATCTGAAAGCGCGTCGTCAGCTGCTTTACGCAGTCGATTAGCGTAAAAAACTGAATGTACGTTTATAATACTAAAAAGATTTAGCTTAAAAGCGTTGTCGAAAATTTTGGCTATAATTTTGAAAGAGCCGTTTATAGGGTTGTCGAGCTTGCGAAAGAGCCGAAAGATGGAAAATGGACGCATATCGAATTATACGTAATCGCCGACGTTAAAATCGATCGCGCGGCGAGATTTATTCGCATTTTTTTTCATTTTATCGTAGGCTTATTAAAAATGCGATTTGGCGAGGTTCCAAGCGTCGTAGTGGCGGCGAACGTACGCACGAGTTTCGTTTGCGTTTAGCTTATATAAAAGGTTGAAAAAAAGGGAAATATCGAGCTTTTAATTTCAATTAATATAGGAAGTGTAACCGTATATAATTTCAAAAAGTAAAAGGCCATTTAAACTTTCGTAAAAAAGAATTATTTGAGCGAAATCTATTATTGAAAAAAATTCGTTTTAATCGTTTTAATAAAAGTTTACGAAGAATCGAAAGCGTTTTTGCAGATATTAATTATAAATTTCGGTTTGATTATCGGTTTTAAAATAAGCGGCTATCGAAAGCTTTAATTGCATATCGAATATTTTATTTAATTCAGACCAGAATATAAATTAATATTAAAGGTTACGATCGCTAATAATACTTTTTGAAAGGCCAAAATACTTATATACGTGAAATATATACAATTTGGCGAGGCTTCGAGCGTCGATATTTTTGTGGCAAAGGATCGAAATAACTTGTTTAAAAAAGCGATTTATTATTACGAACACGTTATCGTAATCGTATTTATTTTTGTTAAAATTGCAAAAGTTTATTATAACGTGTTTTCAAAAATGGTTAGAAACAGAAAAAAGCTGAAAAAAACCGGAGCGCTTATTTTTTAAAACAGAACTTTTTCGATAAGCGTAGCAATTGCGATAATATTATTTTACGAAAATTGTTATATTTCGCTAATAGTATTAGTCCGAAAGCAATTGCGTAGTTTTGCGAGCGCTGGAATAAGCGATGAAAATCTGATCGTGCATTTTTCGTATAAGGGCCAAACGAAAATAATCGACGTTTGGTATTATCAAACGACCGTAATATAACAGCAGGTCGCGTTTAAATGTATACGAAAACGGAGTGTTATTATCGTCGTTTTTTTTCGTAGCGTTTCGTACAGCTTTTTTTCGGAGGGCCATCAGGCTGCTAGCTATGCGATTAGCGTAGAAAATTTAATTAACGATACGGAATGCGAAAAAAAAATCAGCTATTTCAACGATAAAAACAGCTGTTTCGAAAGCCGTAGAAAATCGAAGTTTTTTAGTTAAAAAGCGGTGATCGATCTGATTTGCTCAAAAAAAGGTTTGCAGGCGCTGAATGCGTTTAAAAGAGTTTTAGCGGTCGAATTCGCTTGTACGACGTGTTAATGCGTTAGCCAAAAGATTATATTTATTTGGTTTGTACGTAATAAAAAAGTTATAATCGGCGAAAAGCTCGGCCTAGCGTGCTTATCGAGCGTTTAAAAATTTAAAAGTTATAAAGTATTTTAAGATTTTATAATTAATAATTATTTTAATCTGATAAATTAAGCTAATTAGTTTAGCACGAAAATTGCCTAGAAATTTTACGATTACGAGCATTTTTTTGTCGTATACGACGTAATTTAGTTTTGCGGAAATTATAGTTTTGCTAAAATAAGCGACTGGAAGCCAGTCGTTATTATGAAATTATAAAAACATAAAAGCTACTACGCCGTCGAAAACGTTAATTTTTAATATGTAAAAAAGGTTTTACTTGTAATATTATAAAACTGGTGCAGTAATAAAAGCTAGTATAAAAAGGTCGAAACTTTTTTAATATTTAAAAGTAAAATTGAAAAAAACGTTAATTTTAGTTAAATAAACTAGAAGCTTTGCAATTATATCGTAATTTCGAATAAAACGTCGGTAGAAATTATAAAACCAAGAAAACTTTATATATTTTTTATAATAATAAAAGACTTCTAATAAGCGATTACGAAGACTTTTTCTGAATTTACCTCTAGGCTTTTAATCGATATAATAAAACTTAGGTAACGGGTCCGAATAACGTTAAATTCAGATTTCCGAATATCGGCCTGTAATTCAGCGTCAGCAAGCCTTTAGAATATTTTGCGAACGTGCGTAGCGTATTTTAAAAGGTCGGACGAATAAATAAAAATATTATTTAGATATGCAATATAAAAATCGTTTAAATAATCGAAGAAAACGTCGTTTATATAGCGTTGATAAGTTGCGGGTTTATTAATAAGGCCAAAAAATAATATTTTATATTTATAAGCGCCGTAACGCGTACGAAACGTCGTTAGTTTTTTACTAGCGGAATTTATTCGAATTTTATAAAAAACTTAACGAATATCGAGCTTCGTAAAAATTCGCGCTTTCGAAAAACGAGCAAAAGTTTTATCGATAAAAAAAAGAGAATAGCGATTTTTACGAATAATATTATTAAAAGCTCGATAGTCGATACAAAAACGCAATAAACCGTCGGGTTTTTTAGCGAAAAGCATTAAAGCAGCGAAAAAAGCGATAAAAGGTTCGATAAAATCTTTGTTAAAATTGTTTTGCAAATAAATCTTGATAATTTCGAGCTTCGAAATCGATATTTTATATAAAAAAATATATTTCAGCTTTTTTTTATTTATAATAAGCTCGATCTTATGGTCGTAGGGCCGGTAAAAAGCTAGCTCGTTACTGGCGGCCTTAAAAAACACGTATTCGAAGTCTTTGTATTTCGAAGGAAAAAATTCGAAAAAAAGTTTATTCGAAGTTAGCTTTATTAAGCTGATTAAAAAGGTCGAAATCGATATTTCGTTGGTTTTGAAACGTTCGAAAAAATTGTAAAATTGGGTCTTAAAGAAAATATTATACGTAAAATCGTTTAGTATTTTATCGATTTCGTACAGAAAGATTAAAAATATTTTAACTGCTTTTTTTCTAAAAATCAGCTTAAAAGCGTATGTAATAATCTGGCAAATAAAGATTAAATAAGCAATAAATTGAGAAATTCGTTTTCGAACTGGTCGTTTAAAAGGTTCAGAAAGTGGCTTGTTTGAATTATCGATTATATTAAGCTGAAAGGCTATCGCGGCGAAAGCTTTCTTTCGGTTTTTAATATAATTGTTTTTCGTAGAACGAGAAAGCTGTTTTGACGAAGAAAAAAAAAAAAAAAAAAAAGAAAGAAATAACAGAAAAAGGATCGTTAGCCTGGGAAAATAATATAATTTCTTGTATTATCCTATTGGCGTCGCTATCGAAATTGACACCGCGAATGAAATTCGACTTTTTCGCGCTTCGCATAACGTCGCAAATCTGTCATAATTGATTAAAATTCTTATTACGTTTTACAGCGTCGTTTTGATAGCGAAATTAAATTTTTCGGAAATGCAAATAAAAGACTTTAATACAACGAGCGTAAAAGGCTGTGAAAGGGTAAAACTTCGGCTAATAAAACTTGCGTTTATTACAGTCTAGTAGAATTTAATATTCGGCCAACCAAGCTTTTTCTAAAATCATACTATAATTTCCGAGGTTAATAATTAAAAAAAAAATAAACGATTGTATTCGATTGTTAATAATAAGGTTGAAAAGCGTAAAATATATAATTAAATGGCCACGAGCTTTATTATATTCTTTTACAAGAAAAAAAACCGGGAAAAATTGAATCAAAGGTTTTAAAAAAAAAAAAAGGATTTAATTAGCGCCGAATCGATCAACGCATAACCGTTCGCTTCAGAGTCGGCGAGCGCTTTTATTTTGTACGAAAAGCTATTTTTGATAAATATAACGGAAATTATTAATAAATCGTTATTAAAAAATTTCCGAACGTTAAAATAACGTATATCGCGCAATACGCTTAAAAAAAAGGCTTTGCTTAGGCCTGAGCGTTTCTTCGATTGGCGGAAAAGCTTTTAACTTTTTCGTATGCGTTTTAAAAATCGTTTGAAAGAGAATTTTCGTTTTTATTATTATTATCAGAGGGCGAATCTTCGGCCGGCTCGATCTCGTTTATATTTATTAATCTGAAAAAGCTTTTAAATGAAACCGAAGATCGGCCCGTAAAAAATCGTGCAAATTGGCCTCGAACCTTTTAATATAGAATAAAAAACGAGCGTTGTCGTTGGTCCGATCGAAAAGGAAAAACGCTAAAAAAAGCGTTTTAGCGTAAAAAAAAAGGAAAAACAAAGGGTTAAAAAAAAGCTTATAAAACATTTGGACGATTTTCGTACGTACGATTTGACTCGTAGTACGCTTTGGTTAAAAACTTATTATTTTAATAAATGATAAATTTGATTAAAAAGCGACTTACGTATAAAGTTCGTTTAGCTAACTAATTTTACTTTTTTTGCCGAACGGCGGTAAGCCAATCTTTAAAAATCGTTATACGCGTTTATTTCAAATGCAGCTTTTTTCGTAAACGCTTTAGTATTTTATCGCGAAAAGCGTTCCGAAGCTGTTTATCAATTCGTATTTAAGCGTTCGCTGCGAAAATGGAAAATCGCAGATAAAATCGCTAAAAATCGTCGTGCGTATTTATTGCAAGCATTTTAAACTCGTCTTCGGCTTTTTAAACGTTTAAAAGGTCGGCCAGGAAATCGGCGACTTTTTTAATTAATTCTTCGAAAAATATAAGATCGGAACGGTCTAAAATACGCGGAGTTAAAAACTCTTTTGCTACGCTTTCGGTCTGATCGAATATACAATTTTTGCGAAATCGATCGTTAGCGAAATAATCGTAGTAAAATTCGAAGTTATCGAAAACTTTAATTTTTTAATAACGTGTTTTGTAATTTTTATTATTATTTAATTTAAACTTAAGGTTCGAAACGCGCTTTATACGAGCTAATCGAAAGTTAGCAAATAAATAAGAATTATAACGTTTAAAAAGCGCGCTAAAGTTTTAGCCGTTAAAAGGAAATCCAAAAAAAATTCGCGAAAAGCGTAAAAATTAATTTGCAGCGTTTGTTAATTGAAATAAAACGTTGCGAAAAAAAGGAAAAGCAGCAAATTCGCGATTAGCAAAAGCACGTTCGATAAATTTTATTAAACGCTTTGATTAAAAGATTTGTCGCAATCGTATAATTTCCAGAAGTTGTCGTTTACGCTTTTGCGCTTTTTTCAGTTGATTTTGTAAAAGTCTTAATTAAATGCTTTTAGCGCTAGGCTGCAAAAAAAAAATAGCAAGCGAAATAATTAGCGCTTTGCCTTTTTTTTTGTTTTTTTTTTCTCGGAAAAAAAACTGTTTTTTAAAAGAAAAAGTTTCTGGAAGAAGCTGCTTTTTCGTTGATTAAAAAGGAAATTGAAGTATAATAGCAAAAGCTGAAAAGCTTTGCTGAAAAAAGAATCGTTAAACAAAAGCCATTTTTCGCGAAATACGGAAATAAGCCTTTTTACGACCGGTCGATCACTTTGGTATAACCCGTGAAAAATTCGAAGAAAAAAATAGTTTACGCCGTCGCTAGCGTAAAAAAAAGTTATTAATAATATAACGATCTAATTAATCGAAGGGCCGGAAAATCAATTAATTGGTCGCCGAGTTTATATAATATAAAAAACGAGCCTTTGGTTCTGTAATAAAAATATTTACTTAGAATTAACAATTGCAAAAGGCAGAAGTTGTTAAAAGGAAAAAGCTTTATATATATAAATAATTTTCACAGTTGATAGGAAGACCCACTAGAAGACCAGGGAGCTTGCAGCTATACGTAGTTGCTGGGGTGACACGAGAGGTGGCAACAGAGTGAATCGTCACAGCCGGCGACAAAATCTTTTTAATAAACGTTTTATCGAAAAACGAATAGCCGGTTTTAGTTTCAAAACAAACGCTGAATTATAATAAAACCTGGAAAATACTTAGCTAAAAACATTCCCGTCGCTAATCGAAATAGTACCGCGAATAAAATTAGCTAATATTAACATTTTTAGCTATTAATTCGAAAATAAAAATTCCGAAGATTTCGTTTTCGTATTAAACAAACTGTGACGACGTGGCCCGTTCGGCTCGGCCCTTCGGCTTCCCGGCCTTGGCCCCTTGGCCCCTTGGCCCCTTCGGCCCTTCGGCCCTTCGGCCTTCCGGCCCCTGCCGAACCTTAAACCTATATGTATATAGTCCTTCTAGCAGAACCTCTTCCAGGTTCTGCACCTTGATATTCTAAGCCCTTCGCCTACCTGTTTTCCAGCATACGTGTCGTCACACAAACCCGATTTATACATTTTATTTTTTTGTATTAATATTAGCACTTTTTACAAACGCAAAGCTAATAAAATACGATCCGTAAATCTTAGCGAATTCGTTGGAAATATTTTCGAAAAAATAAACGATTGATTCGGAAAAATAAAACAATAAAATTATTTTAATTAATTATTAACGAACTCGAAAAACTAATCACCGGCCGATTTTCCAATTTATTACCTGGCAGCCGATTTACAAAAAAACGATTTAATAATTTAGCAATCGAAATCTAATTTTTGCTAAAAAAAAAAAAGATTTTATACGAAGTTTTACGCAATGGAAAAAAAACTATAGCCTTCGATTTCACCGAAATGGGCCAATTCAGCTTTAACGTTACGTCTTATATCGATATTAAAACCGTATTTTACGAAGCCTAGCAAAAAAAAACTTTTTTAGTTTCCAAAGCTTTTTAAAATAAAATAATCGAAATATTAAAAAAACGAATTAAGCAAAAAATCCTCGAATTCTGCCACGGCCTATACAAAAACAAATGGTTTATCGTTACGAAAAAAAAGCATTTACAAATTTATTATCGCAGTTATCGAAATAAATAAAATAATAATACGAAACGCTAACGTGCCATCCAACGTCGATTAATTTTTAAACGAATTCGCAAAATTAACGATCGCTTCCCTTTTCGATTTATTTTCCGGCTACGACCATTTAATATTTAATTTACGATTTCGAAATATAACAGCAATTTAAATTCCAATCGGTTTATTACGTATAACGAAAATATTTATAAAAACCATTAATTTAATCGCCCAATTCGTAAAAATCGTATATAAAATCCTTATAATTTGCATTTCTGATATTGCTTTTTTTTACGTTAACGACGTCGAAATAAAAAACCTTAGATTATATTATAATAATAAAAAGATTTTTTTTGAAATTCGACGTTATATAATAAAATATATTTAAAATATCGACAAAGTTATAATCTGCTTCGAAAAAGCCAAAGCTATTATTAGCCCTCGATTAAAATTTTGCATGCCCGAAATAAATATCGTCGGTTATATAACTGATAGCGCTGGCCGTTATTTTTAATAAAAAAAAATTAAAAAAATCTGCGAATGGAAAAAATATAAAAATATTACCGAAGCCAAAGCTTTTATTAACGTTATAATTTATTACCGCAACTGAATTAAAAACGTTTTTTAAAAAGCTGTATTTATTTACGCTACGATAAAAAAAAAATCGATTTCGTTTAAAAAAAAAACAAAGCAAAATTATAAAAGTTTTTAAAAACGACTTTTTATCGGTCCCATCGTTTATACGGATCGATTACAGCCCAGACGCAAAAGAAATTATTTTAATTATCGACGCCAATATTTTCGATTAAAAAACTATATTATAATAAATCGATAAAAATAATAAACGACATTTTTTACGATTCGAAAACGGCCTA
This sequence comes from Blumeriella jaapii, assembly GCA_009599575.1. NCBI lineage: Eukaryota > Fungi > Ascomycota > Leotiomycetes > Helotiales > Drepanopezizaceae > Blumeriella > Blumeriella jaapii. The sequence goes on along the minus strand of VWND01000012.1, from coordinate 880,702 downwards.
TGATTTTCCGCAAAAATACGCTACGATGCTATCAAACGAAAATATCGAAGCGCTTTTAAAATAATAAAAAAAGATTAAAAGCGAATTATACGGCGTATATTTTATTTTAAAAACAAACGCAAAAGCTTTTATCGATTAATTAAATAAAAAAGCTAATAATTTATTAGAAACGCTCGTTATTAATTAAATAAATTAAATACGATTTATAAACTTCGAAGTTAGGCATATTAAAAAAATAATTAATACAGCGGCAAACGGCCTTTTTAAACGAAAACGTTTTTATTCGTTTGATTTCGCTAAACAAAGCAAATAAAATATCGACGAATAAATCGCTAACGAAATCGGCTGCTTCGTTATTTACGCTTTGGGTTTTACAAAGCCGAAATTATTCGCGTTGTTATTTCGGCTGGCACCGCGAATAAAAAAAATTAATTTTCGGGCCGAAAAAGCATTCGCGTTATTATTTCGGTTAGCACCGCGAATAGATTTAACCGAAAACGATCGGAATAAACCGATTAACGACGAAAATAAACTTTTAATCGATAATTACAAAACCGAAAATTTTTATTTAATCGTATATTATTTAATTATTTTATTTAAATTATTTAACGTGCCAAATTATTATTTTAAATTATTTAAAAACCAAGCTTTCGATTATATTTTAGCCGACAAAATGTTATATAAAATAAAAATAATATATATTAAAAACGTTTAGTAATATATAACAAAGCCGATAAGTTTTAAATTATAAAAAAAGCTTACGAAAAAGTGTTTTATAAAAAAGCTGAAATTATTTATTATCGAATCAAAAACGATTTTTAATAAAAAAAATATTTCGAAAATTGCAAAGCTTTTGTTAAAAACTGCATTTTTTGCTAAAAACGAAAATCTGGCCGAGAAAAAAACTTATTATATCCGACGTGGTTTTTTAAAATTTGGAAAAAAATTAATTTCGACGTTATACGCGTACCGACCACCGACCGCGGATATACGTGCTTTGTATTCGCTATCGACGATTTATTTAAATAGCTTGAAAAGCGATTTTTTCGAAACGTTATTTTCGAAGTTATAGCGATTTTTTTTTAAAAAAACGTTGTATATCGATACGGTTTGTTTAGCAAATTAAACGTCGATAATAAATTCGAAAACAAAAGCGTTGTCGAGTTTTTTATAAAAAATACGGCATTTAACGTATTTAGATTTTAGCTTATAATTCGAAAGAAAACGAATTCGTAAAACAAAGTTATAAAAATATTTTTGACGGCTTTTTAAAAGTTATTCGAAAAAGTTATAAGCGTTGATCGCGGAAATTCTCGGAAATGCTTTTTATTATACGCATATATATATACGCTTTTATTAAAATAATTTTATTTTTTATTTAATACGGCAAAAACGCTCGATTGCTTCTGGAAACAAAATGGCTTATATAAAAGTTTTATAACGTAGTTAAAATAAAAACGAAAGCAGATTTATTAATAATAAGATTTAAATAATTAAATTACCGCGATATAAATATAAAAAAAATAATTCTAAAAAAAAAAAATATCAAAAAGCAATTAAAAAAGTTTAAAATAAAACTAAAGTTTTAAAAAAAACGCTAATTAAAAAAAAATTTGATTTTGGTTTACGACGTTCAGCGCGCTATTAATAAATCGGCCGATATTAAATTTAATTATAAATGGCTCGGATTTTACGAAGTATACGAGGCCGAATTAAATAAAAGCTATTATAAGCTTACGAAATTCGATAAAACAAAACTGAAAAAAACGTTCGCCGCCAACCGGTTAAAGCGATTTTACAAAAGAAATTAACAAATTTATTTTTTAAATTTTAATTCAGACAGCGACTCCGATTCCAGCGAATCCGACGACGATTCCGATCAAAGCAATTATATTTCTGAAAAAAAAAGCTTTTTGAAAAAATTTGGAAACAATCGAACGATAATCCCGCTGCTGAAAATACAATTTAAATCGTAATTCCATTTATGACCGAAAAAAAAAATATATATATATAAAATTGTTTATTAATTGTTTTATTGTTTTTGTTATTTATTGTTTTTTTTTATTATATACTATTTTACTGTTTTTGTTTTGCTTTGCTTATATACAACCTAATTATTCTGTTTATTTTTAAAAGCTTTTTTTATATTATTTAAAACATTTATTATACTTTTTTTTGTTTAATTATACTTTTGTTTACCAAAACAAAAGCTTTGTATATATTTAAGCCGTATATCTGATATATTTATATTATTCGCATATTTTACGAAAACTATTTTTTATACATTTTATTATTTGCTACTTTTTGTATTATTTATTTTTTTCGTTGTTTTGAACGGATGCCTGCTTAAATAGCTATAATTTATTAAAAAAACAATATGCGGATTTCCGTAATTTTTAAATACAAATATTTTATAATTTCCGTACTTTTTTTCAATTGTTTTTTAATAAATATAACATATCTTTTTGATTAACAAATTTATTAATATTATATCGTTTCTTAAGCAAAGCGTTGCTAAACCTGGCAAATTCATTTTTAATTTATTTTAGAACGGAATTATTATACGCAATTTTTCCGAATTTAAATAAATATATAATGCCGCTATTTCAAATTAATAAACAGCTTTCGTAAAAACGTTTATAAAACAATTCGATATAATAACTGAAAACGTTAACGAATTTTTATTCGATTACAAAAACTTTATTAAAATTAAATTCGTTCGCAAAAGTTTTAATTACGATAAATTTCTGCTAAATTACGATAACGTTTTAAAAACTTTCGCCGAAGCAAAAAAAGCTCGAAATAATAAAAAAAAAGTAACAGACCGAATTTTGCGCTTTTTATTAAATCAACGAAAAAAAATATTTAAAAATACGTTTTTAACAAAATTACCGGTGTTATTTTACTCCGGCATTTCGCTCGCTTTTTCGAAATTATTACTTTTATAAAAAAAAAATCTGAGTATTAAACGCTTATATTTTTAAACGCAAATTCTAAAAGCTAATAATTTAAAAGCTCGCAGGTTTATAAATCTTTTTACAGCTGTTTGCAAACTAATCGACGACGTTATATAATCGTTAAAAAAAATTTTAATCGGCTGCGAAATTTTAAATTTGATTTTTTTTCAAAGCAAAAAACTAAGCGTCGCTAAATACGGGATTTTTATATTAAAAAAAAAACGATATTATTTCGATATTTTAAAACTACGACGACGAAAAAAACGAAAAAGCTAATATTATTTTCGTTTAATTCGAAAAAATATACGCGGTAGCAATTAATATTTTTAAAACGGCTAAAACTATTCGGCGATTTTTATTTTTAATTATCGAAAACGAATCCGAAAACGAAATTAAAAACGTAATAGCAAATAATCGTTTATTCGAATATAAAAAACTTATTATACCGGTGAAAACGATTTCGGAAAAAATAAAAACAAAAAACGTAAAAAAAGCGCGCCGATATTTCCGAAATTTTTTTTGTTCGGAAAAAAAAATTATTCGCGTCGCTAATAAAAAAAGCACCGCGAATAAAAACAGCCGGAAATCGACGCCGAATTTTAGCTTTTAAATTAATTAATAAAAAACGCGACGATTTTACGAAATCAGATTTAAAAAACGCCGGCATTCCGAAAAAAAAAAACTTAAACGATCTTAAATCTGATTTTTCGAAACTAAATACGCAAATATTAAAAACGTTTGCTACGTTTAAAAACGTCGTATTATTATCGCTAATATTTTAAATTTTAATAAAAATATTTAAAATTTCGATTATTATACGATTCGACCGAAAAAGCCTAAAAAAAAAAATCGAAATTATCGCGGAAAAAATTATATAAAAAATATAAAATCAAATTACTTTGCTTAAAACTTTCGCGTTCGACGACGAAACGATTTAAAAGTTTTATTTCGATACTTTTATATAAAAACCAAATAAACCCGTTAGTTTTTTTTTTTGTTTCGAACGAAAACTGAATTAAGTTTTTTTCGGAAAATTATAAATATAATACGCCGGAATAAATAAAATTTTTTTTGAAAACGGTAATCCGTTTTTACTCGAGCTTTTTTTCGTTAAAAAACTCCGATTTTTTAATTTCGTTTTTACGAATAACGTTAACGCTAAAAAAAACGGTAAATTCTGCTATTTTTATATACGTTATTACGCGGCGTATTGCGATTTAATTATAAAAAAAATCGATGTTGTCGATTTCGCTAATCGATTCGCTGTTATTAGAAATTCGGATTATAACGTATTCGAAATTGATTTTAATAATTAATTTATATTTCGACGAAAAACTGCGAAAATTATTTAAGCGCGTATTAAAGCTTATTTGGGCTACGCGAATTTCAAAATAAATCTTAAAATTTTCAGCGCGATTATAAAGCTCGATTAAAACAAAAAAAAAAAAAAAGCAACGAATATTTTTAAAAGCCGACTTTTTTGGCTTTTCGACCGAAAATATATTTTAAAATCTATTTGAATTAAACTGCGAATTCGTTAATTACGTAAGGTTTTATACCGGAAAAAACAAATTATTGCTGCATTTTATAAAAAAAAAAATAATTATATATAAGTATTATTTCCGATTAATTAAAACTTAAAAAGCGCTTACAGTTTTTTTCGCTAATATATTATATAATTTTATTTAGTAAGTTTTTAAAATGTATTCCGGCCTTTATTTCGCTGTTTTAATTATTCGAAATCCCGGAAACTGCTGCCTCGTAGTTTATTTTAACGTTTCGATCGCTTTAGGTTTCGTTGATTCCGATCGTATTATAATTATAAAATTCGATATCGCCGATTTTTAAAAAAAAGAAAAAATCGAAAATTTTATCGACGGCATTTTCGATTACTACGTTTTATTTGTATTCGCATATAATTCGGAAATAATCGAAGCTTATTTGCAATTATATTACGACGTCAAATTAATTAAAACTATTTAAAAAAGCTTAGCTTTTTTATATTTCAGCGCGTTTAAAACAATAGTTTTAGCTATTTTATCGAATTACGAAACCGAAAGCTACGAAATAAAAAATAAAATAATTTCTGTCAGTTTTTCGATTAAGCAAAAGGTTTTCGTTAAATTCAGAACCCAAAAAACCGACGGCGCGATATTAATTTATTCGAATAATTATACGGCGCAAAAATATAAAAATTATTTCGAAAACGACGCTTCGTTAAATAATCTAATATTATTTGTTTTGCGACGAAAGCAATTATAGCATTTTCGATAATTTCGATTGCAAACGATTATTTTCGAATTATTTCGTAAAATAGTTTTTTTTACAAGCTTCGAAGCTTTTTTAAAAGCATTCGTCGGTAAATAACCGTAATCCGATCTATTAATTTTACGCGAAGCAAAAGCGTTAATCGGTTTTAATTACGACGAATTAATCGATTATTTTTACGATTTTAATATATAATTTTTCAACGCTTTTTGCAAAACGTAAAACCACGTTTAAAAGCTGAAATTTATTATTTACGAAAAAAAATCGTAAAAAACATCCGTCGCGGCGATATTTAATAATATTATCGACGAAAAAGCTATTAAAACGTTCGTAAAACAAAACGATATTTCGACTGATATTTTATCGAGCTATTTATTAAAAAAGCAAAATAAACAAAATAATTTAAACGATAAGCGAAACGTTATTTTTTTATAGAAATTAATAGCAAAAAAGTTAAAAACAAATTAAAAGACCGAAAAAGTATAAAATTAAAAGTTCGGTTTTTAATTAATTAGTTTTTAAATTATATAAAATAAACTAGATTGCATTTATTTAAAATTATGTTTTTTTTTGGTCGTAATCAAAAACGATTACGTATATTATTTGAAATAAAATATAAAACGGTAATATTTTGTATTAATAAAAATTAATAGTTTTAGCTATAATTAAAATATAAATCTTTTCGAAACTTTCTGCTATTGATTATTTTTAACAGGTATAAAAGCAAAGCATTTTTTTAGATAGTATTATAAGTACGCAGTTTAATTTATATTTTTATTTATTTTTTTTTTTTTTTTTTTAATATTTTCTAAAAAATTTTTTAAATTATTTTATTTACCGATATATGGCCGTATTAGTTTGGTTTTTTTATTTACTTTTATATCCGTTAAAAATATTTCCGAAAAAATAAACGATTAATTCGAAAAAAACAAAATAACAAAATTATTTCAATTAGTTATTAGCGAATTCGAAAGATTTATTACCGGCCGATTTTTCAGCTTATTATTTAACAGCCGATTTATAAAAAAACGATTTAATAATTTAATAATCGGAATTTAATTTTTGTTAAAAAAAAAAAAATATTATACGAAATTTTACGCAATCGTAAAAAAGCTATAGCTTTCGATTTTACCGAAATAAGCCAATTCAATTTTAATATTACGTTTTATATCGATATTAAAACCGTGCTTTACGAAGCCTGGCAAAAAAAAACCTTTTTAATTTTTAAAATCTTTTAAAATAAAATAGTCGAAATATTAAAAACACGAATTAAATAAAATATTTTCGAATTTTGCTACGGCTTATATAAAAACAAATAGTTTATCGTTGCGAAAAAAAAAAAAGCATTTATAAATTTATTATCGCAATCGTCGAAATAAATAAAATAATAATACGAAACGCTAACGTATTATTTAACGTCGATTAATTTTTAAACGAATTCGCAAAACTAACGATCGTTTTTTTTTTCGATTTGTTTTTAAGCTACGATTATTTAATATTTGATTTACGATTTCGAAATATAACGGCAATTTAAATTCCAATCGGTTTATTACGCATAACGAAAGTATTTATAAAAGTTATTAATTTAATCGTTTAATTCGTAAAAATCGTATAAGATTTTTATAATTATATTTTTAATATTGCTTTTTTTTTACGTTAACGACGTTAAAATAAAAAACTTTAAATTATATTATAATAATAATAAAAAAATCCTTTTTAAAATTCGACGCTATATAATAAAATATATATAAAATATCGATAAAATTATAATTTGCTTCGAAAAAGCCAAAGTTATTATTAGCTTTCGATTAAAATTTTGTATATCCGAAATAAATATTGTTAGTTATATAATTAATAACGCTGACCGTTATTTTTAACGAAAAAAAATTAAAAAGATTTACAAATAAAAAAAATATAAAAATATTACCGAAGCCAAAGCTTTTATTAGTATTATTATTTATTACCGTAATTAAATTAAAAACTTTTTTTAAAAAGCTGCATTTATTTACGCTACGATAAAAAAAAAATTAATTTCGTTTAAAAAAAAAAATAAAACAAAGTTATAAAAGTTTTTAAAAACGATTTTTTATCGGTTTTATCGCTTATGCGAATCGATTATAGCTTAAACGCAAAAGAAATTATTTTAATTATCGATGTTAATATTTTCGGTTAAAAAATTGTATTATAATAAATCGACGAAAACAAAAAACGGCATTTTTTACGATTCGAAAGCGGTTTATAATTTTTCGCTAAAATACGCTACGATATTATTAAACGAAAATATCGAAGCGTTTTTAAAATAATAAAAAAAATAAAAAGCGAATTATACGGTTTATATTTTATTTTAAAAATAAACGCAAAAGTTTTTATCGATTAATTAAATAAAAAAACTAATAATTTATTAAAAGCGTTCGTTATTAATTAAATAATTTAAATGCGATTTATAAACTTCGAAATCAGGCATATTAAAAAAACAATTAATATAACGGCAAACGGCTTTTCTAAACGAAAACGTTTTTATCCGTTTAATTTCGCTAAATAAAACAAATAAAATATCGACGAATAAATCGCTAACGAAATCGGCTGCTTTATTATTTGCGTTTTAAATTTTACAAAACCGAAATTATTCGCGTTGCTATTTCGGTTAGCACCGCGAATAAAAAATATTAATTTTCGAATCGAAAAAGCATTCGCGTTATTATTTCGGTTGGCATCGCGAATAAATTTAATCGAAAACGATCGGAATAAGCCGATTAACGACGAAAATAAATTTTTAATTAATAATTATAAAACCGAAGATTTTTATTTAATCGTATATTATTTAATTATTTTATTTAAATTATTTAGCGTATTAAATTATTAATTTAAATTATTTAAAAACCAGATTTTCGATTATATTTTAGCCGATAAAAAGTTATATAAAATAAAAAACAATATATATTAAAAACGCTTAATAATAAATAATAAAGCCGATAAATTTCAAATTATAAAAAAAACTTACGAAAAAATGTTTTATAAAAAGGCTAAAGCTATTTATTACCGAATTAAAAACGATTTTTAATAAAAAAAGTATTTCGAAAATTATAAAACTTTCGTTAAAAACTGTATTTTTTATTAAAAACGAAAGCCTGGCCGAAAAAAAAACTTATTATATCCGACGTAATTTTTAAAATATAAAAAAAAATTAATTTCGACGTTATACGCGTGCCGATTATCGATCGCGAATATACGTATTTTGTATTTATTATCGACGATTTATTTAAATAATTTAAAAAAAAACTTTTTCGAAACGTTATTTCCGAAATTATAACGACTTTTTTTTTAAAAAACGTTATATATCGATATAATTTATTTAGCAAATTAAACGTCGATAATAAATCCGAAAACAAAAGCGTTATCGAAACTTTTACAAAAAAATACAAGATTTAGCGTATTTAAATTTTAATTTATAATTCGAAAAGCAACGGATTTGTTAAACGAAATTATAGAAATATTTTCGACGATTTTTCAAAAGCTATTCGAAAAAATTATAAGCGTTGATCGCGGAAATTTTCGGAAATGCTTTTTGTTATACGCATATATATATACGCTTTTATTAAAATAATTTTATTTTTTATTTAATATAATAAAAACGCTCGATTGCTTTTAGAAATAAAATAGCTTATATAAAAGTTTTATAATATAATTAAAATAAAAACGAAAGCAGATTTATTAATAATAAAATCTAAATAATTAAATTACCGCGATATAAATATAAAAAAAATAATTTAAAAAAAAAAATATAAAAAAGCGGCTAAAAAAATCTGAAATAAAACCAAAATTTTAAAAAAACGCTAATTAAAAAAAAAGATTTAGTTTTAATTTACGACGTTTAGCGCGCTATTAATAAATCGGCCGATATTAAGCTTAATTATAAATGGCTCGGATTTTACGAAATATACAAGGCCGAATTAAATAAAAGCTATTATAAGCTTACGGAATTCGATAAAACAAAACTGAAAAAAACGTTCGCCGCTAATCGATTAAAACGATTTTATAAAAAAAATTAATAAATTTACTTTTTAAATTCTGATTTAAATAACGATTTCGATTTTAGCGATTCCGACGACGATTCCGACCAAAACGAATATATTTTTAAAAAAAAAAAATCTTTTGAAAAGATTTGAAAACAACCGAACGATAATTCCGCTGCTGAAAATATAATTTAAATCGTAATTATATTTATAACCGAAAAAAAAAAAATGCATATAAAATTATTTATTAATTGTTCTATTGTTTTTATTATTTATTATTTTTTTTTTATTATATATTGCTTTATTATTTTTATTTTTTGTTTTACTTATATACAATTTAATTATTTTTGTTTTATATATATTATTTATTTTTAAATTTTTTTTTTATATTATTTAAAACATTTATTATACTTTTTTTTATTTAATTATATTTTTATTTATCAAAACAAAAGCTTTATATATATTTAAGCCGCATATTTAATATATTTATATTATTCGTATATTTTACGAAATTTTTTTTTTATATATTTTATTATTTGCTATTTTTTATATTATTTACTTTTTTCGTTATTTTAAACGGATATTTGCTTAAACAATTATAATTTATTAAAAAAATAATATACGAATTTCCGTAACTTTTAAATACAAATATTTTATAATCTTCGTACTTTTTTTTAATTATTTTTTAATAAATATAATATATTTTTTTAATAAATAAACCTATTAATATTATATCGTTTTTTAAACAAAGCGTTATTAAAATTAACAAATTTATTTTTAATTTATTTTAAAACGAAATTATTATACGTAATTTTTCCGAATTTAAATAAATATATAATACCGTTATTTTAAATTAACAAACAGCTTTCGTAAAAATATTTATAAAATAATTCGATATAATAATTAAAAACGTTAACGAATTTTTATTCGATTATAAAAATTTTATTAAAACTGAATTTGTTCGCAAAAGTTTTAATTACGATAAATTTCTGTTAAATTACGATAACGTTTTAAAAACTTTCGCCGAAGCAAAAAAAGCTCGAAATAACAAAAAAAAAATAATAAACCGGATTTTGCGCTTTTTGCCAAATTAATAAAAAAAAAATATTTAAAAATACGTTTTTAGCAAAATTACCGGTATTATTTTATTTCGGCATTTCGCTCGCTTTTTCGAAACTATTATTTTTATTAAAAATAAAATTTAAATATTAAACGTTTATATTTTTAAAACGTAAATTTTAAAAGCTAATAATCCAAAAGTCCGCAAATTTATAAGCTTTTTTATAGCTGTTTGCAAATTAATCGACGACGCTATACAATCGTTAAAAAAAGTTTTAATCGGCTGCGAAATTTTAAATCTGATTTTTTTTTAAAATAAAAAATTAAGCGTCGTTAAATGCGGCATTTTTATATCGAAAAAAAAAACGACGCTATTTCGATATTTTAAAATTACAACGACGAAAAAAACGAAAAAGCTAATATTATTTTCGTTTAATTCGAAAAAATATACGCGATAGCAATTAATATTTTTAAAATAGCTAAATAATTCGGCGATTTTTATTTTTAATTATCGAAAACGAATTCGAAAACGAAATCAAAAGCGTAATAATAAATAACCGCTTATTCGAATACAAAAAACTTATTATATTTATAAAAACGATTCCGGAAAAAATAAAAACAAAAAACGTAAAAAAGCGCGCCGATATTTTCGAAACTTTTTTTATTCGGAAAAAAAAATTATTCGCGTCGCTAACAAAAAAAGCACCGCGAATAAAAACAGCCGAAAATCGACGCCGAATTACAATTTTTAAGCTAATTAATAAAAAACGCGACGATTTTACAAAATTAAATTTAAAAAACCTCGGCATTCCGAAAAAAAAAAAAATTTAAATAATTTTAAATTTAATTTTTCGAAATTAAATACGCAAATATTCAAAACGCTTGCTGCGTTTAAAAACGTCGTATTATTACCGTTAATATTTTAGATTTTAATAAAAATATTTAAGATTTCGATTATTATACGATTCGACCGAAAAAGCTTAAAAAAAAATATCGAGATTATCGCGAAAAAAATTATATAAAAAATATAAAATTAAATTACTTTATTTAAAACTTTCGCTTTCGACGACGTTACGATTTAAAAGTTTTATTTCGATACTTTTATATAAAAATCAAATAAATCCGTCAGCTTTTTTTTTTTGCTTCGAACGAAAATTAAACCAAATCTTTTTCGAAAAATTGCAAATATAATACGCCGAAATAAATAAAAAAGACTTTTGAAAACGGTAATCAGTTTTTATTCGAGCTTTTTTTCGCTAAAAAACTTCGATTTTTTAATTTCGTTTTTATAAATAACGTTAACGCTAAAAATAACGGCAAATTCTATTATTTTTATATATGTTATTACGCGGCGTACTGCGATTTAATTATAAAAAAAATCGATATTATCGGTTTTGTTAATCGATTCGCTGTTATTAAAAATTCGAATTACGACGTATTCGAAATTAATTTTAATAACCAATTTATATTCCGACGAAAAACTGCGAAAATTATTAAAGCGCGTATTAAAATTTATTTGGGCTACGCAAATTTTAAAACAGATTTTAAAGCTTTTAACGCGACCATAAAGCTCGATTAAAACAAAAAAAAATAAAAGCAACGAATATTTCTAAAAGCCGATTTTTTTGGTTTTTCGATCTAAAATATATTTTAAAATTTATTTAAATTAAATTATAAATTCGTTAATTACGTAAGATTTCATAACGGAAAAAATAAGCTACTGCTGCATTTTATAAAAAAAAAATAGTTATATATAAGTATTATTTCCGATTAATTAAAATCTAAAAAACGCTTACAGCTTTTTTCGCTAATATGCTATACAATTTTATTTAGCAAGCTTTTAAAATTTATTTCGGCTTTTACTTCGCTGTTTTAATTATTCGGAACTCCGGAAACTGCTGTTTCGTAGCTTATTTTAACGTTCCGATCGCTTTAAGTTTTATTAGTTCCGATCGTATTATAATTATAAAATTCGATATCGCCGATTTTTAAAAAAAAAAAAAAATCGAAAACCTTATCGACGCTATTTTCGATTATTACGTTCTGTTTATATTCGCATATAATTCGGAAATAATCGAAGCTTATTTGCAATTATATTATAACGCTAAGCTAATTAAAATTATTTAAAAAAGCTCTGCTTTTTCGTATTTCAGCGCGTTTAAAACAATGGTTTTACTTATTTTATCGGATTACGAAACCGAAAGCTACGAAATAAAAAACGCAATAATTTTTGTTAGCTTTTCGATTAAGCAAAAAGTATTCGTTAAATTTAAAACTTAAAAAACCGACGGCGCGATATTAATTTATTCGAATAATTATATAACGCAGAAATACAAAAACCATTTCGAAAACGACGTTTCGATAAACAATTTAATATTATTTGTACTGCGACGAAAACAATTATAATATTTTCGATAATTTCGATTGCAAACGATTATTTTCGAACCATTTCGTAAAATAGTTTTTTTTATAAACCTCGGAGCTTTTTCGGAAGCATTCGTCGGTAAACAGCCGTAATCCGACCTATTAGTTTTACGCGAAGCAAAAGCGTTAATCGGTTTTAATTACAACGAATTAATCGATTATTTTTACGATTTTAATATAAAACTTTTAACGCTTTTTGCAAAACGTAGGATTACGTATAAAAGCTGGAATTTATTATTTACGGAAAAAAGTCGTAAAAAGCTTTCGTCGCCGCGACGCTTAATAATATTATCGACGAAAAAGCTATTAAAACGTTTATAAATCAAAACGATATTTCGACTGACGCTTTATTTAGCTATTTTTTAAAAAAGCGAAATAAACAAAATAATTTACACGACAAGCGAAACGCTATTTTTTTACAAAAGCCAATACTTAAAAAACCAAAAACGAATTAAAAAACTAAAAAAAAATAAAACTAAAAACTTCGGTTTTTAATTAATTAGTTTTTAAATTATATAAAATAAATTAAATTACATTTATTAAAATTATATTTTTTTTTGGTCGTAATTAAAAACGATTACGTATATTATTTAAAACAGAATATAAAACGGTAATACTTTGTATTAATAAGAATTGATAGTTTTAGCTATGATCGAGGTATAAACTCTTTCGAAACCTTTTGCCATTGATTATTTTCAACAGATATAAAAGCAAAGCACCTTTTTAAATAATACCACAAGCACGCAGCCCAATTCATACCTTTATTTATTTTTTTTTTTCTTCCTTCAGTCTCTTTTAGGGATTCCCTAGACTATCCTCTCCACCGATATATGGCCGTATCAGTCTGGTTTTTCTACCTACTTTTACAATAACAAAATTATTTTTAACGTATACCGCCAGCTTATTACTTATAAAATTATCGATTATATTAAAAATTTAGTTTTTTCAAAAAACTGTTTGATAAAAAACGATTTTAACGTTAGCTACGATATATTCGATTCGGACGTCGCTTTTAGCCATAACGGATCCGCTATCGCAAAATAAATTTCCGAAAACGGCATAAATTTTATCGAAAACTTAAAAATAGCGATATACCGTTTAAATAATATTTTCGATTTAACTTTTTTTAATTTATTTTTCGCTAAAACGATTATACGAAACGATTTTTATTTTCTTTCCGACCATTAGATTTAAATTATTATAATTAAAAAAAAAACGGGTTTTTTTTAAAACAAATATATTATAAAATCTCGGATTTAATATTTCCGACTTTTTCGGCGCTTATTTATACGAAAATCGCTCGTTTGCTTAATTTTAAAAACGCTAACCACGCTAAAGCAAATAAATACTTATATAATATAATTCGCAGCAGTAATAAACTCGGCTATTTAAACAGCCGGAAAAAAAAATATAAAACAGAATTACGATACTTATTAATAAACGCCGGAATGCAAAATCGCGCACCGGGCGTATAAGCTTTTTAATATTATTAATAATCCGATCGCATCGCTCGAATATCGAAATTTTAAAACAGCCGTAATTAAAACTAAGCAGAATTATTAACGTAACCGAATTAACGAATATAAATCGGATAAAAACTTTTATTTATTAATTAATTAATATAAATTTACTACGAATTTTAAATCGTTATTTTTCGAAATTAACGGCCGACTAATCGAAAATTCGAAGAAAAAAGCTAAAGCGTTGTATACGAAAGTGTTTCAACGATTTAATACAGCGGACGATTTGCTCGACGATTTTTTTTTAAAAAATAACAACCGAAAACAAATTTTTTTTTAAAAAAAATCGAACGTTTTATAATTAAAATATTTAGTATATCGCCGGGCGTCGATCGCGTTACGATTCGGCTGCTTAAAGCCTGCTGAAAACATATTAAACATATTATATACGGCATTTTTAATAAATGCTTCGCTTTTAATTATTTTTCGCAATTATAAAAGCTGGCGAAAATAACGATAATATCTAAAATAAGTAAACAAAAGCAAATGTATTCGGTGCGATCCTAACGGCCGATTGCTTTATTATTTTATATTTCCAAAAGCTTCGAACGAATTATAGCGAAAAAACTGGCCTGAACAGCTTTTACCTACGGTATTTTTAATTCGCAATACGATAGCGCGCTTTTCAAACGCTTAAAAATAAATTTAATAGCTTCGTTTATATACGACGTAAAACGAATATTATTAACGGGCAAAAAAATTATTATAATTACGATAAACGTTTAAAAAACGTTCGACGCTTTTTTAATACGAAAATTGCTTTAACGAATAATTTCGCAAAGCTGGCCCAAATTATTTTTAAAGCTGATACAAAAGTTTTTTTCCGACCGCAAAATACGTATAAAACTGAAACAAGCCATTATATAATTTTACGACGTTAAATATAAAATCTTTTAAAGCTCGCTTTTTTCGTCAGTTTTATATATATTTTATTTCGCAAAATTAATAATATAAAATTCGAAATTTCGATTCGAATACGCTGATAATATTTGCTTTTATCGAATATTTAATTCGCTAAATACAAACGTGCAATTATTATTCGAAAATATCAAATCGATTTTGCAATAAAACAACGATAACAAAGTTTTTTTTATGCCAAAAAAACAAAAAATAATTTATATCATTAAAAAAAAATCCGATTACGTTTTTTTCTGCGTTATAAACGAAAACAATACGATCGAACCGATTACGATTTCGGAAAAGCGAAAAAAATAACCGGCTTTACGATAGCTAAAGATTTGGTTTAATCGCAAACTGTCGTTTAAAAAATACGTATTTAAACGGGCTATTAAAACTCGAAAGCTCGCTTTTTATATACAAAAGCTAGCGAAAACGATACGGGGCCTTTCGGCTTATTTATTCCGAAAAGCTATAATTACCTGCGTTTTTCCGTTTATTTTATACGAAGCGGAAGCGTGGTATAATAATCGTATTAAAACGGTTCGAAACAAAAAGGTTAATACAAAAATAAATTAGCATTTAAATATAATAAAAAACACGATTATTATAAAAATAGGTAGGAAAACCAGACTGATACGGCCATATGTCGGTGGGTAAAATAGTCTAGAGAATCCCTAGAAGAAACTGAAGAAAGAAAAAGAAAAATAAAGAAAAGTATAAATTGAGATGCGTACTTATAGTACTATTTAAAAGGGTGCTTTGCTTTTATACCTGTTAAAAATAATTAATAGCAAAAGGTTTCGAAAAGGTCCATGCCTCGATTATAGCTAAAACTATTAACTTTTATTAATATAAAATATTACCGTTTTATATTCTGTTTTAAATAATATACGTAATCGTTTTTAATTACGACCAAAAAAAAATATAATTCCAGTATAGGCAATTTAATTTATTTATATAATTTAAAAACTAATTAATTAAAAACCGAACTTTTTAATTTTATTTCTTTTAGTTTTTTAATCCGTTTTTAACCTTTTTGCTATTAGCTTTTATAAAAAAGTAGCGTTTCGCTTATCGTATAAATTATTTTGTTTATTCCGCTTTTTTAAAAAATGGCTAAATAAAACGTTAATCGAAATATCGTTTTGATTTACGAACGTTTTGATAGCTTTTTCGTCGATAATATTATTAGGCGTCGCGGCGACGAAGGTTTTTTACGACTTTTTTCGTAAATAATAAATTTCAGCTTTTATACGTGGTTTTACGCTTTGCAAAAAACGCTAAAAAGTTTTGTATTAAAATCGTGGAAATAATCGATTAATTCGTCGTAATTAAAACCGATTAACGCTTTTGCTTCGCGTAAAATTAATAAGTCGGACTACGGCTGTTTATCGACGAATATTTTCGAAAAAACTCCGAGGCTTATAAAAAAAATTATTTTACGAAATAATTCGGAAATAATCGTTTGCAATCGAAATTATCGAAAATGCTATAATTGTTTTCGTCGTAATATAAATAATATCAGATTATTTATCGAAGCGTCGTTTTCGAAATGGTTTTTGTATTTTTGCGTCGTATAATTGTTCGAATAAATTAATATCGCGCCGTCGGTTTTTTAGGTTTTAAATCTGACGAACATTTTTTGCTTAATCGAAAAGCTAATAAAAATTATTGCGTTTTTTATTTCGTAGCTTTCGGTTTCGTAATACGATAAAATAGCTAAGGCTACTGTTTTAAACGCGTTAAAATACGAGAAAGCTAGGCCTTTTTGAATAATTTTAATTAATTTGGCGTCGTGGTGTTGTAACGATTCATTCTTTTGCCACCTTTCGTGTCACCCCAGCAACTACGTGTAGCTGCAAGCTCCCTGGTCTCCTGGTGGATCTTCCCATAAATTGTGGAAATTATTTATGTATATAAGGCTTTTTTTTTTAGCAACCTTTGCTTTTTACAATTATTGATTTTAAATAAATATCTTTGTTACAAAACCAAAGGCTCGTTTTTTATATTATATGAATACGGCGACCAGTTAACTGATCTTTCAGCCTTCCGATTAATTAAATCGTTATATTATTAACAACTTTTTTTTTACGCTGGCGACGGCGTAATTATTTTTTTTTTCGAATTTCTTACGAATTATATTAAAATAATCGACCGGTCGTAAAAAGGTTTATTTCCGCACTTCGCGAAAAATAGCTTTTGTTTAACGATCCTTCTTTTAGCAAAGCTTTTCAGCTTTTGTTATTATATTCTAATTTTTTTTTTTTTAATCAGCGAAAAAGCAGTTTTTCTTAAAAACTTTTTTTTTTAAAAAACAGTCCTTTTCCCGAGAAAAAGAAAATAAAGGAAAGGGCAGAGCGCCAACCATTTCGCCTGCCATCTTTTTTTTGCAGTTTAGCGCTGAAAACGTTTAGTTAAGATTTTTGCAAAATCAACTGAAAAAAGCGCAAAAGCGTAAACGACAATTTCTGGAAATTATACTATGACGACTCACTCTGTTGCCACCTCTCGTGTCACCCCAGCAACTACGTGTAGCTGCAAGCTCTCTGGTCTTCTGATAAATCTCCCCATCAACTATAAAAACTATTCATATATATAAGGCTCTTTTCTTTTAGCAATTTCTGCTTTTTGCAATTGTTAATTCTAAATGAATATTTTTATTACAAAACCAAAAGCTCGTTTTTCATATTATATAAATACGGCGATTAATTAACTGATTTCCCAGCCCTTCGATTAATTAAATCGTCATATTATTAATAACTCTTTTTCTACGCTGGCGACGGCGTAAACTATCTTTTCCTTCGAATTTCTTACGAATTATATTAAAATAATCGACCGGTCGTAAAAAGGTCTATTTCCGCATTTCGCGAAAAATAGCTTTTGTTTAACGATCCTTCTTTTAGCAAAGCTTTTCAGCTTTTGCTATTACATTTTAACTTTTTTTTTTTAATCAGCGAAAAAGCAGCCTCCCTTAAAAGCTTTTTTTTCTAAAAAACAGTTTTCCTTCCGAAGAAAAAAAAACAAAAAAAAGGGCAGAGCGCCAACTATTTCGCTTGCCATTTTTTTCTTGTAGCCTAGCGCTAAAAGCGTTTAATTAAAGCTTTTGCAAAATCAACTGAAAAAAGCGCAAAAGCGTAAACGACAATTTCTGGAAATTATACGACTGCGATAAACCTTTTAATCAAAGCGTTTAATAAAATTTATCGAACGTGTTTTTGTTAATCGCGAATTTGCTGCTTTTCTCTTTTTTCGCAACGTTTTATTTTAATTAACAAACGCTGCAAATCAATCTTCACGCTTTTCGCGAATTTTTTTTAAATTTTTCTATAACGGCCAAGATTTTAGCGCGCCTTTTAAACGCTATAATTCTTATTTATTTACTGATTTTCGACTAGCTCGTATAAAACGCGTTCCGAATTTTAAATTTAAATTAAATAATAATAAAAATTACAAAATACGCTATTGAAAAACTAAAGTTTTCGATAATCTTAAATTTTACTACGATTATTTCGCTAACGATCGATCTCGCAAAAATTATATATTCGATCAAACCGAAAGCGTAGCAAAAAAGTTTTTCACCTCGCGTATTTTGAACCGTTCCGATTTTATATTTTCCGAAAAATTAATTAAAAAGATCGCCGATTTTTTAGCTAATTTTTTAAACGTTTAAAAAACGAAAAACGAATTTAAAATATTTGCAATAAATACGCACGACGATTTTTAGCGATTTTATCTGCGATTTTCTATTTTCGCAGCGAATGCTTAAATACAAATTAACAAATAATTTCGAAACGCTTTTTGCGATAAAATATTAAAGCGTTTACAAAAAAAGCTGTATTTGAAATAAGCGTGTACAACGACTTTTAAAAATTAGCTTACCGCCGTCCGCTAAAAAAAACAAAATCAATTAGCTAAACGAATTTTATACGCGAATCGCTTTTTAACCAAATTTACTATTTATTAAAATGGTAAATTCTTAACCAAAGCGTATTACAAATCAAATCGTACGTACGAAAATCGTTTAAATGCTTTATAGGCTTTTTTTCAGCTTTTTGCTGTTTTTTTTTTTTTTTTTTTTTTTACCAAAACGCTTTTTTTGGCGTTTTTTTTTTTTCGATCGGACCAACGACAACGCTTGTTTTTTATTTTATATCAGAAAGTTTAGAAAGGTTAATTTGCACGATTTTCTACGGGCCGACTTTCGGTTTTACTTAAAAGCTTTTTTAGGCTGATAAATATAAACGAAATCGAACCGGCCGAAAATTCGCTTTTTAATAATAATAATAAAAACGAAAATCTTTTTTTAAACGATTTTTAAAACGTATACGAAAAAGTTAAAAGCTTTTCCGTTAATCGGAAAAACGCCCAGGCTTAAGCAAAGCCTTTTTTTTAAGCGTATTGCGCGATATGCGTTATTTTAACGTTCGAAAACTTTTTAATAGCGATTTATTAACAATTTTCGTTATATTTATTAAAAATAACTTTTCGTATAAAGTGAAAGCGCTCGTCGATTTTAAAACGAACGGTTATACGTTAATCGATTCGGCGCTGATTAAATTTTTTTTTTTTTTTAAAACTTTTAATTCAATTTCTTTCGGCTTTTTTTTTTGTAAAAAAAATATAATAAAACTCGTAGCTATTTAATTATATATTTTACGCTTTTTAATTTTATTATTAACAACCGAATACAATCGTTTACTTTTTTTTTAATTATTAATTTCGAAAATTATGATATGATTTTAAAAAAAGCTTGGTTGGCCGAATATCAAATTTTATTAAATTGTAATAAACGCAAGTTTTATTAGTTAAAATCTTATTCTTTTATAGCTTTTTACGCTCGTTGTATTAAAGTTTTTTATTTACATTTCCGAAAAATTTAATCTCGCCATTAAAACGACGCTGTAAAACGTAACAAAAACCTTGATTAATTATGACAGATTTACGACGCTGTGCGGAGCGCAAAAAAATCGAATTTCATTCGCAGTGCCAATTTCGATAACGACGCTAATAGAATAATACAAAAAATCATATTATTATTTTTTCAAGCTAACGATTTCTTTTCCATTATTTTTTCTTTTTCCTTTTTTTTTTCGTCAGAACAGCTTTCTCGTTTTACGAAAAACAATTATATCAAAGACCGAAAAAAAGCCTTCGCCGCGATAGTCTTTTAATTTAATATAATCGATAGTTTAAATAAGCAATTTTTTCCTGAATTTTTTAAACGACCAGTTCGAAAACGAATTTCTTAATCTATTGCTTATTTAATTTCCATCTGCCAAATTATTGCATACGCTTTCAAGCTGATTTTTAGAAAAAAAGCAATTAAAATGTTTTCAATTTTTTTGTATAAAATCGATAAAATACTAAACGATCTTACGTATAATATTTTTTTTAAAACCCAATTTTACAGTTTTTTCGAACGTTTTAAAACGAACGAAATATCGATTTCGATTTTTTTAATTAGCTTAGCAGAGCTAACTTCGAATAAACTTTTTTTCGAATCTTTTCCTCCGGAATACAAAAACTTCGAATACGTATTTTTTAAAGCCGCTAATAACGAGCTAGCTTTTTACCGGCCTTACGATTACAAAATCGAGCTTATTATAAATAAAAAAAAGCTAAAATACACTTTTTTGTATAAAATATCGATTTTAAAACTCGAAATTATTAAAACTTATTTGCAAAATAATTTTAACAAAAGCTTTATCGAATCTTTTATCGCTTTTCGTTGCTTTAATGCTTTTCGCTAAAAAACTCGACGATTTATTGCGTTTTTGTATCGATTATCGAACTTTTAATAATATTATTCGTAAAAATCGCTATCTTTTCTCTTTTATCGATAAAATCTTTGCTCGTTTTTCGGAAGCGCGAATTTTTACGAAATTCGATATTCGTTAAGCTTTTTATAAAATTCGAATGGATTTCGCTAATAAAAAACTGACGACGTTTCGTACGCGTTACGGCGCTTATAAATGCAAAATGTTATTTTTTGGCTTTATTAATAAACCCGCAATTTATTAACGTTATATAAATAACGTTTTTTTCGATTATTTAAACGATTTCTGTATTATATATCTGAATAACATTTTTATTTATTCGTCCGACTTTTTGAAATACGTTATATACGTTCGCAAAATGTTTTAAAAGCTCGCTGACGCTGAATTACAGGCCGATATTCGGAAATCTGAATTTAACGTTATTCGGATTTATTATTTAGATTTTATTATTTCCATTGAAAACTTAGAAATAAACTTAGAAAAAGTCTTCGTAATCGCCTACTAAAAACCTTTTATTATTATAAAAAGTATACAAAGCTTTTTTGGTTTTTGTAATTTTTACCGACGTTTTATTCGAAACTACGATATAATTGCAAAGCTTTTGGTTTATTTAACTAAAGCTAACGTTTTTTACAATTTCATTTTTGAATGTCAGAAAAGTTTCGACCTTTTTATACTAGCCTTTATTATTGCACCAGTTTTATAATATTACAAGCAAAACCTTTTTTATTTATTAAAAACTAACGCTTCCGACGGCGTTATAATTTTTGTGCTTTCGCAATTTTATAATAACGATTGGCTTTCAATCGCTTATTTCAGCAAAACCATAGCTTTCGTAAAGCTAAACTACGTCGTATACGATAAAAAAATATTCGCAATCGTAAAATCTTTAAGCAATTTTCGTGCTAAACTAGTTGATTCAATTTATCAGATTAAAATAATTATTAATTACAAAACTTTAGAATATTTTATAATTTCCAAATTTTTAAACGCTCGATAAATACGCTGGGCCGAGCTTTTCGCCGATTACAACTTTTTTATTACGTACAAACCAAATAAACACAACTTTTTGGCTAACGTATTAATACGTCGTATAAGCGAATTCGACCGCCAAAACTCTTTTAAACGCATTTAGCGTCTGCAAACCCTTTTTCGAGCAAATTAAATTAATCACCGCTTTTTAATTGAAAAATTTCGACCTTCCACGGCTTCCGAAACAATTGTTTTTATCGTTAAAATAGCTGATTTTTTTTTCGCATTTCGTATCGTTAACCAAATTCTTTACGCTAATCGTATAACTAGCAGCCTGATAGCTTTTCGAAAAAAAGCTATACGAAACGCTACGAAAAAAAACAACGACAATAATATTTCGTATATATTTGTGAAGGGATAAGACGTCAGTTCGTTGGTCACGTGGTCCGAAGGTCACGTTGTTATCACGTGACATCGGAGCCCGCACATATTGTATTTTAAACTTCGCAACACCTCTAATTTAGAATTTCGTAGTTAATGCAATTTATTTACGAACCTTCTGCTTGTTCGCACCTCTGACATATTGATTACCAAACCTTTTTTAACACTTTTATTTCAGCTTTCGAGCTGAAAAAGCCTGCCAACTTTATTTTGCTTTTGCGTATACAGAAAATTAACAAACATAAATCTTATCGCGATAACAATTTTTACGATCTTTTAAAAGAAATTTTTACGATACGGAACTACGAAACGACAATTCTTTTTAACACAAAACCCTATATTTAAAAAACTCCGTTCTGCTTTTGTTTATATTCCGGAACACCTACAACTATTTTTCCAGAAGCACTTTTTGGAAATAAACACTCAACCACGCCTTTTGGGCATATTTTCTGTATTAAAATTTTTATTTCAGATCCTATTCTAAGCTTTCCCGTGCTTTTTACGCGCGATTTGGGCCAGAATAAAGCTTGCTATTTCCAATCGTTTTTTCGATGGCTTCGAGATTTTAATTTACGCGAATTTTATTTGCGATTAAAAGCTATTTTTTTTTTTTAATTTTAATTAGCGTCCGAAAAAGCAGCAGCAGCGAGTTAATTATACGATTTTTTTTTTTTTGCGTTTTAATAATCGGGCGCTCGTAAGCCACGCCGCATCGAACGCTATTAATAATCGTTTGGATACGATCGAACGAACAATTTATATTCGATACGCCGTTGTATACGATTTCGGCAAACTGATCGACGATTTCGTTTTTTTTTATTAGCAAAAAAACTAAAAGAATTTCGCTTATAATATTAAAAATAAATTTATTTATTTTTTATTCGCGTCCGTTTTCGCAAAAACTAGTAATTTCGTCCTTTTTCGCTTTATAAGCTAAAAAGCCTTTTTTAGCGACGACTTTTTTTTTTCCGCTCCGGCTTTTATTATTTACGCGGGTATAGCTAAGATTTTGAAAAACTCGAAAGCAAACTTCGATATTATTAAAAACAAAAAAAAATTTATTACGAACGGCGGCGCTTCGATTAAATTTATATTTAATTAAACTGCGAGCGCCGTTTTTAATTTAATTCGGAAAAACAAGCGTATTTTAGCCATTTTTTAGCGAAAAGCCGCCGCGAAAATCGAATTTTTCGTAGCGAAGCAAGTTTTCGTAGCCAAAATCAACGGCTTTATTTTTAAAAAATTTTTTTTTATAATTTTAATTAAAACAAATTAAATTATTAACTTATTAAACTTTACGATCCGCGATTTGCTTATATTACAAAAAAAAAAAAAAAATCGTAATGCGAATGCTTAGCTGCGAATATATGCGCTTGCCGAAAATATAATATAATTATGCTGTTTTAAATATTTTTATAATATTTCGCTCGCATATAAACGGCGAAATTTTAAACACTTCTGAGCTGATCGTCGAAAAAGTTATTGCTTAAACGAAAAAAGCGCTTTATCAGCTGCCGATCGTTTCGATACGAAGCTAATTCAGCTAACGGCAAAATTACGTAAATCGTTTCGTTTATTAAGCCGGTTCGGGTTTTCCGGCTTTTTAATATTAGCGACGCTTTTAAAATTATTAAAAAAAAATCTTTTATTGCGATTTATAACTCCGGCTGCTAAAGTTATTATAATTTTTTTAAATGCATCCGCTATTACCGCTATTAAAATTGCGAGCAACGAAACGATTATTACGACGGGCCGATTAGTTTTAATTGCATTTATAAAATTAAATGCGCTAATTATTATAAATTTTTCGTCGCGAAATATATAAACTGTTTAGCAGCGCTTAAACGATTAAACGGAAAAATCCAAAAAAAAACAAAAAAAAAAAATCGACGCGATTCGCAAATACGAATAACAAACGTACGCAGCGGCTATTACCGTCGTTAATACGCAAACTTAAAGCTAAGCGATAAAGCTTTTTATACCGATTTTTAAAATAGCGCTAATTCGCAAGCGCAAAGCTTTTTACGCTAAAGCGGCTATTATAGCTTACGAAAATACGAATATCGTAATCAGCTTTTTTGCTTTTTTTTTGCTCGTCGTTTTAAAAAATCGGCGGATTCCGGCGAAACGGCTATCCCAGGCCTATTTATTCCTTTTTCGCAAGTTTTTTTTTTAAGCTATTTCGTTTAAAAAACGAAACTTTTAGGCCGATCAAACCTCGCTTTTCGCGACGAGCTGCGTTTAGCCCGATTTATAATAAAATCGAACTTTCGCAGCAATTCGATATCGACGACGAAATAAACGTATGCGTTTTTCGAATTTTAATATTAAAATACAAACAACGCATACGCAACCGCGGCCGTAGCCGCGATCGATATAAATTCGATACGCTTATTATAACGTAGGCAAACGTGGGCAAATAATATTTTACTTATATTATTATTTTCGAATTATGCTTTTTTAAAAAACAAATTAACGTTGTTTGCATATAAAAACCTGCTATTTATTTTAATATTATTATTTAAAAAAAACTATTTAAAATACGATTTTTACGTTTTAATATCGGTTTAAAGTATTAGAAATAAAAAAAAAGCGCGAAGCTTAGCGCTTTCGAATGCTAACGTATATTCGAAAAAGCAAAAATATAATTATAAAACAACGATAATTTATTTCGCGCGATTTATTATAAATCGTGGTTAATAACAGGCCTATTTTTAACGTATACCGCCAGCTTATTATTTATAAAATTATCGATTATATTAAAAATTTAGTTTTTTTTAAAAACTGTTTAATAAAAAGCGATTTTAACGTTAGCCACGATATATTCGATTTAAGCGTCGCTTTTAGTTATAGCGGACCCGCTATCGCAAAATAAGTTTTCGAAAACGGCATAAATTTTATCGGAAATTTAAAAATAGCGATATACCGTTTAAATAATATTTTCGATCTGATTTTTTTTAATTTACCTTTCGCTAAAAAACGATTATTCGAAGCGATTTTTATTTTATTTCCGACCATTAAATTCAGATTATTACGATTAAAAAAAAAAAACGGGTTTTTTTAAAAACAAATATATTATAAAATCTCGGATTTAGCATTTTCGATTTTTTCGGCGCTTGTATATACGGGAATCGCTTGCTTATTTAATTTTAAAACGTTAATTACGCCAAAGCAAATAAATATTTATATAATATAATTCGCAGCAGTAATAGATTCGGCTATTTAAACAGCCGGAAAAAAAAAATATAAAACAAAGCCACGATGCTTATTAATAAACGCCGGAATGCAAGGCCGCGCACCGGGGCGTATAAGCTTTTTAATACTGCTAATAATCCGATCGCATCGTCCGAATATCGGAATTTTAAAACAGCCGTAATTAAAGCTAAGTAAAACTATTAACGTAACCGAATTAACAAATATAAATCGGATAAAAATCTTTATTTACTAATTAATTAATATAAGTTTATTACGAATTTTAAATCGCTATTTTTCGAAATCAACGGCCGATTAATCGAAAATTCGAAAAAAAAAAACTAAAGCGCTGTATACGAAAATGCTTTAAACGGTTTAATACGGCGGACGATTTGCTCGACGACTTTTTTTTTAAAAAATAACGACCGAAAACAAATCTTTTTTTTGGAATTAAATTATTTTTTTGTAAAAGATCGAACGTTTTATAATTAAAATATTTAGCATATCGCCGGGCGTCGATCGCGTTACGGTTCGGCTGTTCAAAGTTTGCTAAAAGCATATTAAATATATTATATACGGTATTTTTGACAAATGCTTCGCTTTTAGCCATTTTTCGCAGCTATAAAAACTAGCGAAAATAACGATAATGCCTAAAATAAGCAAGCAAAAGCAAATGCATTCGGTGCGATTCTGGCGGCCGATTGTTTTGTTATTTTATATTTTTAAAAGTTTCGAACGAATTATAACGAAAAAAACTGGTTTGGACAGCTTTTACCCACGGTATTTTTAATTTGCAATACGATAGCGCGCTTTTTAAGCGCTTAGAAATAAATTTAATAATTTCGTTTATATACGACGTAAAACGAGCGTTATTAGCGGGCAAAAAAATTATTATAATTACGATAAACGTTTAAAAAACGTTCGACGCTTTTTTAATACGAAAATTATTTTAACGAATAATTTCGTAAAGCTGGCCCAAATGATTTTTAAAAACTAATATAAAAGTTTTTTTCCGACCGTAAAATGCGTATGAAATTAAAACAAGCTATTATACAATTTTACGACGTTAAATATAAAACTTTTTAAAGCTCGTTTTTTTTTCGCCAGTTTTGTATATATTTTATTTCGCAAAGCTAATAGCATAGGATCCGGAATTTCGATTCGAATACGTTAATATATATTTATTTTTATCGAATATTTGATTCGTTTAATACGAACGTGCAATTATTATCCGAAAATATTAAATCGATTTTGCAATAAAACAACGATAATAAAATTTTTTTTACGCTAAAAAAACAGAAAATAATTTATATTATTAAAAAAAAATACGATCACGCTTTTTTTTTGCGTTATCGACGAAAATAATACGATCGAATTAATTACGATTTCGGAAAAGCGAAAAAAAAAAAAACAGCCGGTTTTACGATGGCTAAAAGTTTGGTTTGATCGCAAATTATCGTTTAAAAAATACGTATTTAAACGGGCTATCAAAGCTCGAAAGCTCGCTTTTTATATACGAAAGCTAGCGAAAACGATATAAAGCCTTTCGGTTTATTTATTTCGAAAAGCTATAATTATCTGCGTTTTTCCGTTTATTTTGTACGAAGCGAAAGCGTGGTATAATAATCGTATTAAAACGATTCGAAACAGAAAAATTAGTACAAAAATGAATTAGCATTTAAATATAATAAAAAGCACGATTATGCTAGCCGTTAAAAGCGTTTTGCTAATATAAAAAATTATTTCGAATATTATACTTTTTCGGAACGCAGGCTTTTTATTAACGGAAGCGGCTTTGGAAAAAGCTAAATTAAAATTCGCGCTACGTTTACGAATAATAAATAAAAGTTATTTTTTAATCAGACGTATGCTTTTACTATTGATTATACGAAGCCGCGGCAAAAGCATTCGTTAAATTGCAAAAACGAAAATCGAGCGCGCGGCGATTTGGTTTTCGCTAATTTTCCGATTTTAATTCCGACTATTTTATTTTTTTTTTGAATGCCGAATAAATTCCATTTTAAAAATAAACAAAAAAAAAAAGCCGCGAAAGTTTTTAATAAATAATAAAAACGAACTGCTTTCCGATGATATTACGATTTTTTTTAATAATACGGAATGATATTTAAATAAAAATAAACTGGTTGGCTATAATTATATAGCTTATTAAAATAAAAAAATAATCGGCTCGGATTATAAAACGATTAATACGGAATTTTACGTTATCGACGCGAAGATGATAAAAGCTCGTATAAAACTGGCCAAAATATTACGCGCGCAATCTGCTTATACGTACGGCCGTATTTGGCTTTACATCGATTCGATTTTAGTAATTTAATACATACGAAAAAAACGCGTTATCGATATTATAATAAGCGTTTTACGAAATACAAAATATAATGCTTATATACGACGTCGGAATCCGATAAACTTCAGAATATATAAGCATAATCGGCAATAAAGCAGCGGACAAATTCGCCGCTTATAAAAGCAGTCAGCCCTAGGATCCGGGCATGCTTTTCGAACCGACGATCTGTAGAATACGTTTTTATTACAGAATTATAAAAAACGACGCTAAAATTAAATAATGGTTTAAATATAAAATTTTTTTTTTTCGGAATTATTAGCGATAGCAATTCGAATACCGTATTAAAAACCTTTCAGAATTGCATTTATTTCGCCCGGTGTTTTATCGATTTTTAATATTTCGTTTTTTATACGGCGATTTTTATTAATATTATACCAAATTTAAATACGCAAACGCGAATCTGAAATGCTTTTACGGCAAACGCAAAGCTTTATTGCATATCGTAAAATGCAAAAAATCCCGAAAACGATTTCGTTATTGGCCGTTGAAACCGGATTATTTATTTATTTCGAATACCGAAGCATTGCGATATTTTAAAAAGTTAAACGCGAAGCAATTCGCGGAACTTTTTTATATTATTAAGTTTTATTTATTTATTTGTTTTAAATAAATTTTAAAGCAGCGTATTGCCGTTTTAAAAAAAAGTTTTCAGATATTATTTTATTAACGTTTAAAATTTAAGGTTTGGATTAAAAAGTTTTGGATTTTTTCGCGTTTTTGTTTTGTTTTGTATAATTTCGCCGATTGGCTCGATTATTAATTTTACAACTAACAAAAACATTCAGCGTTTTAATTTTGCATACTAATTTTATTCGAAGTTTATTTTACGAACATAATAAAAAATTATCCCGCTTATAAAAAAAGGGCTTAAATAGCGGACCTTTTGTTATATATTTCTTTTATATAACTGCTTTTTCGAGGGTTTTTTTTTTGTATGTAAAAATCCCCAGCTTAGCACGTTTCCAATGCTTTGCGGGAGGCTTGAGGTAGCGCAGTTTCACTACCCCTTCCAGACGTTAAACAATATCATTATTATTATTATTTATATTCCGGAATAAAATACATTTTACGCTTTTTTTTAACGAGCTATATCGGACTATCCCAAATTGTCGAAATCTTCCAATTGTTTTATTTTGGAGCATTTTAAATACTCCGATCAAATCGTCGCCGCTTTGATCGTTAATACGAAAGCCTGTTTTCGCGAGATCCTCGATATTTTTGCTTACGCGGTAAAACAGAACGATATAATAATATCGCTTAAAACTAAATTAAATAATTTAGCTTAAAAGTTAAATGTTTAAACGGTGCAATACTGGAAAGAAAAAGCATTTTAAAAAAAAAAATTCAAAATTACGAAGCCGAATTCGCCAACTTCCGAAAACAAGCTTTTATTAGCCAAAATACACCGAATATTTTAAACACAAAGAAAAAAACGCTTGCCTTTTCCGATTCCGATAAATTTATAAATTCGGGCGGCACCGGCAACGTTACGAAGCATTTTACTATTTTTTTTTAAAATATAATTCTAAAGCTTCGTTTTAATTAAAACTGGTATACGACCGAACAGAATCGTATAAATTACTTTTTCTTCCGCTTTTTCGATATAGCCAAAAGCGTTTTACAAAAAGGTTTACGTACGGACGGCACTTTTTTTTATTTAACTGTTGCAAAAATAATTTAAATTTTATAATAATCGTTCGGCGTTTTAAACCAACAGGCAGATGCATTTAAAAAAATTCTGTTTTTTAAGCAAAACAATCAATTATTATTTATTTTTCTTTTTATTTGGCTGGAAATTAAAAGTTATATTAAATTTAATAACGAAGCCGCTATTATTATTCTGCGCGAAACTTTTTATTTTAATATAATTACTCGTTTGTCGTATATTAACTTTTCTGATTTAAAAACCGATTTTATTAGCTTTTGCGCTTAAATGCGCGAAACCGATATCGTTTTTCGACAATTAAATCTTAATTATTATAAAACCGAAGGCCGTAATACGAAATTTATTTTTTCCGCTTTTATATTTAAAATTGTTATTACGATTATTATTTAAAGCGATTTTATAAACCTTAGCGCTATCCAAACCAAAGCAATTATATAAATCGCAGCCGATATAATCAAAAACAAACGCTTAATAAATAATGCCGAGAAATTAATTCGCCGAATCTACTTTTTTGCTAATAACTTTTGTTTTTGGTATGCCAGCGATAAACACCGCGCTGCTAATTGCTTCGATTTTTTTTAAATTAAAAAAGCTAAGGCCGAGGCAAAAAAGTCGGAAAACTGACTGTTTTTAATAATTGTTACTATCAGAGACTTTTAAAAAATAAATTGGAAATATCTGCTTTAAACGGCGTTCCGGAATTATATTTGATATTGCTTTGTATTATAATTACTAATAGTATATATATTAAAACCTACTTTTTAACGATTCCGAAGCTACCGATAATTTTATTAATTATTTTTTCGTATAATATTACGAATTAACCTTTATTTTACTTATTAATCCACGTAAACTTACCGTGGTTAACGAACGTTTTTCTATTTACGGCAACGTTACTTATTAAGTTTTTTTTTAAATTAATATCGCCCGTTATACCGAACGAATTATAACTTTTATTATAATACTAAAGAAATACGATTTTATTTTGAGCAAATTTTGGCTTAAAATATACAATTCTTATATTAATTAAATTACGAATATTTTTTGCTTTAATTCAGATTTTTGCCGTTTTAATTATTTACCCTAGAACTTTTATTAATTAGCTGTTTTAGATTTAGTTTAAAAACGCTATTTTTACAAATTAATCGTTTAATCAGCTTTTTTTCGCCGTACAAAAGCTGCCGCTTTTAATATTTTATTTTTTCAGCCCGAAATCGAGGTATTTTCAGCTTTATTATACGAAATCGATTAACATTTATAAAAACTCGGCGTTATAATTAAAAACGATTTTAATTTTGTATTATCAGAAATAAATCAGTTACGACGAAAACTTTTTTAAGCTGAACGATAACATTTATTAGCTGAATTTTACTTCGCTGAAATCTTTTTGAAAAATATTCGTTTGGCTTTTCAAACCAAATCGTTAATCGATTTCCGAATAAAACTTTTTTAATATTATTATTATTATTTGGCCGCTTTCGATTTTATTAAAATTAATAAACTTGCGTTTTACAAAAAAAGCGTTGATTATACGATAAAACTCCGTTTTGGCGCAGTATTTTTATACGGTTTTTTATATAATATATTAGTTAACGAATTTTAAGTTTTACGCAAGTTTTTGAAAAAAAACTTCGAAAAAAGCTGAATTCGAACTAGCTTTTTCTTCGCCGCCTTTTTAGTTTTATTTGCAAAAAAAGCCAAAAAGCGAATTACGTTTTTGCGTCGATTATAAAGTTTTTAACGTTATAATAATCAAAAACCGGTATCTTTTATTATTAATTTAAAAAACACTTTTTCGATTAAGCAAAACGAAATTTTATATCAAATTTAACGTTTTTACCGCTTTTAATAAAATTCGAATAAAAAAGGGCCATAAATGGCTTATTGCGTTTAATATAAGATACGGTTTATTCGAATCGTTAATTATGCTTTTCGGTTTATACAACGCTTTTGCCATTTTTTAATTTCGCATAAACGATATTTTACGATTTTATTTAAATATTTTTTGCATAATTTATATAAACGATATTTTAATTTATTTAAACGACTTTTAAAAACATAAAAAACACGTTAACTTCGTTTTTTAAGCTTTTTCCGACGCTGGCCTGTAATTAAATATAAAAAAATGCGAATTTAAAATTTAAAAAATCGTTTATCTAAAAATAATTATTTTTATTACTGAAATTAAAATAAATCTTAAAAAATTAAAAGTTATTACTAATTGAAACCCCTCTTTTAACGTTAAAAACGTATAAGCGTTTTTAGGTTTTGCAAATTTTTACCGACGTTTTATTAAAGATTTTTTTCGCATCGTTATTCCTTTGGTAAATTTGACGAAAAAAAATACTAAATAGAATTTTAATAATAATTGTATTAAAGCTTTCGAATTTTTCAAATCAGCTTTTACGATTGCATTTACGTTATTTTATTTTAACTTTGATAAAAAAATATTTATTAAATTTAACGCTTCTGACTACGTTTCTTCAAGGATTTTCTTTTAAAAAAACGATACAGAAGTATTTCATCCAGTCGCTTTTATATCGAAGAAGTTCGATTTAGCCGAATGCAATTACGAGATTTATAATAAAAAACTTTTCGCTATTATACGTTGCTTCGAAAGTTAGCGAGCCGAATTATAAAAAGCTGCTTATTTAATTCGTGTATTTACAAACTACCGAAACCTGGAATATTTTATAATAATTAAATAATTTAACCGACGTTAAATACGCTGGAGCGAGTTTTTAATTAGTTTTGATTTCGTAGTTATATTTAAACCTGGAAAACAAAATGGCAAATTTGATTTTTTAATTCGACGTTTTTAAAATCTTTCTTAGAATTTTTCAAACGAAAAAATTCAATTCTAAAACCAAGCTTTTTTTAAAAAGCATTATTTAACTAAAGTTTTAAACGCTTTTCCAGTTTTACTTAAACAAATACCCGAGGCAAACGACGAAAAGCTTTTACGATTATTAAACGAATATTATTTTATTAATAAGTTATAAATTGCTATTAAAAAAAAAAAATGCTTAAATCAAAAAGTATTTCGAAATTAAAAAACTTATAATTTTTCGAATGTTTTATACGCAATAATAAGTTGTATTTTCGAAACCGATTATACGTTTTAAACACATCGAATTTGGATATTTTTATTCGCACCTGGCTTTTGCAAATGGCTTATAATTTAATAAAAACAGGCCATTTCGGAAAAAAAAAATTATACGAAATTATTAGCAGAAATTATTACTAGCTATTAATTTCTGAGAATTGCAAAAGATTTATACGTAATTGCAACGGCTGTTTTCGTAATATAAGTATTAATCAACGTTATCAAAGATTTTTCAAATTTTTGCTTATTTTTTTACGCTGTTAAAGCTATATATCAGTCGATTTTATAAGCTTTTTTTTCGTAAAAAAGCATAAAAGTCGAAACAATCTGATTATAATAATAATATATCGTTTTATTAAAAAACGATATTATACAATTTGCTATTTAATTATAAAAGCGTCAGATTTAGCCAAGCTGTTTTGTAAAAATATCTGGCGCTTATATGACTTTTTCGATTTTATAATTTCAGACCGAAGTTTTTTGTTCGTTTTACAATTCTGGAAAGTTATTAATTACCGTTTCGGAACTAATATTACGTTATTTATCAGCTTTTATTTCGAAACAGATGGCCAAACCGAAAACGCAAACGCTTTTTTATTTTTTTATTTAAAACAATTTATTGAATACGCCTAAGAAAACTGGGAAAACTGGCTTTTTCTAGCCAAATTCGCAGTAAATAACGTTGTAAACGCTTTTACCGGAGTTTCTTTTTTTTACGCTAACAAAAGCTTTTATCCCCGATTAAGCTTTTTTTTATCCAAACTTATTTTAGCTTCGACTTTTCGTACGTTACAAATAATAGTAGTAGTAATAGTATTGATTAACGTCTAGCGGAGTGCAGCCGAGAGGCTGCCCTCCTAGGACCTTCCAGGAGGTACGGAAACGTGCTAAGCTAAGGAATTAAATACAAAATACGATCCCGAAAGCAGTTCGTATTAATATAGCTAAAGCTGCTGTCGTTTACGCTTTTCGCCGTTTTTTGCGATGATCCGTCAGTAAGAAATATAGGCGTAAAACCTAAAAAAAAGCCCAAAAAGTGTATATACGGCACCGATTAAAATATAATCTGTCGGTTGCGTGGAAACGCATAATAGTATGATTAGTAGGCCGAAAAAAAAAAAAAAAATAGTATTTAAATGTTCGAATTTAAAAATCAAAAGCTAAAAACAAACTTGCGCTTACCAAAATAAAAAAGCATTTGTTATACAAATATGCATAATAGTATTCGTTTCGCTATAACGTCGCTTTGCGCGGCCGTACGCAGTTTATTTTATTCGAATTGTATTCGATTAAAATAAGCAATATACGTATAGCAAAACTGGTTATATTTGAGAAACTGTAGTAGTAACGCGTAGAAACGTTATAAAATCTTTTGGCTCGTAAAATAGATTTTTAAAAAATATTACGGCTTTTCGCTCGGTTCGAAAAAAAGCGTTTAGTCGAATTTTTTTAGGCCAATTAAAAAAACGTTTAATCGCGCGGCGGCATAGTATTAAATGTAGTAGAGTTTTAAGCTTTTTGCATTTGCAACGCAATTCGGCGTCGGTATAATTATATTTAACGTAATATTATTCGTAGTTTTTATAAATAGTTTTAATCGCTAAATAATAATAAAACAGTCGTTTCGGCATATCGAGCTTCGGCAAAAGTTTAATTGCGTAAATCGGATTTTATCGTTTGTAATTTCGTAAAAGCTTTTTGCTGGCTGTTTTTTATTAGCGGCTTCGATGCGAATTTCGTATTTTTTTAAAATCGAAGCGTATTTTATTTATAATCGGTTCGAACGCAAAACTTTTATTTCAAAAGGTTTTTTTTGCATTCGCATTTGCCAGTTTATCGGCGGCCTCGTTGCTTTCGATACTCGTATAACCCGGTGCTTATTTGATTTTCACGTCGTATATTTTTATTATTTTTTAGCAGGCTAAAAAAGCTTATTAAAAAAAGAAAAAAAATATTTCGCGTATTTTTTAAATTATTAAAATACTATCGATATATATTTATAATTTTTGTATACGCATTTCGGCTAATATGCTCGCAGCCTTTTGCAAACTTTTTTATGCTTTTATCGTTTTTGCGTCGAAAACATAAAAATAGTCGTTTATCGAGCCGTATTCAAACGTTATTTGCTTGCGGTTTTAATATATAGCGTATTCGTAATTTATAAAATAAGCGCCGTTTTTATACTTTTCGCAGCCGTCCGAAAAGATCGTAACGTTTCCGGAAAATAGTTTTATTTATTATTTTTTAAAGTTTTCCGCGGCTTTTTTTTTTTTAACGTTTATAATAAAATCGGTGCGGCTACCGGGCGAAAAATGCGAAGAAATCAATCAGTTTAAATCGTAGGATTTGTAAAAAAATATCGCCGAAGCGCTGGATTTTCGTTTTAGCGGCTATATATATATCCGCGTATTTGCTTCGAAAAATTACTAAAATAAAAATACGTTAAACTAAAAAATACGCTTCGTTTACGATTTATAATTTTATCGTAAAGCGTGCTTTGGCTTTTTTTAAAACCGCGCTCGCGGAAAAAAAGCTTGCGTTTCGTATTATTATAATAAAAAAGATAATGCGTTATATAAAAAATATTTTTCGTACGGTTAAAATAATAGTTTTTTGTATTAAATCGATATAACCGCCGAAACGAATGCTGATTTAGCTGTTTCGTTCGGTTCGGCGTTTAGGTTTCGTACGGCTTGCGTATTAAATTTCGGTTTTAAATAATATCGAAGGAAAAATATAAATAATTATTGCTTTTCGCAGCGCGCTGGCCGAAAAGCTATTATTAATTCGGCCGAAGCTTTTAATATATTACGCCGCTTGTCGTGCTTTGCTTACGCGTTTTTTAACGTGTTATTTAAAAATAAGCTTTCGATCCAATCAAACTTTTAACTAGCGCAGCGCGGATTGCTCGTTTTTTTTCGTTATAATAATGCAAAAAATTATAATTCTGTCGTCGAATATAATCGAAAAAGCGTAGTTATTATTTTACGTAATAATATATATTATTTCGATTTTTTCCGACGCGAAAGCGATTTTATATTCGTTTTTTCATTCGAAAATATCGCGAACGTTTTTCGCAAATAACTCGATATTATCGTTTAAATTAAATAAAATGCGGTAAATTAATATATCGTTTGCGTATTTAAAGCGAAAAGTAAAATTTTAATTAAATAATTTTATTAAATATAATATATATAAAACCGGAAAAAATAGCGATTTTTAAAAAATGCCGTAATAAACGTAATTAAAATCGGTAGTTTTTTTTTCGAATCGTATTTGCATTCGTCGTTTCGTAAAAAATGATTTAATTAATAAAAAAAATAAAAAAAGCTATTTTTGCTCGGTTATTTTTTTAAACAAGCGTCGGATTAAAAAACGGCGTCGAACGCGTTTTGCACGTTTAAAATAATAATCGTAATATGTTTTTTTACGGCGAACGCGGTTTCGATATCGGCTGTAAAATACGCTGTTAGATCGAAAACAAAGCGTTTCGAAAAAGCGCTTTTATATTATAAATTAAACAGACCGGTCGTAAGCGCTATTTACGCGATTTTGCTAACGATAATTTTTTCGAAGCTTTTAAATATGCAAAAAAAAAAAGCGATCGGGCGCGCTACGAACGTAAAAAAGATTTGTTTCGTTTGCCGGTTTTAATTATTATAATTATTTCGGCCAGCTTTTAAAAAGTCGGAAAATAATTCGTTGCGAAACAGCGGTTAAACAAATTATATATAACGGTTTTGATTTTCTTTTAATAAATTTTCAAAAATTTTACCGTAATCCGATTAATACCCGAAAAAATGCTAATAATTTTAATATAATATTTTTTATTTTTTCGAGCGATACGGAATCTGCTTAAAAAAAATGGCCCGATTTTGCTTATTCGGTAAAAAAATCTTGGTCGAAATCGTCGGTAATTAAAAAGCGGCCAAATACTTCGTTTTTTAAAATATTAGTTTTATTTTTGGTATTTTTAATTATAACGCCGTTTATTATTAATAAAAAAACTTTAAAATTCGTAATTATTCGATGCTAGCTTATTATTTTATACAGCTTTTCGTTATTATCGATTTTGTTAATAAGCTTTCGTTAATAGTTTTTTTTTTCGCTTTGCGCATTATAACGAAAAATTGCTTGGTTTTTTCGAAGATTTTACCGTTGTATATTATTTTACGTATTCGCAAGTGTTTGTTTTTGATTTTTTAATATTCGTCGGTTTATTATAAAATGGTTTATAAGTTTTTTTAAAAAAGCTTTCCGGCAGCTGTAATACTTTTTTAAAAAAACCCGGATCAACGCAGCCGCGTATTCGTTTAGTTTTTCTAACGTTAATAATATAACGAAATTCACAAATCGGTTGATTTCTGCGCGTATTAAATTTGCGAATTTGCCGAATTTTAAATCGGATATTTTATAATATATTTAAATTACGAATATTTTTTTTTTGTTAAAAAAAATCGTTATTTAAGTTTCGTAATCTAAACCGTTATATATATCGTATCGTATCGTAGTAATCGAATTAAGCATATTCGAAAAAATAAAATTCAAAACGTATTTTTTGTTATAAATAAATTCGCTAGCGGCGCCGATAAAATTTATATCCGAAATAACAGTCCAATCCGCGAAATGTTTTTTACTTTTTGCCGTATCCGACCCGGATTCGAAAATATCGTGTCGGATATTAAAATCGCCGTTTATTATGCAATTAAAAAATAATTCGAAATGTATTACGTAATTTAATATTTGTTAAATATAATTTTGTTTATATACGTTGAAAATAAAATATATATTTACGTTTAGCCAAAGCAAATTTTTATTATTAATTAATCGTCGTTGTTATAAATTAAGCTTTGCGCTTTTTCGGATATAAATCAGCATTTTAAAACGTATTCGCTCGAAAATTTTCTTTTCGGTTTCGTTTTATAAATCGATCGGTGTGACGATTCACTCTGTTGCCACTTTTCGTGTCACCCCAGCAACTACGTATAGCTGCAAGCTCCCCAGCAACTACGTATAGCTGTAAGCTTTCTGGTCTTTTGGTGGGTCTTCCTATTAATTATGGAAACTATTTATATATATAAGGCTTTCTTCTTTTAGCAACTTCTGCCTTTTGTAATTGTTGATTTTAAATGAATATCTTTGTTACAAAACCAAAAGCTCGTTTTTTATATTATATGAATACGGCGACTAGTTAATTGATCTCCCAGCTTTCCGACTGATTAAATCGTTATATTATTAACAACTTTTTTTCTACGCTAGCGACGGCGTAAATTATCTTTTTCCTCGAATTCCTTACGGATCACACCAAAGTGATCGACCGGTCGTGAAAAAGCTTATTTCCGCATTTCGCGAAAAATAGCTTTTGTTCAACGATCTCCCCTTTAGCAGAGCTTTTCAGCTTCTGCTATTACATCTCAACCTCCCTTTTTTCAATCAGCGAAAAAACAGCCTTCCCCAAAAGCTTTTTTTTCTGAAAAACAGTTCTTCTCCCGAAAAAAAAAAAACAAAAGAAAAAGCAGAGCGCCAACCACTTCGCCTGCCATTTCCTTGCAGCCTAGCGCTAAAAGCATTCAGTTAAAACTTTTGCAAAATCAATTAAAAAAAGCGCAAAAGCGTAAACGACAACTTCTAGAAACTATACGACTGCGACAGACCTTTTAATTAAAGCGTTTAATAAAATCTATCGAACGTGCTTTTGCCAGTCGCGAATCTGCTGCTCCTCCCCTTTTTCGCAACGTTTTATTTCAACCAACAAACGCTGCAAACCAATTTCCACGCTTTTCGCGAACTCTTTTTAAATCTCCTTTTAACGGCCAAAATTCTAACGCGCTTTTTGAACGCTATAATTCCCATTTATCTGCTGATTTTCGACTAACTCGTATAAAACGCGTTCCGAACCTTAAGTTTAAATTAAATAATAGTAAAAATTACAAAGCACGCTATTAAAAAACTAAAATTTTCGACAACCTCGAACTTTACTACGACTATTTCGCTAGCGATCGATTTCGCAAAAATTACATATTCGATCAAACCGAAAGCGTAGTAAAGGAATTCCTAACCCCGCGTATTTTGAACCGCTCCGACCTTATATTTTCCGAAAAATTAGTAAAAAAGGTCGCCGATTTTCTAGCTGATTTTTTAAACGTTTAAAAAGCGGAAAACGAATTTAAAATGCTTGCAATAAATACGCACGACGACTTTTGGCGGTTTTACCTGCGATTTTCCATTTTCGCAGCGAACGCTTAAATACGGACTGACAAACAGCTTCGGAACGCCTTCCGCGATAAAATATCAAAGCGTTTACGAAAAAAGCTGCACTTAAAATAAACGCGTACAACGACCTTTAAAAATTGGCTTACCGCCGTCCGTTAAAAAAAACAAAATCAATTGGCTAAACGAATTTTATACGCGAATCGCTTTTCAATTAAATTTACTATTTATTAAAATGGTAAGTTTTTAATCAAAGCGTATTACAAGTTAAATCGTACGTACGAAAGTCGCCAAAATGCTTCACAGGCTTTTTCTTAGCCTTTTGTTTTTCCTTTTTTTCTACGCCAAAACGCCCTTTTTGGCGTTTTTTTTTTTCGATCGGACCAACGACAACGCTCGTTTTTTATTTTATATTAAAAAGTTTAAAAAGGCTAATTTGCACGACTTTCTACGGGCCGACCCTCGGTTCCATTTAAAGGCCTTTTCAGGCTGGTAGATATAAACGAGGTCGAGCCGGCCGAAGATTCGCTTTCTGATAATAGTAATAAAAACGAAAATCCTTTTTCAAACGATTTTCAAAACGCATACGAAAAAGTTGAAAGCTTTTTCGCCAGTCGGAAAAACGCTTAGGCTTAAGCAAAGCTTTTTTTTTAGGCGTATTGCGCGATATGCGTTATTTTAACGTTCGAAAACTTTTTAATAGCGATTTATTAATAATTTTTGTTATATTTATTAAAAATAGCTTTTCGTACAAAATGAAAGCGCTCGCCGACTTTGGAGCGAACGGTTATGCGTTGATCGATTCGGCGCTGATTAAGTTTTTTTTTTTTTTTTTTAAACCTTTAATTTAATTTTTCCCGGCTTTTTTTTTTATAAAAAGGTATAATAGAGCTCGTGGCCATTTAATTACATATTTTACGCTTTTTAATTTTATTATTAATAATCGAATACAATCGTTTACTTTTTTTTTAATTATTAACTTCGGAAATTATAATATGATTCTAGGAAAAGCTTAATTGGCCGAATACCAAATTCTACTAAATTGTAATAAACGCAAGCTTTATTGGCCGAAATCTTACCTTTTTATAGCTTTTTACGCTCGTTATATTAAAATCTTTTATTTGCATTTCCGAAAGATTTAATCTCGCCATTAAAACGACGCTGTAAAACGTAATAAAAACTTTAATCAATTATAACAAACCTACGACGCTGTACGAAGCGCGAAAAAGTCGAATTTTACTCGCGATACCAATTTCGATAGCGACGCTAGTAAAATACAAGAAATTACATTATTTTCCTAGGCTAACGATTTCTCTTTTGTTATTTCTTTTCTTTTTTTTTTTTTTTCGTCAGAACAGCTTTTTCGTTTTACGAAAAACAATTATATCAAAAACCGAAAAAAAGCTTTCGCCGCGATAGCTTTTTAGCTTAATATAATCGATAGTTTAAACAAGCCATCTTTTGAATTTCTTAAACGATCAGTTCGAAAACGAGTCTTTTAACCTACTGCTTATCCAATTTCCATTTGCTAAATTATTGCATACGCTTTCAAATTGATTTTCAAAAAAAAAGCAGTTGAAATGTTTTCAACTTTTTTATACGAAATCGACAAAATACTAAACGATCTTACGTATAATATTTTCTTTAAAATTCAATTTCACAGTCTTTTCGAACGTTTCAAAACCAACGAAATATCGATTTCGACTTTTTCAACCAGTTTAGCAAAGCTAACTTCGAATAAATCTTTTTTCGAATTTCTCCTTCCGAAATACAAAAATCTCGAATACGTGTTTCTAAGGCCGCTAGTAACGAGCTAGCCTTTTACCGACCCTACGACCATAAAATCGAGCTTATTATAAATAAAAAAAAGTTAAAATACATTTTTTTATATAAGATATCGATTTCAAAGCTCGAAATTATTAAAACTTATTTGCAAAATAATTTTAACAAAAGCTTTATCGAACCTTTTACCGTTTTTTTCGCTGTTTTAATGCTTTTCGCCAAAAAACCCGACGGTTTATTACGTTTTTGTATCGATTATCGAGCTTTTAATAATATTATTCGTAAAAATCGCTATCTTTTTTTTTTTATCGATAAAACCTTTGCTCGTTTTTCGGAAATACGAATTTTTACGAAGCTCGATATTCGTCAAGCCTTTTACAAAATTCGAATGGATTCCGCCAATGAAAAACTGACGACGTTTCGTACGCGTTACGGCGTTTATAAATGCAAAACGCTACTTTTTGGCTTTACTAATAAATTCGCAATTTATCAACGTTATATAAACGACGTCGACTATTTAAACGATTTTTGCATTGTATACTTGGATAACATTTTTATTTATTCGTCCGACCTTTTGAAACACGCTATATACGTTCGTAAAGTGCTTTAAAAGCTCGCTGACGCTGGATTACAGGCCGATATTCGGAAGTCTGAATTCAACGTTACTCGGATCCGTTACTTAAGCTTTATTATTTTTATTAAAAGCTTAGAGGTAAATTCAAAAAAAGTTTCCGTAATCGCCTACTAGAAATCTTTTATTATTATAAAAAGTGTACAAAGCTTTTTTGGTTTTTGTAACTTCTACCGACGTTTTATTCGAAACTACGGTATAATTGTAAAGCTTTTGGTTTATTTGACCAAAGCTAACGTTTTTTTTAATTTTATTTTTAAATATCAAAAGAGTTTCGATTTTTTTATACTAGCCTTTATTACTGCACCAGTTTTACAATATTACAGGCAAAACCTTTCTTATATATTAAAAACTAACGCTTCCGACGGCGTAGTAGCTTTTGTGTTTTCGCAATTCTATAGTAACGACTAGCTACTAATCGCTTATTTTAGCAAAACTATAGCTTTCGCAAAGCTAAACTACGTCGTATACGATAAAAAAATACTCGCAATCGTAAGATTTTTAAGTAATTTTCGTACTAAATTAATTGGTTTAATTTATCAGATCAAAATAATTATTAATTATAAGGCTTTGGAGTACTTTATGATTTTCAAATTTTTAAACGCTCGATAAGCACGCTGGGCCGAACTTTTCGCCGATTATAATTTTTTTATTACGTATAGACCAGGTAAACACAACTTTTTGGCTGACGCATTAATACGTCGTACGAACGAATTCGACCGCCAAAACTTTTTTAAACGCATTCAGCGCCTGCAAACCTTTTTTCGAGCCGATCAGATCGATCACCGCTTTTTAATTAAAAAACTTCGATTTTTTACGGCTTCCGAAACAGCTGTTTTTATCGTTGAAATAGCTAATTTCTTTTTCGCATTTCGTATCGTTAATCAAATTTTTTACGCTAATCGCACAGCTAGCAGCTTAATGGCCTTCCGAAAAAAAGCTGTACGAGACGTTACGAAAAAAAACGACGATAACAACACTTCGTATATATTTAAACGCGATTTGCTATTATATTACGGTCGCTTAATAATATCAAACGTCGATTATTTTCGTTTGGTTTTCGTACGAAAAGTGTACGACCAGATTTCCACCGCTTATTTTAGCGCTCGCAAAACTACGCAATTGCTTTCGGACTAATATTATTAGCGAAATATAACAGCCTTTGTAAAACAATACTATCGCAATTGCTACGCTTATCGAAAAAGTTTTGTTTTAAAAAATAAGCGCCCCGGCTTTTTTCAGCCTTTTTTTGTTTCTGATTACTTTTGGAAACACGTTATAATAGACTTTTGCAGTTTTAATAAAAACAAATACGGTTACGATAACGTATTCGTAATAATAGATCGCTTTTCCAAGCAAGCTATTTCGATCTTTTGTTATAAAAATATCGACGCTCGAAGTCTCGCCAAATTATATATATTTTACGTATATAAATATTTTGGCTTTTCAAAAAGTATTATTAGCGATCGTGGTTTTTAATATTAATTTATCTTTTGATTTGAATTAAATAAAATACTCGGTACGCAATTAAAGCTTTCGACAGCCGCTTATTTTAAAACCGACGGTCAGACCGAAATTTATAATTAATATCTGCAAAAACGCTTTCGATCTTTCGTAAATTTCTATTAAAACGATTGGAGCGAATTTTTTTTAATAATAGATTTCGTTTAAATAATTCTTTTTTACGAAAGCCTAGATGGCCTTTCACTTTTTGAAATTATACACGATTATACTTCTTATACTAATTAGAACTGAAAGCTCGACACTTTTTTTTTTTCTAACCTTTTACATAAGCTAAACGCAAACGAAGCTCGTGCGTACGCTCGCCGCCATTACGACGTCTGAAACTTCGCCAAATCGCATTTTTAATAAGCTTACGATAAAATAAAAAAAAGTGCGAATAAATTTCGCCGCGCGATCGATTTTAACGTTAGCGACTACGTATGG
This sequence comes from Blumeriella jaapii, assembly GCA_009599575.1. Taxonomy (NCBI): domain Eukaryota; kingdom Fungi; phylum Ascomycota; class Leotiomycetes; order Helotiales; family Drepanopezizaceae; genus Blumeriella; species Blumeriella jaapii. The sequence continues at coordinate 837,469 of VWND01000012.1, read as the reverse complement.
CTCGATATGCGTTTATTTCCGATTTTCCGGCCTTTTCGCAAATTCGATAATTTTATAAACGGCCTTTTTAAAATTATAACCAAAATTTTCGACAACGCTTTTAAGCTAAACCTTTTAATATTATAAACGTACACCTAGTTTTTCACGCTAGTCGACTGCGTAAAACAGCTGACGACGCGCTTTTAAAACAGGTTAACCTAATCCTTGAACCTATTAATATAACTAATAAGTTTAAATACGAAATCGAAGAATTAATCGCCTGTCGAATGCAGCGAAAAACCTTTTAATACAAAGCTTTTTAAATAAGCTTAAATAAAAATCTTACGTGATATCCCGCGTTTGATTTTATATATGTTTTTTTAAAAGTGCGCGATTTTTATTTAACGTATAAAAAGCTCTCCGGTTCTTTTGCAAAACTTATAAACTGGCTAAAAGCGTATTCCGAAGGTTTGGACTCGTACGATTATTTGAATAATAACGTACCAATGGATAAAAGCTCGAGAGCGCGCTTTTTTCGGACGGGGGAGTAATATAACGATTTATTTTATTACCATTTCTCGTGTCACCTCAGCAACTACGTATAGCTGCAAGCTTTCTAGCAACTACGTATAGCTGTAAGCTCCCTGGTCTTCTGATAGGTCTTTCTATCAATTATGGAAACTATTTATATATATAAGACTTTTTTCTTTTAGCAACTTCTGCCTTCTGCAGTTGTTAATTCTAAGTGAATATCTTTGTTACAGAACCAAAGGCTCGTTTCTCATACCATATGAACACGGCGACCAGTTGACTGATTTCCCAGCCCTCCGACTGATTAGATCGTCATAATCGGTGCATATAAATCGTATAACGAATAGTTTTATATTTTAGTTTTCGAAGCGTTTTAAAATTTTTGTACGCAAATTACGTTTATGCGCTTTGCATCGTATAAATGCAAAAACGTAATATGCTTCGGTTATTTTTTTTAAACGTTTGCTTAGTAAATATTAAAATCTGTTTTAAACTTTCGGTTGCGAAATTCTTCGCGTTGCTTATATAAATATTTTATTATTAAAAAATAAAAGTGTTAATATTAATATTTATTTTTTTTAATTCGTTTACGAAAGCTTAGGATTTATTTCGTAGCTAGTTCGATAAAAACGAATAAATTGCTTTTAACGAAATAAAAAAAAGCGTGCTTTGCGAAAAAGCTACGAAAGCCGTATCGTCGAAAATCGAATATGCTTTTCGGCCAAAATGTTAAATATTCAGCGATTGTTTTAAAATTAAGTTTCGAATTAAACGGCCCGAAAAGATTACGTTTGGCGTTATAGCCGCGGCGGAAATAATAATTAAAAGCGCGATAGTTTTTTGCTCGTATACCGTTACGGCGTTTTCGCGTTTTTTTTTTCGGCCCGCGTTATTAAAAACCGGAATATTTTTATTTAAAAAAATAAAAATTTTAATAATAAAAATAATCGCGACCGAATAAGCCGCTTTTTTTAATCGCCGAACAGCTTTTAGTTTTTTTTTAATTAATCGTATTATTTTATTATTTACGCGGCGAAAAGCCGCAAAGCAGCGTAAATAATCCGCAGCGTATAGCTTATAGCAATTCGCGTATTATAAAGCTGCTTTGCAATTAAAACCAGTCGAGCTATCGTAGTTTTGTATTCGATTATTATAATAATTGCAGCGAGCGTATCGAATACAGGCTAATAAGTTGCAAAAGCCTTGATATTTAAAATCGTAGCGAAATATGGCCGGTTTTTTATCGATAAATTTAGTTTAAACGCTAACGCCGAAAAAAATAAAATTTTTAATTAATTATAAAAAAATAATAATTCAAGTTTGTTTATTTATAATTGAATTCGCTTCGTATCGGAAAAAACGCGTATTAATCGGCTTGATTTTGATTTAAATAAAAACTTCGTTTTTTATATGTTTTTAAATAATAAAAAACGTCGCCGAATAGCCTCGGAACCGTAGCTGAAACGTTTTATACCGCGTAATTGTATTATTTCTTCGAAATACGTACGGCGATGATTTTAAATATTTTGCGAAAAACCTCGACGCTTTTTTAAATGGTAAAAAAGTCTTTGGTTTTCAGGTCGATTAAATAAAAAGCTTAATTTGTTTTCGTAAGCGTTAAGTTTTTAATCGCGTTTTTCGTCAGGCCCGGTATAAATTTCGCGATTTTTTATTTAAAAACGAAAATATTAAACCTGTTTAATAAAATGCTTTTCGCCGACGTAATTAAAAAGCGATGGTTTTATCGAATTTTTATTAATTAGTTTTCGATAAACGAATTTAAAAAAAAACGCGTAAGATTCCGCTGATAAACGGACGCGTTTGTTATTATAGCTTTTTAACGATAATCGATTTTGATTTTTCGGAATTTATTAAAATTTTTAAAACTTTTCGTAAAACTCGGTTTGTTTAAATAATTAATTTAGCAAAAAAGAAAAAAAAAAAAATCGATGCTGCTTGGCGAAGCGGCGAAAAAAATAATAAAAGCGCGGATTTACAAAAAAGAAATAAAGCTTTTTGCAAGCTTTTCGGCGTATTATCGCGCTTCGGGCTTTTTCTGCTGATTTACGACGCTATCGGCAGCGATCGCGAATTATACTTATATTTTGCGGCGTATTTAAAACTGTCGGTTTGTTTCGTCGAGCTGGCTAATAATAGCCGACGTTGCAATAATAAATATTCGCGCTTCGTATTTTAAAGCGAAAAGAAAAAAGCGAATGCTAAAAATATTCGCCTGCTTTTTTTTTTTAAAATGCAAATTCAATTAAAACGGTAAAATTGCGTTTATAAAACGAATGTATAACTCGTCGTAATCGTGATTATAATCGTCGAACGATCGAAAAAAAAATAAAAGAAATTATTTCGCGAGCTGCACGGCGAACGCGACGAGCTTTCGAGCTGATTTTTCGAAATTCGGAAAAAAACGAGTCTTCCGAATCGAATGCAATGAATTTAGTGATTGTTGCGAATAAAAAGTAGAATCCGTGTATATTATAAAGGATATACGTTACAAATAGCAAACGCGAAAGGAAACGATTTTGCAAATAAAAAAAAAAAAAAAAAGCTATTATTACGTACGAATTTGATTTTAGCGCTGGCCGACCAAAAATACTATTTTAACCGATATCACTAATCAGCTTTTGCTTACCGAATGAAAAATAACGTGTTTTTTAATAGGCGCAATATTATTTTTATTAAATTAATTAAAAAGTTCGATAATAAATTTTACGGTTTTTACAAAATCGCCGAAGTTTTAAATTTTTATAATTATAAATTGAAATTATTTTTCGAGCAAGAATTATTATATTTCGTTTTTTATACTAATTTGCTTAAATCTGCTTACAACGATCTTTTTCCAAAGCAAGAAAACCCTTTTTTACCATTTGTTTTTATCGACCGACGGCAGCTTATTATAATTTATAAACGTTATTTTCGATTTTAAACGAAATTTAAACTTTTTTTATTTTATATAATAGCGCGGCTACAACGCCGAAAATCAGTTTTGAAAACTATTAAAAAACGTTATCAACGCATACAGTTTTATAGCTAAATTCGCTATACGTTTCTTTCAGAAACTTTATCCGACCAAAGCAAAATTAGCTAAAGCCAAAATTGCTAATAAAAAACGTGCTAAGCCGACGAATAACGAGGACGAGCTTTTATTATTAAAAAAAGCTTTTACAACCGTTATTAAACATAAGAAAACTGCTACCAATTCCTTTTCTATTATAAAGGAATTAATTGTTTTGCTTTCGAAATTAGAAAAGCTTGCCTTTTTTACCATTTCTCTTATTATTTCAGCTGAATTTCGCATTCGTTTACAAAAACGCTTCGCGAACGAAGCTCGATTTATAAAAATAAATTCCGACGACGAAGAAATTAAATAAAAAAATGGGAAGGAGGATTATATGTGAAGGGATAAGACGTCAGTTCGTTGGTCACGTGGTCCGAAGGTCACGTTGTTATTACGTGATATCGAAGCCCGCATATATTGTATTTTAGATTTCGCAACACTTCTAACTTAGAACCTCGTAGTTAATGCAATTTATTTACGAACCTTTTGCTCGTTCGCACCTCTGACAATATTTAAACGCGACCTGCTGTTATATTACGATCGTTTAATAATACTAAACGTCGATTATTTTCGTTTGGCCTTTGTACGAAAAATGCACGATTAAATTTCCACCGCTTATCCCAGCGTTCGTAAAACTACGCAATTGCTTTCGGACCAATACTATTAGCGAAGTATAACAGCTTTCGTAAAATAATACTGTCGCAACTGCCACGCTTATCGAAAAAGTTTTATTTCAAAAAATAAGCGTTTCGGCCTTTTTCAGCTTTTTTCTATTTTAAACTATTTTTAAAAACATGTTATAATAAACTTTTGCAATTTTAATAAAACCAAATACGGTTACGATAACGTATTCGTAATAATAAATCGCTTTTTCAAACAAGTTATTTCGATTTTCTGCTATAAAAATATCGACGTTCGAAACCTCGCCAAACTGTATATATTCCACGTATACAAGTATTTTGGCCTTTTAAAAAGTATTATTAGCGATCGTGGCCTCTAGTATTAATTTACCTTTTGGTCTGAATTAAACAAAATATTCGGTACGCAATTAAAGCTTTCGACAGCCGCTTATTTTAAAATTGACGGTCAGACCGAAATTTACAATTAATATTTACAAAAACGCTTTCGACCCTTTGTAAATTTCTATCAAAACGATTAAAACGAATTTCTTTTAATAATAAATTTCGTCCAAATGGTCCTTTTTTTACGAAAGTTTAAATAGCTTTTTATTTTTTAAAATTATACACGATTATATTCCCTACACCAATTAAAACTAAAAGCTCGATACTTTTTTTTTTTCCAATTTCTTATATAAGCTAAACGCAAACGAAGCTTATGCGTACGCTCGCCGCTATTACGACGAAAACCTCGCCAAATCGCATTTTTAATAAGCTTACGACAAAATAAAAAAAAATGCGAATAAATCTCGCCGCGCGATCGATTTTAACGTTAGCGATTACGTATAGCTCGATATGCGTTTATTTCCGACCTTCCGGCCCTTTCGTAAGCTCGACAATTTTACAAACGGCTTTTTCAAAATTATAATCAAAATTTTCGACAACGTTTTTAAGCTAGATTTTTTTAATATTATAAACGTATATTTAGTTTTTTACGCTAATCGACTGCGTAAAACAGCTAACGACGCGCTTTCAAATCAGATTAATTTAATTTTCAAATTTATTAATATAATTAATAAGCTTAAATACGAAATCGAAAAATTGATCGCTTATCGAATGCAGCGGAAAACCTTTTAATACAAAGCTTTTTAAATAAGCTTAGATAAAAATCTTACGTGGTACCCTGCGTTTGATTTTATATATGCTTTTTTAAAAGTGCGCGATTTTTATTTGGCGTATAAAAAGCTTTCCGGTCCTTTTGTAAAACTTATAAATTGGCTAAAAGCGTATTCCGAAGGTTTAGATTCGTACGATTATTTGGATAGCGACGTATTAATAAATAAAAGCTCGAGGGCGCGCTTTTTTCGGACGGAGAAATAATATAACGATTTACTCTGTTGCTACCTTTCGTATTACTTTAGCAACTACGTATAGCTGCAAGCTCTCTGGTTTTTTGGTGGGTTTTCCTATTAATTATGGAAACTATTTATATATATAAGGCTTTTTTTTTTTAGCAACCTTTGCTTTTTGCAGTTATTGATTTTAAATAAATATTTTTGTTACAAAACCAAAAGCTCGTTTCTCATACCATATGAACACGGCGATCAATTAACTGATCTCCCAGCCCTTCGACTGATTAGATCGTCACATATACGACTGCGACAAATCTTTTAATTAAAACGTTTGGTAGAATTTATCGAACGTGCTTTTGCCAGTCGCGAATTTGCTGCTTCTTTTCGCAACGTTTTATTTTAATTAATAAACGTTGCAAATTAATTTCTACGCTTTTCGCGAATTTTCTTTAGATCTCCTTATAACGGCCAAAACCTTAGCGCGCTTTTTGAACGCTATAATTCCTATTTATTTGCTGATTTTCGACTAGCTCGTATAAAGCGCGTTTCGAACTTTGAATTTAAGCTAAATAATAATAAAAATTACAAAGTACGCTATTAAAAAACTAGAGTTTTCGATAATTTCGAATTTTACCACGATTATTTCGCTGGCGATCGATTTCGTAAAAATTATATATTCGATCAAACCGAAAACGTAGCAAAGAAATTTCTTATCCCGCGTATTTTAAATCGTTCCGATTTTATATTTTCCGAAAAATTAATAAAAAAAATCGCCGATTTTCTGGCCGATTTTTTAAACGTTTAAAAAGCCGAAAACGAGTTTAAAATATTTGCAATAAATACGCACGACGATTTTTAGCGATTTTATTTGCGATTTTTCATTTTCGCAGCGAACGCTTAAATACGAATTAATAAACAGCTTCGGAACGCTTTCCGCGATAAAATACCAAAGCGTTTACGAAAAAAGCTGTATTTAAAATAAGCGCGTATAACGATTTTTAAAAATTGGCTTACCGCCGTCCGACAAAAAAAATAAAATCAATTGGCTAAACGAATTTTATACGCGAATCGCTTTTCAATCAAGTTTATTATTTATTAAAATAACAGATTTTTAATTAAAGCGTATTACGAATTAAATCGTACGTACGAAAGTCGTTCAAATGCTTTATAGGCTTTTTTTCAGCCTTCTGCTGTTTTTTTTTTTTTTTTACGCCAAAACGTTTTTTTTTTTTTTTTTTTTTTTTTTTCGATCGGACCAACGATAACGCTCGTTTTTTATTTTATATCAAAAAGTTTAAAAAAGCCAATTTACACGATTTTTTACGGACCGATTTTCGGTTTTATTTAAAAGCTTTTTCAGGCTGGTAAATATAAACGAGGTCGAGCCGGCCGAAAATTCGCTTTTTAATAATAATAATAAAAACGAAAATCTTTTTTCAAACGATTTCCAAAACGCATACGAGGAAATTAAAAGCTTTTCCGCCAATCGGAAAAACGCTTAGGCCTAAACAAAACTTTTTTTTTAAGCGTATTGCGCGATATACGTTATTTTAACGTTCGAAAGCTTTTTGATAGCGATTTATTAATAATTTCCGTTATATTTACTAAAAATGGCCTTTCGTACAAAATAAAAGCGTTCGCCGATTTTAAAGCGAACGGTTATACGTTAATCGATTCGGCGCTGATCAAATCTTTTTTTTTTTTTTTTTTTTTTTTTAATTAATTTTTTCCGGCTTTTTTTTTATAAAAAAATATAATAAAGCTCGTAGCTATTTAATTATATATTTTACGCTTTTTAATTTTATTATTAATAACCGAATATAATCGTTTACTTTTTTTTTAATTATTAATTTCGGAAATCATAATATAATTCTAAAAAAAGCTTGGTTGGCCGAACATTAAGTTTTATTAAATTGTAATAAACGCAAGTTTTATTAGCCGAAGTTTTATCTTTTTACAGCTTTTTACGCTCGTTGTATTAAAGTTTTTTATTTGCATTTCCGAAAAATTTAATTTCGCTATTAAAACGACGCTGTAAAACGTAATAAAAACCTTGATCAATTGTGGCAGATTTACGACGTTATACGGAACGCGAAAAAGTCGAATTTTATTCGCGGTGTTAATTTCGATAACGACGCCAGTAAAATAATATAAAAAATTATATTATTTTTTCAGGCTGTCGATTTTTTTTTTATTATTTCTTTTTTTTTTTTTCCTTTCGTCAAAACAGCTTTTTCGTTCTACAAAAAATAATTATATCAAAAACCGAAAAAAAGCTTTCGCCGCGATAGCCTTTCAGCTTAATATAATCGATAGTTTAGACAAGCCATTTTTTAAACTTTTCAAACGACCAATTCGAAAACGAATTTTTAACCTATTGTTTATCCAATTTCCATCTGCCAAATTATTACATACGTTTTTAAGCTTATTTCCAAAAAAAAAACAGTTGAAATATTTTCAATTTTTTTATACGAGATCGATAAAATATTAAACGATTTTACGTATAATACTTTTTTTAAAATTTAATTTCACAGTTTTTTCGAACGTTTCAAAACGAACGAAATATTATAAAAGTAGGTAGGAAAACCAGACTGATACGGCCACATATCGGTGGGTAAAATAGTTTAAGGAATCCCTAGAAAAGACTGAAAAAAGGAAAAGAAAAATAAGTGAATATATGAATTAGACTGCGTGTTTATAGTACTATTTAAAAGGGTGTTTTGCTTTTATACCTGTTGAAGGTAGTTAATGGCAGAGGGTTTCGAAGGGATTTATGCTTCGACTATAACTAAAATTATCAATTCTTATTAATACAAAGTATTACCGTTTTATATCCTGTTTTAAATAATATACGTAATCGTTTTTGATTACGATTAAAAAAAAAATATAATTTTAATAAGTGTAATTTAGTTTATTTTATAAGATTTAAAAATCAATTAATTAAAAACCGAACTTTTTAGTTTTATACTTTTTCGGTTTTTTAACCCGTTTTTAGCCTTTTTGCTATTGGCTTTTGCGGAAAAATAGCGTTTCGCTTATCGTTTGAATTATTTTGTTTATTCCGTTTTTTTAAAAAATAGCTGGATAAAACGTTAGTCGAAATATCGTTTTGACGTACGAACGTTTTAATAGCTTTTTCGTCGATAATATTATTAAGCGTCGCCGCGACGAAGGCTTTTTACGATTTTTTTTCGTAAATAATAAATTTCAGCTTTTATACGTGGTTCTACGCTTTGCAAAAGGCGCTAAAAAGTTTTGTATTAAAATCGTAAAAGTAATCGATTAGTTCGTCGTAATTAAAACCGATTAACGCTTTTGCTTCGCGTAAAACTAATAGGTCGGATTACGGTTATTTACCGACGAATACTTTTAAAAAAGCTCCGAAGCTTGTAAAAAAAACTATTTTACGAAATAATTCGAAAATAGTCGTTTGCAATCGAAACTACCGAAAATATTATAATTACTTTTGTCGCAAAACAAATAATATCAGATTGTTTATCGAAGCGTCGTTTTCGAAATAATTTTTGTATTTTTAAATCGTATAATTATTCGAATAAATTAGTATCGCGCCGTCGGTTTTTTAGGTTTTGAATTTAACGAAAACCTTTTGTTTAATTAAAAAACTGACAAAAATTATTTTATTTTTTATTCCGTAGCTTTCGATTTCGTAGTCCGATAAAATAATTAAGGCCATTATTTTAAACGCGCTGAAATACGAAAAAGCTGGGTTTTTCTGAATAGTTTTAGTTAGCTTGGCATCGTAATATAATTACAAATAAGCTTCGATTATTTCCGAATTGTATGCGAATACAAGCAGAACGTAATAATCGAAAATAGCGTCGATAAAATCTTCGATCTTTTTCTTTTTTTAAAAATCGGCGATATCGAATTTTATAATTGTAATACGGTCGGAATTAGCGAAACCTGGAGCGATCGGAACGTTAAAATAAGCCACGAAGCAGCAGTTTCCGAGGTTTCGAATAATTAAAGCAGCGAAATAAAAGCCGGGATGCATTTTAAAAGCTTGCTAAATAAAATTGTATAATATATTAGCGAAAAAAGCTATAAGCGCTTTTTAGGTTTTAATTAATCGAAAATAATATTTATATATAATTTTTTTTATTTATAAAATGCAATAATAGCTTGTTTTCTCCGTTGTAAAATTCTACGTAATTAACGAATTCGCAGCTTAGTTTAAATAAACTTTAAAACACACTTTCGGTCGAAAAGCCAAAAAAATCGGCTTTTAAAAATATTCGTTGCTTTCAATTTTTTTTTTTTTTAATCGAATTTTATAATCGCGTTAAAAGTTTTAAAATCTGCTTTAAAATTCGCGTAGCCTAAATAAGCTTTAGCATGCGCTTAAGTAATTTTCGCAGTTTTTCGTCGAAATATAAATTAATTATTAAAATCAATTTCGAATACGTCGTAATCCGAATTTTTAATAGCAGCGAATCGATTAGCGAAGCCGATAACGTCGATTTTTTTTGTAATTAAATCGTAATACGCCGCGTAATAACATACGTAAAAATGGCAGAATTTGCCGTTTTTTTTAATATTAACGTTATTCGTAAAAACGAAATTGAAAAATCGCAGTTTTTTAGCGAAAAAAAGCTCGAATAAAAACGGGTCACCGTTTTCAAAAGTTTTTTTTATTTATTTCGGCGTATTATATTTTAGCAGTTTTTCGAAAAAAGCTTAATTTAATTTTCGTTCGAAACGAAAAAAAAAAAGCTGACGGATTTATTTGATTTTTATATAAAAATATCGAAATAAAATTTTTAAATCGTTTCGTCGTCGAAAGCGAAAGTTTTAAATAAAATAATTTGATTTTTATGTTTTTTATATAATTTTTTCCGCGATAACTTCGATATCTTTTTTCAGGCTTTTTCGGTCGAATCGTATAATAATCGAAATTTTAAATATTTTTATTAAAATTTAAAATATTAACGATAATAATACAACGTTTTTAAACGCAGTAAACGTTTTTAATATTTGCGTATTTAATTTCGAAAAATCAAATTCAAAATCGTTTATATCTTTTTTTTTCGGAATGCCGGAATCTTTTAAATTTGATTTTATAAAATCGTCGCGTTTTTTGTTAATTAATTTAAAAGCTATAGCTCGGCGTCGATTTCCGGCTGTTTCTATTCGCGGTGCCTTTTTTGCTAGCAACGCGAATAGTTTTTTTTTCCGAATAAAAAAGGTTTCGAAAATATCGGCGCCTTTTTTTTACGTTTTTTGTTTTTACTTTTTCCGAAATCGTTTTTATAAATACAATAGGTTTTTTGTATTCGAATAAGCGATTGTTTGTTATTACGCTTTTGATTTCGTTCTCGGATTCGTTTTCGATAATTAAAAATAAAAGTCGCCGAATTGTTTTAATTGCTTTAATAATATTAATTATTACCGCGTATGTTTTTTCGAATTAAACGAAAATAATATTAGCTTTTTCGTTTTTTTCGTCGTTGTAAATTTAAAATATCGGAATAGCGTCGTTTTTTTTCTTCGGTATAAAAATGCCGTATTTGACGATATTTAATTTTTTGTTTTAAAAAAAGATCAAATTTAAAGTTTCGCAGCCGATTAAAAATTTTTCCGGCGATTACATAACGTCGTCGATTAATTTGCAAACAGTTGTAAAAAAGCCTGTAAATCTACGGGCTTTTAGGTTATTAGCTTTCAGGGCTTACGCCTTAAAAATATAAGCGTTTAATACCCAGATTTCTTTTTTAATAAAAATAATAGTTTCGAAAAAGCGAGCGAAATGCCGAAATAAAATAACACCGGTAATTTTGCTAAAAACGTATTTTTAAATATTTTTTCTTCGTTGATTTAGCAAAAAGCGCAAAATTCGGTTTATTATTTTCTTTTTATTATTTCGAGCTTTTTTTGCTCCGGCGAAAGCTTTTGAAGCGTTGTCGTAGTTCAATAAAAATTTGTCGTAATTAAATCTTTTGCGAACGAATTCAATTTTAATAAAACTTTCGTAATCGAATAGAAATTCGTTAACGTTTTTAAATATTATATCGAATTGTTTTATAAACGTTTTTACAAAAGCTGCTTATTAATTTAAAATAGCGGTATTATATGCTTATTTAAATTCGGAAAAATTGCGTATAATAATTTCGTTTCAAAATAAATTAAAAATAAGTTTGCCAGGTTTAACAACGTTTTGCTTAAAAAACGATATAATATCGCTAAATTTATTAATTAAAAAAGTGTATTATATTTATTAAAAAGTAATTAAAAAAAATACAGGAATTATAAAATATTTGTATTTAAAAATTACGAAAATCCGTATACTGTTTTTTTAATAAATTATAACTATTTAGGCAGGCATCCGTTTAAGACAACGAAAAAAATAAATAATATAAAAAATAGCAAATAATAAAATGCATAAAAAATAATTTTCGTAAAATATACGAATAATATAAATGTATCAAATATGCGGCTTAAACATATACAAAGCTTTTGTTTAAGTAAACAAAAGTACAGTCAAACAAAAAAAAATATAATAAATATCCTAAATAATATAAAAAAAAGTCTTAAAAATAAACAATATATATAAAACAGAATAATTAAATTGTATATAAGCAAAGCAAAACAAAAACAATAAAACAGTATACAAAAAAGAAAACAATAAATAACAAAAACAATAGAATAGTTAATAAACAATTTTGTAAGCATTTTTCTTCTTTTCGGTCATAAATAAAATTACGACTTAAATTATGCTTTTAGCAGCTGAATTATTATTCGGTTGTTTCCAGACTTTTTCAAAAGATTTTTTTTTTTCAGAAGTATAATCGCTTTGGTCGGAATCGTCGTCGGATTCGCTGAAATCGAAATCGATGTTTAAATCAGAATTTAAAAAGTAAATTTGTTACGATCCTGGCCGGTGGTAGTTGCCAGTGGTATGGCTGCCAGTGGTATGGTTGCCAGTGGTATGAATGCTGGTGGTGTCGGATTAAGGTTTGGGCACGGACCACCTCGGCCACTAGGCCTCGCGCTAAGTCACGTGACCCATAAGCGCAACCCATTGTATATAAAATTCGCGACCCCGAGCATTCTAGCTCGGTGTCTTTTTTTTAATTTACATACGTACCTTTTGATTCATATTATTCTTTTGATTACCCTTAAGCTAGCTATAACATAAAAAAAAACTAAACAATTTTCGCTGAGAAACTTTGTATCTACGATTAAAGATTCGATCTGCTTTTACAATTCGAACTTTTTTTAAGCCGCCCGTACCGACGTTTATTTATCGATGCTTTAATTAAAACTTTTTTTTATTAATTTTATTTTCAAAAAGCTGAAATTTTTCTTTTTTATTAATTCGATCTACTTTTGCAATTCGAATCGCTTCTTTTTAATATTATAATATTTTATGCTTTTTTTATAAATCGACGTAGCATCCGAAAACAAACGCAATTCGTACGATTCGGCTTCGAATCAGCATTTTCATTCTTTGTTTTTATTTTTAACGCTTCCGAATTTCTATTCGTCCCAAGCTTTTTCGACGATTCTGACAGCGAATTTTTATTTCACGACTTTTTTACCGAATCATAGTTATTTGCAACCGATTTATTTGCTAAATCTTTTCGTTTTACGATCGAATCTAAAATCGAATTATACGACGCTAACATTCTAATACTTTTAAACCGACGAATGCTTCCACGACTGCTTAGCATATCTGCCAACGCTAAAAAATTCACTGCGGTTTAACAGCTTTAAATCGCTTAAATAATCGCTTAAGCTATTGCCGCCGCTCGCTTTTCAACTCTTTTCGCTAATATCGCCCGCGACGCCTTTTTTTTATTCCGAGCTTCGCGCGTTTTTATCGCAAACTTTTAATTAATTTCCGAATACTATCTTTCCGTCCTCGACCTAGCTATTTCCCGAATCGAACCATTTAAAATCAAATATTTTCGCCACGCTTTCAGCGATTATTAAAAAAAAATTAAATATAACGTATAAAAAATAAATATAAAACTGTTTATTAAAAAGTATTTAAAAAATTTTATATAAAATATAAATCAAGCCAAAGCATATTTCAAATATATTATTAAAAAAGCAAAAACTATTATTTTAAAACATTTAAACTCCGAGTTTTATAATCAAGCCTAATCGGCCCGAAACGTTTTTCGTATTTTTAATCAGCGCTTTTTCGATTACAACCGCGTTTAGTTTGCTAAATTACAATACAATAAGTTTTATATAAACAACGGTTAGATTTATAATAATTTTCGTTTTTTATTTATTCGTTACGCAATTATTAGCAAAATTGCTAAAAACCGTTAATTTAAAAACATATGCGAAAAAATCATTTTTATTTTTAAATACGATTTTCGAATAAAAAAATACAAAATAAATAATAATTACATTGTTTTAAACGAGTTTTTGGCCGTTGCGAATAAAAAATCACGTAATATCCGAATTAAAAAAATGGCTTTTACTCGTCGCATAAGCTATTTTTCCTTTGTTATAGCTTTTGCTAATTAAAACTTTAAGCGTACTTCCGGTATTCTTAAAGCTTTATAACGTTTTATTTTTCTAACTTTTTCTGTTCGCACAGCTTTTTTTTTTTTTAGCAAAGATTTTTACAAGCGTATAGCTGCCACTTTTGCTATTTCCGGTTTTTCCCGTTTGGCTGCGCGTTTTCCTAGCGCTTATTATAATTACGACAAGCCCGGCCATTTCGCAAACGTTTGCTTCGACGCCAAACTTAGTCGCAAAATCGCCGAAATAATTATCGACGAAAAATAAAACGATTTGTTAAAAAACTTTTAAATCGTAGTAAAAACTTTTATTATAATAAAAAATTCGATTTGTAAAAAAATTTGAAATTTAATTAGCGCTTTTTAATAGAAAAACGACAGTTTTTAGTTTTTATAAAACTAATACGTAATAAATTATATATTAAAATATTTGCATATATCGATAGCGGAATTAATATTTTCGATACAATTAAAACTTTTTTGGCGTATTAACTTTTTTAACGTTTCGGAATAAGTTTTATTCGGCTACACAAATTTATTATATTCACCGGCTATAATAGCGAGCCGAAAAAGCTTATTTTTTCTGCTATTTTTCTTTTTTTTACGATTGACCGACGTCGTATAAAATTTCTTTTTTTAATTACAAACCTGGGTTTTACCCACGTTTTTATTAATCGCAAATTTTTATAATATTACGATTTAAAGCAAGCGTATAATCAAAAAAAAAACAAAATAAAATAGCTATTCGATATACTTATTATTTTTTATTTCAACGAGCAGTTGTTCGTCGATTTTAATCAGCGAATAAAACCCAAAGTATTTAATCGCATATATTAAAAAAATGCAAACAAATAAAACAGCGTAATAAAAGCCTTATATATTTCTGCCAGCACTTTTATAATAATTAAAAAAGCTTATTTAAGCTTTGGAACTGGTAGACTTTCCACGTTTATACGAGATTTTAAAAACAGTTTAAAAACAAAATAAAAAAGTTTTTTATTAGCAGCTTTAAACCGACCAAGCCGGTCTTTTCAACCGGGCCAATTGCTACCCTTTTTATTTCCAATTGCAATATCAGCTATATTTCCGCTTTTGCATTCAGCGCTTTATAAATACGTTACGAAAAGCGAATACGAACCGCAAAAAAAAAAAAAAAATTACTATTATTCAGCGATTGCACGTTTGTTATTTTTATATATAATATAAACAGAAAACGTTTCCGCCGTGCGAAAATCGCCGAATCTAAAAAAATTATATAATTCGCGGCAATAAAAAGCATTCCCGTCCCCGACGTTTTGCAAGCCAAATACGACGACAACGTGATTTTTATAAAAAAGCTTTTTTCAGTTTAATACTCGGAGTTCGAAAAACTGTTTTATAAGCAAAAAAGCGATAAGCTCGCTTTCCGCCGCTCCGATATAAATCATAAAATACATTTGACTACGAAAAATACGCTTTTTATAAAACTATTTAAACGCTTTACGAATAAACAGTTTATAAAAATCAAAAGTTATATTTTCGATAATTTGCATAAAAGCTTTATTAAACTTTTTAATATTTTTTTCGCCGCTTCGATTTTATTTATTAAAAAATCAAATAGCTTTATACGCTTATATATCGATTATCGCAAGCTTAACGATTTTACGAAAAAAAAATTTTATCTTTTGCTTTTAATTAACGAAATACTGGCGCGAATTATTAAAACCAAAGTATTTACGAAAATTAATATTTAATAAGCATTTAATCGAATCCGAATATCCGAAAAGTTTAAAAAACTAATTAGTTTTCGCATCCGATACGATATATATAAATATAAAATCTTTTCGTTCGGCTTTATTAATAGGCCCGCTATATTTCAACGTTTTATTAATAATATTTTTATAAAATATTTAAATAATTTTTGCTCGGCGTATTTTAACGATATTTTTATTTATTTCGCGAATAATTTGAAATATAAAATTTACGTTAAAAAAATTCTGTTAATTCTAAAAAAACACGGCCTAAAAGCTGATATTAAAAAGTGCGAGTTTAATATTACGAAAATTAAATTCTTAAATTTCGTTATTAATATTTAAAATATTAAAATAAACCCGGAAAAAATCGCTATTATTAAGAATTAGCAATATGCAGCGAATATGCGAAGCGTGCAAAGCTTTCTAGGTTTTTGCAATTTTTACAAACGTTTTATAACCGGCTATAGCCGTATTTGCCGCCTTTTTATTGTTTTCATAAGCAAAAACGTTTTTTTCGTATTCGAAAAAAAACAAAAAAACGCATAAGAAGTATTGCGCAAAGCTTTGCTAAGCGCTTTTATTTTGTGCTATTACGATTTTTACAAACAAACGCGCCTGAAAACCGACTTTTTTAATAAAATAATAATTGGCGTATTATCGTAATTGCAAAAAAATAATTTTTATTATCCGGTCGGTTTTTTTTCTAAAATTATAATCGACGCCGAGCTTAATTATCCGATTTATAATAAAAAGCTTTTCGCTATTTCGCTTTTTTAAAAATTATAAGCCGAAGCTGTTAAGCGCCCAAAAAAACGTATATATATATATCGATTACCGCGTTTTAAAATATTTTATAATAATTAAAAACCTTTCGGCCCGATAAGCCCGATAGGCCGAGTTTTTCGCCGATTTTTATTTTACAATTATATACCGGTCGAAAATTATTAATACGTTCGCTAATATCTTTTTTCGCAAAAACCAAAATATTTTTTTATTAAAAGCGCGACAGCGAGCAGCTCGAAAGTAGCAAATGCTTTTAAACGATAAATTGAATTTTTAAATCTTAAAAGAAATAGCTGTTAAAAGCATAACCACGCTAGCGCCTGTAAAAACAGCGTCCGATAAGCGCGATAACGATATTTCTTCCGAAAAAAACAGCGAAAACGAAAAAAATAAAATATTTACAAAAAAACCCGCAGATTTAATTTTTGTAATCGCGTACGATATATATAGCTATATAATTATAAACGATTTGCTGCAAGCTAACAAAAACTTTTCTTTTTTCGAAGCGCAACGAGCGCAAATCCGTAATTATAATTTTAATTACCAACTGCGACAAAACAAATTGTTTTTCCAAAGCAAATTAATAATACTTTTAAAACTTTCCGAATTACGAACTTTTTTAATCCGATATATCCACGAACAGCTTTACGTAGCATACGCTAAAATAAAAAAAATAAAACTTTTAATCGGTCGCAAATATTATTAAAAAGCTATAAAAGCAGATATATAATAATACGTTTCGAATTGTCGTTGCATACGAATAAAAGCTAAACGCGATAAAACCCCGGGCTTTTTAAAACTTTTGCTTATATTCAGCAGATTTTATTAATATTTAACGATGAATTTCACGAAGCTTTTATTAAACGAAAATAATTACGACTTCGCTTTCGTAATAATAAATCGCCTATCCAAAAAGCTTTTGTTAATTCCTTGTTATAAAATTATTATAACAAAAAAACTAGCAGCTTTGTTTTTAATTTATTAAATACGCTATTTCGATATGCCGGATTTAATTGTTTCGGATCGAAAAGCTTAATTTGTTTCGGCTTTTTAATAAAAACTTTGTCGCATATTAAAAACCAAAATCAAATTAATTATTACGTATAATTTTAATATCGATAAGCAAACCGAAATAATAAATTAATATATTAAGCAACGCTTTCGCCCTTTTTACTTTTATTACTAAAACAATTGAAAACGCTTTTTATTTTTAATAAATATTATATAATTGATTTTACCGCACGAATTTTTCGACAACGTTTTTTTTTTCCAAGTTTTAAATAAATACGAGGTTCGCATATTCTGAAATATAAACAACACCCGTTTTTTTCGCTCGGCTATCGAAAAGCTTAACCGCGACGAAGTTTTACATTTGGCTTTTCGAGCTAAAAAAGTTATAAAATACGCATAATCGTTTATTGCGCAATAATAAACCAAAATAAAACGCTTCGCTAATTTGCATAAACGACCGGTGAATTAAAATATAAGCGACGAAATATTAGTAAATATCAAAAATTAAAAGCTCGACCGACTTTTCCGAAAGCTTTCGAATAAATAATACGGCCCAATTAAAATCGTCGACAAAATAAAAAAAAATTAAAAACTTAACTTTTTCGCAAAATAATTAATTTATTTAATTTTTCATTTATATTCGCTCCGAAAGCATATCAGCAATCTTTTATTTGGCCAACGCCGCCCCGAACCAGCTTTTATTTAATTATTTTTCGAATAAACGAAATAAAAAATCGAAAAAATAATAAATTCGAGGTTGTATAAAAAAGTATTGCAATACCAAATCAATTAAAAAAGCGCTGATGAAAATCTCGAATAATACTTTTGTTTTAACGCTATAACGGCCCTCTACATTTTTTAAGCATTTCACCAATTATACCCCACCGCCAAAAGCCTTTTACGAACGCTCCTCGCATAATTGCAAGCTTACAACGAAAGCAGGAAAAATTACACTGAGTTAAAAAACGATAAACCCATAACTACAACTGCGAGAACGCAGTTTTTCGGAAAAAAAGGGTAGTGTTACGATTCTGGCCGGTGGTAATTGCCAATGATATGGCTGCCAATGGTATGATTGCCAATAATATAAATACTGGTGGTATCGGATTAAGGTTTGGGCACGGACCACTTCGGCCATTAGGCCTCGCGCTAAATCACGTGACCCACAAGCGCAATCCACTGTATATAAAGTTCGCGACCCCGAGCATTCTAGCTCGGTGTTTTTCTTTTAATTTACATGCGTACCTTTTGGTCCATATCACCCTTCTGATTACCCTCAAGCTAGCTGTGACAAAATTTGCTGATTTCTTTTATAAAATCGCTTTAATCGGTTAGCGGCGAACGTTCTTTTTAATTTTGTTTTATCGAATTCCGTAAGCTTATAATAGCTTTTATCCAATTCGGCCTCGTATATTTCGTAAAATCCGAGCTATTTATAATTAAGTTTAATATCGGCCGATTTATTAATAGCGCGCTAAACGTCGTAAACTAGGATTAAATCTTTTTTTTTAATTAGCGTTTTTTTTAAAATCTTAATTTTATTCCAAACTTTTTTAGCTGCTTTTTTATATTTCTTTTTTTTAAAATTATTTTTTTTATATTTATATCGCGGTAATTTAATTGTTTAAATTTTATTGCTAATAAGTCTGCTTTCGTTTTTATTTTAACCACGTTATAAAGCTTTTACACAGGCCATTTTGTTTCCAAAAGCAATCGAGCGTTTTTGCCGTATTAAATAAAAAATAAAATCATTTTAATAAAAACGTATATATATATACGCATAACAAAAAGCATTTCCGAGAATTTTCGTAATCAACGCTTATAGCCCTTTCGAATAGCTTTTAAAAAACCGTCGAAAATATTTTTATAGCCTCGTTTAACGGATCCGTTGCTTTTCGAATTATAAGCTAAGATTTAAATACGCTGGATCCCGTATTTTTTTATAAAAGTTTCGACAACGCTTTTGTTTTCGGATTTATTATCGACGTTCAACTTGCCAAATAAACCGTATCGATATACAACGTTTTTTTAAAAAAAAATCGTTATAGCTTCGAAAGTAGCGTTTCGGAAAAATCGTTTTTTAAGCTATTTAAATAAATCGTTAATAGCGAATATAAAATATATATAACCGCGATCGGTGGTTAATACGCGTATAACGTCGAAATTGACTTTTTTTTAAATTTTAAAAAATTACGTCGGATATAATAAATTTTTTTTTCGGCCAAGCTTTCGTTTTTAATAAAAAATGCAATTTTTAACGAAAGCTTTGCAATTTTCGAAGTATTTTTTCTATCAGAAATCGTTTTTAATTCGGTGATAAATAGCTTTAGCTTTCTTATAAAATATTTTTTCGTAAGCTTTTTTTATAACTTGAAACTTATCGGCTTTATTATTTATTACTAAGCGTTTTTAATATATATTATTTTTTATTTTATATAATTTTTTATTAATTAAAATATAATCGAAAGCCTGGTTTTTAAATGCTTTAAACTAATGGTTTAGCACGTTAAATAGTTTAAACAAAATGGTTAAATAATATGCGATTAAATAAAAGTTTTCGGTTTTGTAATTATCGATTAAAAATTTATTTTCGTCGTTAATCGGTTTATTTCGATTTTTTTCGATTAAATCCATTCGCGGTACCAGCCGAAATAATAACGCGAATGCTTTTTCGGCCCGAAAATTAATATTTTTTATTCGCGGTGCCAACCGAAATAGCAACGCGAATGGTTTCGGCTCTATAAAATCCAAAACGCAAATAACAAAACAATCGATTTTATTAGCGATTTATTCGTCGATATTTTATTCGTTTTGTTTAGCGAAATTAAACGGATAAAAACGTTTTCGTTTAGAAAAGCCGTTTGCCGCTGTATTAATTATTTTTTTAATATATTTGATTTCGAAATCCATAAGTCGTATTTAAGCTATTTAATTAATAACGAACGCTTTTAATAAATTACTAGCTTTTTTATTTAATTAATCGATAAAAACTTTTGCGTTTATTTCCAAAATAAAATATACGCCGTACAATTCGCTTTTTATTTTTTTTATTATTTTAAAAGCGCTTCGATATTTTCGTTTGATAGCATCGTAGCGTATTTTAACGAAAAATTATAAGCCGCTTTCGAATCGTAAGAAATGCCGTTTTTTATTTTCGTCGATTTATTGCAATACAGCTTTCTAACCGAAAATATTAGCGTCGACAGTCAAAATGATTTTTTTTGCGCCTGGGCTGTAATCGATCCGCATAAGCGATAAAGCCGATAAAAAATCGTTTTTAAAAACTTTTATAATTTTGCTTTGCTTTTTTCCTTAAACGAAATCGATTCTTTTTTTTATTATAACGTAAATAAATACAGCTTTCTAAAAAAAGTTTTTAATTTAATTGCGGTAATAAATCACAACGCTAATAAAAGCTTTAGCTTCGGTAATATTTTTACACTTTTTTTATTTGCAAATTTTTTCAATTTTTTTTCGTTGAAAATAGCGGCCAGCGCTATTAATTATATAGCTAACGATATTTATTTCGGATATACAGAATTTTAATCGAAAGCTAATAATAGCCTTGGCTTTTTCGAAGCAGATTATAATTTTATCGATATTTTAAATATATTTTATTATATAACGTCGAATTTCAGAAAAAATCTTTTTATTATTATAATATAATTTAAAGCTTTTTATTTCAACGTCGTTAACGTAAAAAAAAGCAATATTAAAAATGCAAATTATAAAAATCTTATATACGACTTTTACGAATTAAGCGATTAAATTAATAGCTTTCATAACTACTTTCGTTATACGCAATAAACCGATTAAAATTTAAATTGCCGTTATATTTCGAAATCGTAAATTAAGTATCAAATGGTCGTAGTTTAAAAACAGGTCGAAAAAAAAAGCGATCGTTAATTTTACGAATTCGTTCGAAAATTAATCGACGTTAAATAGCATGTTAACGTTTCGTATCGTTATTTTGTTTATTTCGACGATTGCGATAATAAATTTATAAATGCTTTTTGTTTTTTCGCAACGACAAACCATTTGTTTTTATATAGGCCGTAGCAAAATTCGAAGATTTTTTGTTTAATTCGTTTTTTTAGCATTTCGATTATTTTATTTTAAAAAACTTTAGAAATTAAAAAGGTTTTTTTTGCCAGGCTTCGTAAAGCACGGTTTTAATATCGATATAAAACGTAACGTTAAAATTAAATTAATTTATTTCGGTGAAATCGAAAGCTATAGCTTTTTTTCGGTTGCGTAAAACTTCGTATAAAACCTTTTTTTTTTTAGCAAAAATTAGATTTCGATTGCTAAATTATCAAATCGTTTTTTTGTAAATCGGCTGTCAAATAATAAACTGGAAAATCGGCCGGTGATAAATCCTTCGAATTCGCTAATAACTGATTGCGATAATTTTATTATTTTATTTTTTTTAAATTAATCGTTTATTTTTCCGAAAATATTTCCATCGGATTTATTAAAATTTACGAATCGTATTTTATTAGCTTTGCGCTTGTAAAAAGTGCTGATATTAATACAAAGAAGTAAAATATATGGGTCGGATTTATTTAATACGAAAACGAAATCTTCGGAATTTTTATTTCCGAATTAATAATTAAAATGTTAATATTAGCTAATTTCATTCGCGGTGCCATTTCGATTAATAACGTAAATGCTTTTAGCCGGGTATTTTTCAGGTTTTGTTGCAGCTTAGCGTTTATTTTAAAATTAAAGCCGGCTATTTGTTTCTCGATAAAACGTCGATTAAAAAGATTTTATCGCCGGCGACGGTAATTTGATTTTGAAAAAATCGGTTTTAATTCCAGAAAAAAGCTTTTATCTGGCCGTTTTCGGTGTATTTAAAACTGACGAAACTTTTCAAAATTCAGAATATTCTAAAAATAATAAAATAAAAGCATTTTTTTTTTATTAAAAAGTTTTTATATATAATAATATTTTCAACGTCGATTTTTATATTTCGTATAATTTTATTAAATTTAATAATATTTTTATTAACGGTCGTATAAATTATTCGTTTATCGGTGATAATCGAAATACTACTAGCTTCGGCCGTTTTTTAATTTATGCAATTGATTTCGGCTCTATTATCGAATAAAGCGAAAGCGGTCGTATTTTTTTCGAGCATTGTTTTTATCTTTGGTGCTTTTATAATTGTATAAAAGCAATTGCGTCGTTTTAACTTCTGAGTTTTTATAACGAAAGCCAAAAAGCTGACTTTTTTCGAAAATTCCTTTTTATCGGCTAAATTAACTGCGGTATTGTAAATTTCTTTTTGATTTTTTTCCAATTTAAAATCGTTTTTTTTTCGGATAATTTCAACTTTTTCGTTTTTTTTTAATACAAAAATTTGTTTATTAATAACTTTATCGAATTTTTCTTTTATGCTAAATAAATCGCTGAATTTCAATTTAATTTTTTATTTTATAATTTTTTTAATAGCTTCGTCGACGACTTCGGAGCTGATATATTTGTCGATTTATTTTTCGCTTCGCATTAATAATAAGCGCTTAAAAGCTGGTACTTTCTGAATAATTTAAACCGAAGTATCGGTGTCGATATTTTTTATATCGTCGTTAATTTTTTTTATTATAAACGTTTTTTTAACGGTTTTATCGGTTTTTTTTCGAATTTCAAAATTTTTTTTTTTTCGATTCTAACGTTTTTTTTTATACTAATTGATTTGGCGAATAGAATAGAAACATTTTGTTTCCTTATAATTCGCTGGCTTAATTATACAGCTATAATATTTACAAATACGATATTTGCATTAGCAATATATATAATTGTTTTTTATTTATATATTTAAATTTTATTTATATTTAAAGTAAAAGCTTTCTTTTTAATTAATACGCCTTCTGGAATGTTTTCTTTTTTATTAATAAAAATCGTTTTCGCATTTTTCCTGTTTTCCAAGCAGTCGTTCCATTCCGTATCTTTTATTTTTAAGCGAATAATATTTAACTAGTTTTGATTTTCAGCTTTGTTAAAAAAGCTTATTTCTGCTTCCGTTGGTCCGAAGCAAATCGCTCCGTATTTATTAATATAACAGACACTATTATTTATATAAAAATTAAACGCTTTACATTCTGAGCGAATATAAGATTTTTCGTAATAAATTTTTTTATTATTACAAAATCCATACTTAAAGCTACGGAGTCTGTTTTAATAATTACTTCTATTATTTTAATAGCCGCGATTTTAGTTTCCGCGTTGATTTCCTTTTTTTTTTTTAATAATCGTTATTATAATTAGTGTTTCGCTGATTCTGATTGTTAGCACGAAAAGGTTACCATTGGGCAGCTATTACTTTTACGGTAACTTAGCGAAATTAATCGCTTCGCGTATTTTAAAAAAAGTAATTGTTGTAAAAGCTATTTTAATCGTTTTTATTATCCGAATTAACGTACAAAAGTTTCTTTTGCTATTATATAAAACCTTCGACTTTGCTTTGAAATTTTTAAATTTTAATATCGGTAAATTTTAATACGAAAGTTTCGATATTTTTATTAAGCTTTTTTAAATTAATAAATTTTATAAAACGATTAAATAATATAATAACTGATTGTTTTTTAGCGATTTCGGTAACTTTTAATAACTGGGCATATTTCTGCATTAAAGCTTCCACGTTTTTTTTGTAAATAAAAAAAAAAATTTCTTTTGGTTTATAGCTTTAATAATACGTTCGCTTTGGTTTTGTTTAAAAACGAATTTCACAAATTTAAAATATTAATCGAAGGTTTCAGAGTCTTATTTATTAATTTTAAAATGCTTAATAGTTTTGTTGCGAATGCTAATTAAAAGGCCAAATAAAAACAATTTTTCCTGTTTAATTTCGTTTAAAACCTTTTTGTTAACGAAAACGTCAGAAACTCTCGTATAAATACGATAATAAACTTTAAGTTTTTTGATTTAACGAATTATTATAATAAACTATTTAAAAAAAGCGATAGTATCGCGGATTTATTAGCGATCGTGGTTTCGGAATTCCGATTTCAAAGCTTTAATTAATTTACGCCAGTTTCGAATCCTAATAGCCTTCCATTTATTCATCGATTTAATAATATTTTTAATAATTGGATTATAATAGCGAAAAAGTTTATCGAATATCTTAGTTTTAAAAACTCCGAAATCTTTATAGATTTTTTTATATTTCTCGATAAAGTCGGTAATATTGGCGCTATTAAATAAAAGTGCACTAGGAGAGCTAAAAAGGGGTATACGGCCTCGCATAAAAAAACGAAAAGCGTCGTTGTTTATAATATTAGCGAAAGTGTTAATAAAATTTAAATTAAATAAATAAATGTTTTCTAAAGTTGCAAATTAAAAGTTTTTAATATAAAAAAAATCGTTTTTAATAAAAAAGCTATTAAAAAAGTTTCTGTATTTTTTAAAAAAATTAAATAAAATAAAATTGCGTTTAAATATTTGAATAATATGTTAAAAAACTTGTTTTTTAATAAATTAATTAAATTAATATAATATTGCTGTATAATCCACGGTTTCGATATTCCGTGGCTCAGGCCAATACACGTACAGCCATTTTTTTATTACTTTTAATAAAAAGCCGCAAATTGTAATTGCCACAATTATAAAGCGTAAAATCAAAAGATTGAGTTTTCGCCAAGCGTTTGATCAAAAGAAATTTAATTTAAAAAAGCCGAGCGCAACGGTCGAAGCGTACGAACCAATATTCGATTTGTTATTTTTAAACAAAAAAGCGACTTTCGAGCTTTAAACTTCGTACGATTCAGGATTGCTTAACCGTAATTTCAAACGTTTCTGAAATATATTGCATTTTTTTAATTTAATAATTATACGCAAAATAAAAAAGCTATTAAAAATCTTTTATATAATACAGCTGCGAATAATATTATATAAAAAGTCTTTTAAGCCGTAATAGCGAAATATCGAAATCGATTTTAACTGCGAATTTAAAAAATGCATCGGCGAATATATAAAAACGAAACACCGAAGTTTAAATCCTTGCGTAGATTATTAAATATAAAAGTAAATAAAAAAACCAAATTAATACGGCCATATATCGATAAATAAAGTAGTTTAAGGAATCCTTAGAAAAAACTAAAAAAAGAAAAAAAAAAATAAATGAATATATAAATTGGACTGCGTGCTTATGGTACTATCTAAGGGAATGTTTTGCTTTTATATTTGTTAAAGGTAGTCAATGGC
Organism: Blumeriella jaapii; assembly: GCA_009599575.1. Taxonomy (NCBI): domain Eukaryota; kingdom Fungi; phylum Ascomycota; class Leotiomycetes; order Helotiales; family Drepanopezizaceae; genus Blumeriella; species Blumeriella jaapii. Next base: position 811,687 of record VWND01000012.1, on the reverse strand, counting down.
AGGGGGTTTCGGAGGGGTCCATGCCTCGATCATAACTAAAACTATAAATTCTTATTAATACAAAGTATCACCGTTTTACAATATCGATTTCGACCTTTTTAATTAGTTTAGCAAAGCTAATTTCGAATAAACTTTTTTTCGAATTTTTTCTTCCGGAATATAAAAACCTCGAACACGTGTTTTCTAAGGCCGCTAATAACGAGCTAGCCTTTTACCGGCCTTACGATTATAAGATCGAGCTTATTATAAATAAAAAAAAGCTGAAATATATTTTTTTATATAAAATATCGATTTTAAAATTCGAAATTGTTAAAACTTATTTGCAAAATAATTTTAACAAAAGGTTTATCGAATTTTTTACCGTTTTTTTCGCTGTTTTAATGCTTTTCGTTAAAAAGCCCGACGGTTCATTACGTTTTTATATCGATTATCGAGCTTTTAATAACGTTATTCGTAAAAATCGCTATTTTCTTTTTTTTATCGATAAAACTTTTGCTCGTTTTTCGAAAACGCGAATTTTTACGAAGTTCGATATTCGTTAAGCTTTTTACAGAATTCGAATAAATTCCGTTAATAAAAAATTAATAACGTTTCGTACGCGTTACGGCGCTTATAAATGCAAAATGCTACCTTTTGGCTTTATTAATAAATCCGTAATTTATTAACGTTATATAAACAACGTTTTTTTCGATTATTTAAACGATTTTTGCATTATATATTTAAATAATATTTTTATTTATTCGTCCGACTTTTTAAAATACGTTATATACGTTCGCAAAATGCTTTAAAAGCTCGCTGACGCTGAATTATAAGCCGATATTCGGAAATTTAAATTTAACGTTATTCGGACCCGTTACCTAGGTTTTATTATTTCGATTAAAAGCCTAGAAGTAGATTCAGAAAAAGTTTTCGTAGTCGCTTATTAAAAATCTTTTATTATTATAAAAGATATACAAAGCTTTTTTGGTTTTTGTAATTTTTATCGACGTTTTATTCGAAATTATAATATAATTACAAAGCTTTTGATTTATTTAACTAAAGCTAACGTTTTATAATTTTATTTTTAAATATCAGAAAAGTTTCGACCTTTTTATATTAACTTTTACTATTGCATCAGTTTTATAATATTACAGGCAAAACCTTTTTTGCATATTAGAAATTAACGCTTTCGACGGCGTAGTAGCTTTTGTGTTTTCGCAATTTCATAATAACGATTGGCTTCCAGTCGTTTATTTTAGCAAAACTATAGCTTTCGCAAAATTGAATTACGTCGTATACGATAAAAAAATATTCGCAATCGTAAAATTTCTAAGCAATTTTCGTATTAAACTAGCTGATTCAGTTTATTAAATTAAAATTATTATTAATTATAAAACTTTGGAGTATTTTATAATTTCCAAACTTTTAAACGTTCGATAAATACGCTGGGCCGAGCTTTTCGCCGATTACAACTTTTTTATTACGTACAAATCAGATAAACACAATTTTCTGGCTGACGCATTAATACGTCGTACGAACGAATTCGATCGTTAAAATTTTTTTAAACGTATTTAGCGTTTGCAAACTTTTTTTCGAATAAATCAAATCGATTACCGCTTTTTAATTGAAAAACTTCGATTTTCCACGGTTTTCGAAACAGCTGTTTTTATCGTTGAAATAGCTGATTTTTTTTTCGCATTTCGTATCGTTAATTAAATTTTCCACGCTAATCGTACAATTAGCAGCTTAATAGCTTTTCGAAAGAAAACTGTACGAAACGCTACGAAAAAAAACGACGATAATAATATTTCGTATATATTTAAACGCGATCTGCTGTTATATTACGGTCGCTTAATAGTATCAAACGTCGATTATTTTCGTTTGGCTTTTGTACGAAAAATGTACGACCAAATTTCTATCGCTTATTTTAGCGTTCGCAAAATTACGTAATTGCTTTCGAATTAATATTATTAGCGAGGTATAATAGTTTTTATAAAATAATATTATCGCAATTGCTACGTTTATCGAAAAAGTTTTATTTTAAAAAATAAGCGCCCCGGCTTTTTTTAGCTTTTTTTTGTTTTTAACTATTTTTGAAAACACGTTATAATAGACTTTTGTAATTTTAATAAAAATAAATACGGTTACGATAACGTATTCGTAATAATAAATCGTTTTTTTAAGCAAGCTATTTCGATTTTTTGTTATAAAAATATCGACGCTCGAAGCTTCGCCAAATTATATATATTTTACGTATATAAGTATTTCGGCTTTTTAAAAAGTATTATTAGCGATCGTAGCCTTTAGTATTAGTTTACTTTCTGATTTGAATTAAACAAAATACTCGGTACGCAATTAAAGCTTTCGATAGCCGTTTATTTTAAAACCGACGGTCAGACCGAAATTTATAATTAATATTTGCAAAAACGCTTTCGACCTTTCGTAAACTTTTATTAAAACGATTAGAACGAATTTTTTTTAATAATAGATTTCGTTTAAATAGTTTTTTTTTACAAAAGTCTAGATGGCTTTTTATTTTTTGAAATTGTATACGGTTATACTTTTTATATTAATTAAAATTAATAGCTCGATACTTTCTTTTTTTTTAATTTTTTTATATAAGCTAAACGCAAACAAAGTTCGTGCGTACGCTCGCTGCTATTACGACGCTTGAAATTTCGCTAAATCGCATTTTTAATAAATTTACGATAAAATAAAAAAAAATATAAATAAATTTCGCCGCGCGATCGATTTTAACGTTGGCGATTACGTTTGGCTCGATATGCGTTTATTTCCGATTTTTCGGTTTTTTCGCAAACTCGATAATCTTATAAACGGCTTTTTTAAAATTGTAGCCAAAATTTTCGATAACGTTTTTAAATTAAATCTTTTTAATATTATAAACGTACATTCAGTTTTTTACGCTAGTCGATTGCGTAAAACAGTTGACGACGCGCTTTCAAATCAAATTAATTTAGCTTTTGAATTTATTAATATAATTAATAAGCTTAAATACGAAATCGAAAAATTAATCGTTTATCGAATATAACGGAAGACTTTTTAATATAAAGCTTTTTGAATAGGCTTAAATAAAGATTTTACGTGGTATTTCGCGTTTGATTTTATATATGCTTTTTTAAAAATGCGCGATTTTCATTTGGCGCATAAAAAGCTTTCCGGTTTTTATAAAATTTATAAATTGGCTGAAAGCTTATTTCGAAGGTTTGAATTCGTACGATTATTTGGATAGCGACGTACTAATAGATAAAAGCTCGAGGGCGCGCTTTTTTCGGACGGAGAAATAATATAACGATTTACTTTTTTGCTATTTTTCGTATTACTCCAGCAACTACGTATAGCTGCAAGCTTTTTGGTTTTTTGGTAGGTTTTTTTATTAATTATAAAAATTATTTATATATATAAAACTTTTTTTTTTTAGCAATTTCTGCTTTTTGCAATTTTTAATTTTAAATAAATATTTTTGTTACAGAATCAAAGGCTCGTTTTTTATATTATATAAACACGGCGACCAGTTGACTGATCTCCCAGCCCTTCGACTGATTAGATCGTTACAGATGTAATTGCAAATTAGTTTCGATTATTTTCGAATTGTATGCGAATGCAGGCAAAACGTAATAATCGAAAATAGCGTCGGTAAAATCTTCGATTTTTTTTTTTTTTTAAAAATCGGCGATATCGAATTTTGTAATTGTAATGCGATCGGAATCAGCGAAGTTTAAAGCGATCGAAACGTTAAAATAAACTACGAAGCAGTAGTTTCCGGAATTCCGAAAATTTAAAACAGCGAAATAAAAGCCGGAATTCATTTTAAAAGCTTGCTAAATAAGATTATATAATATATTAGCGAAAAAAGCTATAGGCGTTTTTTAGGTTTTGATTAATCGGAAATAATATTTATATATAGCTATTTTTTTTTTATAAAATGCAATAATGGCTTGTTTTTTCCGTTGTAAAACTTTACGTAATTAACGAATTCGCAGCTTAGTTCAGATAGATTTTAAAATATATTTTCGGTCGAAAAGTTAAAAAAGTCGGTTTTCAAAAATATTTATTACTTTTTTTTTTTTTTTTTGTTTCAGTCGAGTTTCATAATCGCGCTGAAAGCTTTAGGGTCTGTTTTAAAATTTACGTAGCCTAAATAAGCTTTAATATGCGTTTTAATAATTTTCGCAGTTTTTCGTCGGAATATAAATTAATTATTAAAATCAATTTCGAATACGTTGTAATCCGAATTTTTAATAGCAGCGAATCGATTAGCAAAGCCGATAACGTCGACTTTTTTTATAATTAAATCGCAATACGCCGCGTAACAGCGTGCGTGAAAATAATAGAATTTGCCGTTTTTTTTGGCGTTAACGTTATTCGTAAAAACAAAATTAAAAAATCGGAATTTTTCAGCGAAGAAAAACTCGAATAAAAACGAATTATTATTTTCAAAAAAAATTTTTATTTGTTTCGGCGTATTATATTTGTAATTTTCCGAAAAAAGTTTGGTTTAGTTTTCGTTCGAAAAAAAAAAAAAGCTGACGGATTTATTTGATTTTTATATAAAAATATCGAAATAAAATTTTTAAATCGTAACGTCGTCGAAAACGAAAATTTTAAATAAAATAATTTGATTTTATGCTTTTTATATGATTTTTTCCGCGATAATTTCGATATTTTTTTTTAAGCTTTTTCGGTCGAATCGTATAATAATCGAAATTTTAAATGCTTTTATTAAAATTTGAAATATTAACGATAATAATACGACGTTTTTAAACGTAATAAGCGTTTTTAATATTTGCGTATTTAATTTCGAAAAATTAAATTCAAAATCGTTTAAATTTTTTTTTTTCGAAATACCGGGGTTTTTTAAATTTGAGTTTATAAAATCGTCGCGTTTTTTGTTAATTAGCTTAAAAATTATCATTCGGCGTCGATTTCCGGCTGTTTTTATTTCGTAATATTTCTTTTGCTAGCGACGCCAATAGTTTTTTTTCCGAATAAAAAAAGTTTCGGAAATAACGGCGCGCTTTTTTACGTTTTTTGTTTTTATTTTTTTCGAAATTATTTTTATAAATATAATAAGTTTTTTATATTCGAATAAACGGTTGTTTATTATTACGCTTTTAATTTCGTTTTCGGATTCGTTTTCGACAGTTGAAAATAAAAATCGCCGAATAATTTTAGCTGTTTTAAAATATTAATTGCTACCGCGTATAATTTTTCGAATTAAACGAAAATAGTATTAGCTTTTTCGTTTTTTTCGTTATCGTAATTTTAAAATATCGAAATAATATCGTTTTTTTTTTAATATAAAAATTCCGTATTTAACGACGCTTAGTTTTTTGCTTTGAAAAAAGATTAAATTTGAATTTTCGCAGCCGATTAAAATTTTTTTTAGCGATTATATAACGTCGTCGATTAATTTGCAAACAGCTATAAAAAGCTTATAAATCTGCGGGCTTTTGGAATCTTAGCTTTCAGAGCTTGCGCTTTAAAAATATAAGCGATTAATATCCAAACTTTTTTTTTAATAAAAGTAATAATTTCGAAAAAGCGAGCGAAATGCCGAAATAAAATAATATCGGTGATTTTGCTAAAAACGTATTTTTAAATATTTTTTTTTTATTGATTTGGCAAAAAGCGTAAAACCCGGTTTATTACTTTTTTTTTATTATTTCGAGCTTTTTTTGCTTCGGCGAAAGCTTTTAAAACGTTATCGTAATTCAGCAGAAATTTATCGTAATTAAAGCTTTTGCGAACGAATTTAATTTCAACGAAGCTTTTGTAATCGAATAAAAATTCGTTAACGTTTTCAGTTATTATATCGAATTGTTTTATAAATGTTACGAAAGCTGTTCATTAATTTAAAATAGCGATATTATATATTTGCTTAAATTCGGAAAAATTGCGTATAATAGCTCCGTTTTAAAATAAATTAAAAATAAATTTGCTAGGTTCAACAACGCTTTGTTTAAAAAACGATATAATATTAATAGTTTTGTTAATTAAAAAAATATATTATATTATTAAAAAGTAATTGGAAAAAAGTACGGGAATTATAAAATATTTGTATTTGAAAGTTACGGAAATCCGCATGCTGTTTTTTTAATAAATTATAATTGTTTAAACAGGCATTCGTTTAAAATAACGAAAAAAATAAATAATGCAAAAAGTAGCAAATAATAAAATGCATAAAAAAATGTTTTCGTAAAATATACGAGCAATATAAATATATCAGATATGCGGCTCAAACTTATATAAAGCTTTTGTTTTAGTAAGCAAAAGTATAATCAAACAAAAAAAAGTATAATAAATATTTTAAATAATATAAAAAAGGTTTTAAAAATAAATAATATATATAAAATAAAATAACTAAATTGTATATAAATAAACCAAAACAAAAATAATAAAATTATATATAATAAAAAGAAAAACAATAAATAACAAAAATAATAGAATAATTAATAAACAATTTTATATACATTTTTTTTTTCGGTTATAAATAAAATTACGATTTAAACTGTGTTTTTAATAATAGAATTATCGTTCGGTTGTTTTCAAACCTTTTTAAAAGGTTTTTTCTTTAAAAAATATAATCGCTTTGGTCGGAGTCGTCGTCGAATTCGCTAAAATCGAAGTCGCTATTTAAATTAAAGTTTAAAAAGTAAATTTGCTGGTTTTTTTTGTAAAATCGTTTTAATCGGTTGGCGGCGAACGTTTTTTTCAGTTTTGTTTTATCGAATTTCGTAAGCTTATAATAGCTTTTATTTAACTCGGCCTCGTATATTTCGTAAAGTTCGAGCCATTTATAATTAAATTTAATATCGGCCGATTTATTAATAGCGCGTTAAACGTCGTAAATTAAAATCAATTTTTTTTTTAATTAGCCTTTTTTTTAAAATTTTAATTTTATTTCAGATTTTTTTAGCTGCCTTCTTATACTTTTTGTTTTTAAAATTATTTTTTATATATTTATATTGCGATAATTTAATTATTTAGATTTATTATTAATAGATCCGTTTTCGTTTTTATTTTAACTACGTTATAAAACTTTTATATAAGTCATTTTATTTCCAGAAGCAGTTTCGCGTTTTTGCCGTATTAAATGAAAAATAAGGTTATTTTAATAAAAGCGTATATATATATGCGTATAACAAAAAGCATTTTCGAAAATTTCCGCGATCAACGCTTATAATCTTTTCGAATAGCTTTTGAAAAGCCGTCAAAAATATTTTTATAACTTTATTTTACGAATTCGTTGCTTTTCGAATTGTAAGCTAAAATCTGAATGCGCTAAATGCCGTATTTTTTTATAAAAGTTTCGATAAACCTTTTGTTTTCGGATTTATTATCGACGTTTAATTTGCTAAACAAACCGTATCGATATATAACGTTTTTTTAAAAAAAAATCGTTATAATTTCGAAAATAACGTTTCGAAAAAGTTTTTTTTTAAATTATTCAAACAGATCGTCGATAGCGAATATAAAATACGTATATTTGCGATCGGTGATCGATACGCGTATAACGTCGAAATTAATTTTTTTTTAAATATTAAAAAACTACGTCGGATATAATAAGTTTTTTTTTTCGGCTAAGCTTTTGTTTTTAGCAAAAAATGCAGCTTTTAACGAAAGCTTTGCAATTTTCGAAATATTTTTTTTATTAAAAATCGTTTTTAATTCGGTAATAAATAGTTTTAATTTTTTTGATAAAACATTTTTTCGTAAGCTTTTTTTATAATTTGAAACTTGTCGGCTTTATTGTTTATTATTAAGCGTTTTTAATATATATTATTTTTTATTTTGTATAGTTTTCTGTCGGCTAAAATATAATCGAAAGCTTGGTTTTTAAAAACATAAACTAATAGTTTATATCACAGCTAGCTTAAGGGTGATCAGAATGATATGGACCAAAAGGTACGCATGTAAATTAAAAAAAAAACACCGAGCTAAAATGCTCGGGGTCGCGAATTTTATATACAATAGGTTGCGCTTATAGGTCACGTGACTTAGCGCGAGGCCTAGTGGCCGAAATAATCCGTGCCCAAACCTTATTCCAATATCACCGGCAATTATACCACTGGCACCTATACAATTAACAACTACCATTAGCCAGGCCAGGATCGTAATACTATTTTCCTCTTTCGAAAAACTGCGTTCGCGCAATTGCGATTATAGGTCTATCGTTCTTTAATTTAATATAATCTTTTCTGCTTTCGTTATAAACTTGCAGCTATACGAAAAACGCTCGTAAAAGACTTTTAACGATAAGATGCGATCGGTGAAATACTTAAAAAATATAAAAGGCCGTTATAGCGTTAAAACAAAAGTATTATTCGAAATCTTTATCAGCGCTTTTCTAATTGATTTGATATTGCAATACTTTTTTGTACAATCTGGAACTTATTATTTCTTCGATTTTCTATTCCGTTTGCTCGGAAAATAATTAAATAAAAGCTGGTTCGGAACGGCGTTGGCCAAATAAAAAGTTGCTAATATGCTTTCGAAGCGAATATAAATGAAAAATTGGATGGATTAACCAGTCTGCGAGGAAATCAAGCTTTTAATTTTTTTTTTTTTTTATCGACGATTTTAACTGGGCCGTACCATTTGTAACGATCTAATCAGTCGGAGGGCTGGGAAATCAGTCAACTGGTCGCCGTGTTTATATAGTATAAAAAACGAGCTTTTGGTTTTGTAACAAAAATATTTATTTAAAATCAACAATTGCAAAAAGCAGAAATTGCTAAAAAAAAAGCTTTATATATATAAATAATTTCCACAATTGATAAAAAGACTTATCAGAAAACCAGGAAGCTTGCAGCTATACGTAATTGCTGGAATAACACGAGGGGTAACAAAAAAATAAATCGTTATATTATTTCCCCGTCCGAAAAAAGCGCGCTTTCAAGCTTTTATTTATTAATACGTCGCTATTTAAATAATCGTACGAATTTAAATCTTCGGAATACGTTTTTAGCCAATTTATAAGTTTTGCAAAAAAACCGGAAAGCTTTTTATACGCCAAATAAAAATCGCGCATTTTTAAAAAAACATATATAAAATCAAACGCGGAATACTACGTAAGATTTTTATTTAAGCTTATTTAAAAAGCTTTGTATTAAAAGGTTTTTCGTTGCATTCGATAAGCGATTAATTTTTCGATTTCGTATTTAAGCTTATTAATTATATTAATAAATTTAAAAATTAAATTAATCTGATTTAAAAGCGCGTCGTCAGCTGTTTTACGCAGTCGATTAGCGTAAAAAACTAAATATACGTTTATAATATTGGAAAAGTTTAATTTAAAAACGTTATCGAAAATTTTGGTTATAATTTTAAAAAGGCCGTTTGTAAAATTGTCGAATTTGCGAAAAAGCCGGAAAATCGGAAATAAACGTATATCGAGCCATACGTAATCGCTAACGTTAAAATCGATCGCGCGGCGAAATTTATTCGCATTTTTTTTTATTTTATCGTAGGTTTATTAAAAATGCGATTTAGCGAAGTTTTAAGCGTCGTAATAACGGCGAGCGTACGCACGAGCTTCGTTTGCGTTTAGCTTATATAAAAGATTAAAAAAAAAGAAAATATCGAGCTTTCAGTTTTAATTAATATAAAAAGTGTAATCGTATATAATTTCAAAAGATAAAAAGCCATTTAAATTTTCGTAAAAAAAAATCATTTGAACGAAATTTATTATTAAAAAAAATTCGTTTTAATCGTTTTAATAAAAATTTACGAAAAGTCGAAAGCGTTTTTGCAAATATTAATTATAAATTTCGGTTTGACCGTCGGTTTCAAAATAAGCGGCTATCGAAAGCTTTAATTACGTACCGAGTATTTTATTTAATTCAAACCAAAAGGTAGACTAATACTAAAAGCCACGATCGCTAATAATATTTTTTAAAAAGCCAAAATATTTATACACGTGAAATATATACAATTTGGCGAAGCTTCGAGCATCGATATTTTTATAACAAAAAATCGAAATTGCTTATTTAGAAAAACGATTTATTATTACGAACACGTTATCGTAATCGTATTTGTTTTTATTAAAGCTGTAAAAATCTATCATAACGTATTTCCAAAAATGGTTAAAAACAGAAAAAAGCTGAAAAAAGCCGGGACGCTTATTTTTTAAAATAAAACTTTTTCGATAAACGTAGCAATTGCGATATAGTATTATTTTACGAAAACTGTTTATACCTCGCTAATAATATTGGTTCGAAAGCAATTGCGTAGTTTTGCGAACGCTAAAATAAGCGATGAAAATCTGGTCGTACACTTTTCGTATAAAGGCCAAACGAAAATAATCGACGTTTGGTATTATTAAACGACCGTAATATAATAATAAAAATCGCGTTTAAATATATATAAAATATTATTATCGTCGTTTTTTTTCGTAGCGTTTCGTACAGCTTTTTTTCGAAAGGCTATCAGACTGTTAGCTGTGCGATTAGTATAAAAAATTTAATCAACGATACGAAATGCGAAAAAAAAATCAGTTATTTCAACGATAAAAACAACTGTTTCGAAAGCCGTAAAAAATCGAAGTTTTTTAATTAAAAAGCGATAATCGATTTAATTTGCTCGAAAAAAGATTTGCAAGCGCTGAATGCGTTTAAAAAAGTTTTAGCGATCGAATTCGCTCGTACGATATATTAATGCGTTAGTCAAAAAATTATGTTTACTTGGTCTGTACGTAATAAAAAAGTTGTAATCGGCGAAAAGCTCGGCTTAGCGTGCTTATCGAACGTTTAAAAGTTTAAAAATTATAAAATATTCCAAAGCTTTATAATTAGTAATAATTTTAATTTAATAAATTAAATTAATTAGTTTAATACGAAAATTGCCTAGAGATTTTATAATTGCGAATATTTCTTTGTTATATACGACGTAGTTTAATTTTGCGAAAATTATAATTTTACTAAAATAAACGATTAAAAGCCAATCGTTATTATAAAATTGCGAAAGCATAAAAGCTACTACGCCGTCGGAAGCGTTAATTTTTAATATACAAGAAAAATCTTGCCTGTAATATTATAAAACTGATATAATAATAAAAGCTAATATAAAAAAGTCGAAACTTTTTTAATATTTAAAAATGAAATTGTAAAAAACGTTAGCTTTGGTTAAATAAATCAAAGGTTTTGCAATTATATCGTAGTTTCGAATAAAACGTCGGTAAAAGTTATAAAAACCAAAAAAGCTTTGTACACTTTTTACAATAATAAAAAGCTTTTAATAAGCGACTACGGAGATTTTTTTTGGATTTATTTCTAAATTTTTAATAAAAATAATAAAACCTAAATAACGGATCCGAATAACGTTAAATTTAAATTTTCGAATATCGGTTTGTAATTCAGCGTTAGCAAACTTTTGGAACATTTTGCGAACGTATATAATATATTTCAAAAAGTCGGACGAATAAATAAAAATATTATTTAAATATGCAATGCAAAAATCGTTTAAATAATCGAAAAAAACGTCGTTTATATAACGTTAATAAATTGCGGATTTATTAATAAAACCAAAAAGTAGCATCTTATATTTATAAGCGTCGTAACGCGTACGAAACGTCGTTAGTTTTTTTTAGCGGAATTTATTCGAATTTTATAAAAAACTTAACGAATATCGAATTTCGTAAAAATTCGCGCTTTCGAAAAACGAGCAAAAGTTTTATCGATAAAAAGGAAAAAATAGCGATTTTTACGAATAACGTTATTAAAAGCTCGATAATCGATATAAAAACGTAAAAAACCGTCGGGTTTTTTAGCGAAATATATTAAAACAGCGAAAAAAACGGTAAAAAATTCGATAAAACTTTTATTAAAATTATTTTGCAAATAAATTTTAATAATCTCGAATTTTAAAATCGATATTTTATATAAAAAAGTGTATTTCAGCTTTTTTTCATTTATAATAAGCTCGATTTTATAATCGTAAGGCCGGTAAAAAGCTAGCTCGTTATTAGCGGCCTTAAAAACACGTGTTCGAAATTTTTGTATTCCGGAAAAAAAAATTCGAAAAAAGGTTTATTCGAAATTAGCTTTGCTAAACTAATTAAAAAGATCGAAATCGATATTTCGTTCGTTCTGAAACGTTCGAAAAAACTATAAAATTAGATTTTAAAAAAAGTATTATACGTAAAATCGTTTAGTATTTTGTCGATTTCGTACAAAAAGATTAAAAACATTTCAACTGCTTTTTTTCTGAAAATCAATTTAAAAGCGTATGTAATAATTTGGCAGATGAAAATTAAATAAGCAATAGATTAAAAAATTCGTTTTCGAACTGATCGTTTGAAAAATTAAAAAAATGGCTTATTGAAACTATCGATTATATTAAGCTGAAAGGCTATCGCGGCGAAAGCTTTTCTTCGGTCTTTAGTATAACTGTTTTTCGTAAAACGAAAAAGCTGTTCTGACGAAAAAAAAAAAAAAAAAAAAAAGAAATAATAAGAAAGGAATCGGCAGTTTAAAAAAATAATAATATGATTTTTTATATTATTTTATTAGCGTCGCTATCGAAATTAGCATCGCGAATTAAATTCGATTTTTTCGCGTTTCGCACAGCGTCGTAAATCTGCCATAATTAATTAAGGTTTTTGTTACGTTTTATAACGTCGTTTTAATAGCGAAATTAAATTTTTCGGAAATACAAATAAAAAACTTTAATATAGCGAACGTAAAAAGCTGTAGAAAGGTAAAACTTCGGCTAATAAAGCTTGCGTTTATTATAGTTTAATAAAATTTAATGTTCGGCCAACCAAGCTTTTTTTAGAATTATATTATAATTTCCGAAGTTGATAATTAAAAAAAAAGTAAACGATTGTATTCGATTATTAATAATAAATTTAAAAAGCGTAAAATATATAATTAAATAGCCACGAGTTTTATTATACTTTTTTACAAAAAAAAAAGCCGGAAAAAATTAAATTAAAAGTTTAAAAAAAAAAAAGGATTTAATCAGCGCCGAATCGATCAACGTATAACCGTTCGTTTTAAAATCGGCGAGCGCTTTTATTTTATACGAAAAGCTATTTTTAATAAATATAACGGAAATTATTAGTAAATCGTTATTAAAAAGCTTTCGAACGTTAAAATAATGCATATCGCGCAACGCGTTTAAAAAAAAAGCTTTGCTTAAGCTTGAGCGTTTTTCCGACTAGCGGGAAAGCTTTTAACTTTCTCGTATGCGTTTTGAAAGTCGTTTGAAAAAAGGTTTTCGTTTTTATTATTATTATTAAAAAACGAATTTTCGTCCGGTTCGACTTCGTTTATATTTACCAGTCTGAAAAGGCTTTTAAATAAAAGCGAAAATCGGTTAGTAAAAAATCGTACAGATTAGCTTTTTTAAATTTTTTAATATAAAATAAAAAACGAGCGTTGTCGTTGATCCGATCGAAAAAAAAAAACGCCAAAAGGGGCGTTTTGGCGTAAAAAAAAAAAAACAGCAAAAGGCTGAAAAAAAGCTTGTAAAACATTTAAACGATTTTCGTACGTACGATCTAATTCGTAATACGTTTTAATTAAAAACCTACTATTTTAATAAATAATAGATTTAATTAAAAAGCGATTCGCGTATAAAATTCGTTCAGCTAATTGATTTTATTTTTTTTAACGAACGGCATTAAGCTAATTTTTAAAAGTCGTTGTACGCGCTTATTTCAAATGCAGCTTTTTTCGTAAACGCTTTAGTATTTTATCGCGAAAAGCGTTTCGAAGCTGTTTATTAATTCGTATTTAAGCGTTCGCTGCGAAAATAAAAAATCGCAAATAAAAGCGCCAAAAATCGTCGTACGTATTTATTGCAAGCATTTTAAATTCGTTTTCGGCCTTTTAAACGTTTAAAAAATCGGCCAGAAAATCGGCGACCTTTTTTATTAATTTTTCGGAAAATATAAAATCGAAACGGTTTAAAATACGCGGGATAAAAAACTTTTTCGCTACGCTTTCGGTCTGATCGAATATATAATTTTTGCGAAATCGATCGCTAACGAAATAATCGTAATAAAATTCGAAATTATCGAAAACTTTAATTTTTCAATAGCGTATTTTGTAATTTTTATTATTATTTAGCTTAAATTTAAAATTCGAAACGCGTTTTATACGAGCTAATCGAAAGTTAACAAATAAATAGGAATTATAGCGTTTAAAAAGCGCGCTAAAATTTTGGCCGTTATAAAAAAATTTAAAAAAAATTCGCGAAAAACGTGGAAGTTAATTTGCAGCGTTTATTAATTAAAATAAAACGTTGCGAAAAAAGAAAAAAGCAGCAGATTCGCGATTAGCAAAAGCACGTTCGATAAATTCTATTAAACGCTTTAATTAAAAAGTCTGTCGCAATCGTATAATTTCCAAAAGTTGTCGTTTACGCTTTTGCGCTTTTAATTGATTTTGCAAAAATTTTAATTAAACGTTTTTAGCGCTAGGCTGCAAAAAAAAAATGGCAAGCGAAATGATTAATGCTCTGCCTTTTTCTTTGTTTTTTTTTTTTCGAAAGAAAGATTGTTTTTCAGAAAAAAAAGCTTTTGGGAAAAGCTGTTTTTTCGCTGATTAAAAAAAAAAAGGTTAAAATATAATAGCAGAAGCTGAAAAGCTTTGCTAAAAAAGAAATCGTTAAACAAAAGCCATTTTTCGCGGAATGCGGAAATAAGCCTTTTTACGACCGGTCGATTATTTTGATGCGACTCGTAAAAAATTCGAAGAAAAAAATAGTTTACGCCGTCGCTAGCGTAGAAAAAGAGTTGTTGATAATATAACGATTTAATTAATCGAAAAGCTAAAAGATTAGTCAACTGATCGCCGTATTTATATAATATAAAAAACGAGCCTTTGGTTTTGTAACAAAAATATTTATTTAAAATTAATAACTGCAAAAAGCAGAGGTTGCTAAAAAAAAAAAGTTTTATATATATAAATAATTTTCATAATTAATAAGAAGACCCACCAGAAGACCAGGGAGCTTGCAGCTACACGTAGTTGCTGGGGTGATACGAGGGGTGGCAAAAGAGTGAGTCGTCACACCATTTGTCCGAAAGCTTCCGGAAAAATCGGTCGAGCTTTCAATTTTTAATATTTATTAATACTTCGTCGCTTATATTCCAACTTATTAATCGTTTGTGCAAATTAGCGAAACGCTCCATTTAGGCTTATTATTACGCAATAAACGATTATGCGTATTTTATAATTTTTTTAGCTCGGAAAGTTAAATGTAAAACCTCGTCGCGGTTAAGCTTTTCGATGGCCGAACAAAAAAAACGGAAATTATTTATATTTTAAAATATACGAGTTTTATATTTATTTAAAACTTAAAAAAGAAAAACGTTGCCGAAAAATTCGTATAGCAAAATCAGCTATGTAATATTTATCAAAAGTAAAAAGCGTTCCCAATTATTTTGGTAATAAAAGCAAAAAAAACGAAAACGTTATTTAATATACTGGTTTATTACTTCGGTCTGCCCATCGATATTAAAATTGTACGTAATAATCAATTTGATTTTGGTTTTTAATATGCGATAAAGTTTTTGCCAAAAAACCGAAATAAACTAAGCTTTTCGGTCCGAAATAATTAAATCCGACATGCCGAAATAGCGCATTTAATAAACCAAAAACAAAGCTGCCAATTTTTTCGTTGTAATAATTTTATAACAAAAAACTGATAAAAGCTTTTTAAATAAGCGATTTATGATTACGAAAGCGAAATCGTAACCATTTTCGTTTAATAAAAGCTTCGTAAAATCTATCGTTAAATGTTAATAAAACCTGCTGAATATAAGCAAAAGCTTTAAAAAACCCGAGGTTTTGTCGCGCCTAGCTTTTATTCGTATGCAACGACAATTCGAAACGTATTGCTATATATCTGTTTTTATAGCTTTTTAATAATATTTGCGACCGATCAAAAGCTTTATTTTTTTTATTTCAGCGTATATTATATAAAACTATTCGTAAATATATCGGATTAAAAAAGTTCGCAGTTCGGAAAATTCTAAAAGCATTATTAATTTGTTTTGAAAAAACAATTTGTTTTATCGCAGTTGATAATTAAAGCTATAATTGCGAGCTTGCATTCGTTGCGCTTCGAAAAAAAAAAGCTTTTATTAGCTTGCAGCAAATCGTTTATAATTGTATAATTATATATATCGTATGCGATTACGAAAATTAAATCTGCGGATTTTTTTATAAGCATTTTATTTTTTTCGGTTTCGCTGTTTTTTTCGAAAAAAATGCTGTCGTTATTATGCTTATCGAAAGCTATTTCCATAAGCGCCAGCGTAATTATGCTTTTAGCAGCCATTTCTTTTAAAATCTAAGAATTTAATTTATCGTTTAAAAACATTTGCTGCTTTCGAACTGCTCGCTATCGTATTTCCAATAAAAAAATGTTTTAGTTTTTGCGAAAAAAAATATCAGCGAGCGTATTAGTAATTTCCGACCGATATATAATTGTAAAATAAAAATCGGCGAAAAACTCGGCCCATCGAGCTTATCGGGCCGAAAAGTTTTTAATTATTATAAAATATTTCAAAGCGCGATAATCGGTATATATATATACGTTTTTTTCAACGTTTAATAATTCCGGCTTATAATTTTTAAAAAAGCGAAAAATAACGAAAAGCTTTTTATCGTAAATCGGATAATTAAGCTCGGCGTCGATTATAATTTAAAAAAAAAAACCGACCGAATAATAAAAATCATTTTTTTGCAATTGCGATAATACGCCAATTATTATCCTATCAGAAAAGTCGGTTTCCAGACGCGTTTGTTTATAAAAATCGTAATAGCACAAAATAAAAGCATTTAATAAAACTTTGCGCAATGCTTTTTATACGTTTTTCTGCTTTTTTTCGAATACGAAAAAAACGTTTTTGCTTATAAAAGCAGTAAAAAAGCGGCAAATACGATTGTAGCCGGTTATAAAACGTTTGTAAAAATTACAAAAGCCTAAGAAATTCTGCACGCCTCGTATATTCGCTGTATATTACCAGTTTTTAATAATAATAATTTTTTCCGGATTTATTTTAATACTTTAAATACTAATAACAAAATTTAAATAATTTAATTTTCGTAATATTAAATTCGCATTTTTTAATATCAATTTTCAAATCGTGTTTTTTTAAAATCGATAAGATCTTTTTAACGTAAATCTTATATTTCAAATCATTCGCGAAATAAATAAAAATATCGTTAAAATACGCCGAACAGAAATTATTCAAATACTTTATAAAATATTATTAATAAAACGTTGAAATATAACGGGCCTATTAATAAAACCGAACGAAAAGATTTTATATTTATATATGCCGTATCGAATGCGAAAATTAATTAGTTTTTCAAACTTTTCGAACATCCGAATTCGATTAAATACTTATTAAATATCAATTTTCGTAAATATTTTAATTTTAATAATTCGCGCCAGCATTTCGTCGATCAAAAGCAAAAAATAAAAATCTTTTTTCGTAAAATCGTTAAGCTTGCGGTAATCGATATACAAACGTATAAAACCGTTTGACTTTTTAATAAATAAAATCGGAGCGGCAAAAAAAATATTAAAAAGTTTAATAAAACCTTTATGCAAATTATCGAAAATATAACTTTTGACTTTTATAAGCTATTTATTCGTAAAGCGTTTAAATAATTTTATAAAAAGCGTATTTTCCGTAGTTAATATATTTTGTAATTTACACCGAAGCGGCGGAAAACGAGCTTATCGCTTTTTTGCTTATAAAAAAATTCTTCGAATTCCGAATATTAGGCTGGAAAAAGCTTTTTTACAAAAACCACGTTATCGTTATATTTAGCTTACAAAGCGTCGAAAACGAAAATGCTTTTTATTACCGCGAATTATATAATTTTTTCCGACTCGGCGATTTTCGCGCGGCGAAAACGTTTTTTGTTTATATTATACATAAAAATAACAAACGTACAATCGCTGAATAATAATAACTTTTTTGTTTTCGCGGCTCGCATTCGCTTTTCGTAACGTATTTGCAAAGCGCTAAATGCAAAAGCGGAAATACAATTAATATTGCAATTAAAAATAAAAAAAATAGCAACTGGCCCGATTGGAAAAACCGGCTTGATCGGTTTAAAACTGCTAATAAAAAACTTTTTTATTTTATGCAAACTGCTTTTAAAATTTCGTATAAACGTAAAAGGTTTATTAGCTCCAAAACCTATATAAGCCTTTTTAATCGTCGTAAAAATATTAGCAAAAATATATAATATAAAAGTAGATAGGAAAACCAGACTGATACGGCCATATATCGGTGGGTAAGATAATCTAGGGAATCCCTAAAAAAAACTGAAAAAAGGAAAAAAAGTATAAGTGAAAATATAAATTGGACTGCGTGCTTATAATACTATTTAAAAGAGTGCTTTGCTTTTATACCTGTTGAAGATAATTAATAACAAAGGGTTTCGGAGGAATCCATGCCTCGACCATAGCTAAAACTACCAATTTTTATTAATATAAAGTATTACCGTTTTATATTTTGTTTCAAATAATATACGTAATCGTTTCTGACTATGACCAAAAAAAACATAATTCCAATAAATGCAATTTAGTTTATTTTATATGGTTTAAAAACCAATCGATCAAAAACCGCATTCCTTAGCATACTTTTCCGGTTTTCTAACCCGTTTTTAGCCTTTTTGCTATTGGCTCCTGCGGAAAAATAGCGTTTCGCTTATCGTTCGAATTATTTTGTTTATTTTGCTTTTTAAAAAATGGCTCGATAAAATATCAGTCGAAATATCGTTTTGACGTACGAACGTTTTAATAACTTTTTCGTCGATAATATTATTAAACGTCGCGGCGACAAAAGCCTTTTACGACTTTTTTTCGTAAATAATAAATTTCAGCTTTTGTACGTGGTTCTACGCTTTGTAAAAAGCGTTGAAAAATTTTATATTAAAATCGTGGAAATAATCGATTAGTTTATCGTAATTAAAACCGATTAACGCTTTTGCTTCGCGTAAAATTAATAAGTCGGACTACGGTTGTTTACCGACGAATGCTTTTGAAAAAGCTTCGAAGCTTGTAAAAAAAACTATTTTACGAAATAATTCGGAAATAGTCGTTTGCAATCGAAACCACCGAAAATATTATAATTGCTTTCGTCGCAAAACAAATAATATTAAATTGTTTATCGAAGCGTCGTTTTCGAAATGATTTTTATATTTCTGCGTCGTATAATTATTCGAATAAATTAGTATCGCGCCGTCGGTTTTTTAAATTTTAAATTTAACGAAAACTTTTTATTTAATCGAAAAGCTAATAAAAATTATTTTATTTTCTATTTCGTAGCTTTCGGTTTCGTAATCCGATAAAATAGCTAAAGCTATTGTTTTAAACGCGCTGAAATACGAAAAAGCTAAATCTTTTTAAATAGTTTTAATTAGCTTAGCGTCGTGGTATAATTGCAAATAAGTTTCGATTATTTTCGAATTATATACGAATACAAGCAGAACGTAATAATCGAAAATAGCGTCGATAAGATTTTCGATTTTTTTTTTTTTTTAAAAATCGGCGATATCGAATTTTATAATTGTAATACGATCGGAATCAGCGAAACCTAAAGCGATCGGAACGTTAAAATATATTACGAAATAGCAGTTTTCAAAATTTCGGATAATTAAAACAGCGAAGTAAAAGCCGGGGTGCATTCTGAAAGCTTATTAAATGAAATTGTAAAATATATTAATAAAAAAAGCTGTAAACGCTTTTTGGGTTTTAACCAGTCGAAAATAATGCTTAAATATAATTTTTTTTTTTTTATAAAATACAGCAGTAGCTGGTTTTTTCCGTTGTGAAATTTTACGTAATTAACGAATTCGCAGCTTAATTCAAAAAAATTTTAAAATATATTTTCGGTCGAAAGGCTAAAAAAGTCGGCTTTTAAAAATATTCGTTGCTTCCATTTTTTTTTATTTTAATCGAGTTTTATAATCGCGCTAAAAGCTTTGAAATCTGCTTTAAAATTCGCGTAGCCCAAATAAGCTTTAATACGCGTTTAAATAGTTTTCGCAGTTTTTCGTCGGAATATAAATTGATTATTAAAATCAATTTCGAATACGTCGTAATCCGAATTTTTAATAACAGCGAATCGATTAGCGAAGCCGATAACGTCGATTTTTTTGTAATTAAATCGTAATACGCCGCGTAATAACATACGTAAAAATGGCAGAATTTGCCGTTTTTTTTAATATTAACGTTATTCGTAAAAACGAAATTGAAAAATCGCAGTTTTTTAGCGAAAAAAAACTCGAGTAAAAACGGATTACCGTTTTTAAAAGTTTTTTTTATTTGTTTCGGCGTATTATATTTGCAATTTTTCGAAAAAAATTTAATTCAGTTTTCGTTCGAAGCAAAAGAAAAAAAGCTGACGGATTTATTTGATTTTTATATAAAAATATCGAAATAAAACTTCTGAATCGTTTCGTCGTCGAAAGCGAAAGTTTTAAGCAAAATAATTTGATTTTATATTTTTTATATAATTTTTTTCGCGATAATTTCGATATTTTTTTTTAAGCTTTTTCGATCGAATCGTATAATAATCGAAATTTTAAATGCTTTTATTAAAATCTAAAATATTAGCGGTAATAATACGACGTTTTTAAACGTAGTAAGCGTTTTTAATATTTGCGTATTTAATTTCGAAAAATCAAATTTAAAATCGTTTAAATCTTTTTTTTTTCGGAATACCGGCGTTTTTTAAATTTAATTCCGTAAAATCGTCGCGTTTTTTATTAATTAATTTAAAAGCTATAATTCGGCGTCGATTTCCGGCTGTTTTTATTCGCGGTGCCTTTTTTACTAGCGACGCGAATAGTTTTTTTTTTCGAATAAAAAAGATTTCGGAAATATCGGCGCGCTTTTCTACGTTTTTTGTTTTTATTTTTTTCGGAATCGTTTTTATAAATATAATAAATTTTTTGTATTCGAATAAACGGTTGTTTGCCGTTACGTTTTTAATTTCGTTTTCGAATTCGTTTTCGATAATCGAAAATAAAAATCGCCGAATAATTTTAATTGCTTTAAAAATATTAATTGTTACCGCGTATATTTTTTCGAATTAAACGAGAATAATATTAGCTTTTTCGTTTTTTTCGTCGTCGTAATTTTAAAATATTGGAATAATATCGTTTTTTTCTTTTAATATAAAAATGCCGCATTTAGCGACGCTTAGTTTTTTGTTTTAAAAAAAAATCAAATTTGAAATTTCGCAACCGATTAAAATTTTTTTTAACGATTGCATAGCGTCGTCGATTAGTTTGCAAACAGTTATAAAAAAGCTTGTAAATCTGCGGACTTTTAGATTATTAGCTTTTAAAACTTGCGCTTTGAAAATATAAACGTTTAATATTTAAATATTTTTTTTTGTAAAAATAATAATTTCGAAAAAGCGAACGAAATGCCGAAATAAAATAACACCGGTGATTTTATTAAAAACGTATTTTTAAATATCCTTCTTTTGTTAATTTAATAAAAAGCGTAATATTCGGTCTGTTATTTTTTTTTTATTATTTCGAGCTTTTTTTGTTTCGGCGAAAGCTTTTAAAGCGTTATCGTAATTCAGCAAAAACTTGTCGTAATCAAAGCTTTTGCGAACGAATTCAGCTTTAACGAACCTTTTATAATCGAATAAAAATTCGTTAACGTTTTTAATTATTAAATCGAATTGTTTTATAAATGTTTTTACGAAAGTTGTTTATTAATTTAAAATAGCGGCATTATATATTTGTTTAAATTCGGAAAAGTTGCGTATAATAATTCCGTTCCAAAATAAATTAAAAATAAATTTGCCAGGTTTAACAACGCTTTATTTAAAAAACGATATAATATCGATAAATTCGTTAATTAAAAAAATGTATTATATTTGTTAAAAAATAATTAAAAAAAAATACGAAAATTATAAAATATTTGTATTTAAAAATCACGGAAATCCGTATGCTGTTTTTCTAATAAATTATAATTGTTTAAGCAGGCATCCGTTTAAAATAACGAAAAAAATAAATAATACAAAAAGTAGCAAATAATAAAATGCATAAAAAATAGTTTTCGTAAAATATGCGAGCAATATAAATATATTAAATATACGGCTTAAATATATACAAAACCTTTGTTTTAATAAACAAAAGTATAGTCAAACAAAAAAAAATATAATAAATATCCTAAATAATATAAAAAAAAAATCTTAAAAATAAATAATATATATAAAACAAAATAATTAAATTATATACAAGCAAGCAAAACAAAAACAGTAAAATAATATATAATAAAAAAAAAAAAAAATACAATAAAAAAGAAAATAATAAATAGCAAAAACAGTAAAATAATTAATAAATAATCTTATATACACTTTTCTTTTTTTCGGTCATAAATAAAATCACGATTTAAATTATATTTTTAGCAGCGGCGTTATCGTTCGGTTGTTTTCAGATTTTTCCAAAAGGTTTTTTTTTTAAAAAAATATAATCGCTTTAATCGGAATCGTCGTCGGATTCGCTGAAATCGGAATCGCTATTATAATCAAAATTTAAAAAATAAATTTACTAATTCCTTTTATAAAATCGCTTTAACCGGTTGGCGGCGAACGTTTTTTTTAATTTTGTTTTATCGAATTTCGTAAGCTTATAATAACTTTTATTTAATTCGGCCTCGTATATTTCGTAAAATCCGAGCTATTTATAATCAAATTTAATATCGGCCGATTTATTAATAACGCGCTGAACGTCGTAAATTAAAATCAAATTTCTTTTTTTAATTAGCGTTTTTTTTAAAACTTTGATTTTATTCCAAACTTTTTTAGCTGCTTTTTTATATTTCTTTTTTTTAAAAATTATTTTTTTTATATTTATATCGCGGTAATTTAATTATTTAAATCTTATTGCTAATAAATCTGCTTTCGTTTTTATTTTAATTACGTTATAAAACTTTTATACAAGCTATTTTGTTTCCAAAAGCAATCGAGCGTTTTTGCCGTATTAAATAAAAAATAAAATCATTTTAATAAAAGCGTATATATATATGCGTATAACAAAAAGCATTTCCGAAAATTTCCGCGATTAACGTTTATAATTTTTTCGAATAGCTTTTAAAAACCGTTAAAAATATTCTTATAATTTCGTTTAACGGATCCGTTGCTTTTCGAATTATAGGCCGAGATTTAAATACGCTAAATCTCGTATTTTTTTATAAAAATCTCGATAACGCTTTTGTTTTCGAATTTATTATCGACGTTTAATTTGTTAAATAAACCGTATCGATATATAACGTTTTTTCAAAAAAAAATCGCTATAATTTCGAAAATAGCGTTTCGGAAAAATCGCTTTTTAAGCTATCCAAACAAATCGTCGATAGCGAATACGAAGCATATATATCCGCGATCGGTAATCGATACGCGTATAACGTCGAAATTAATTTTTTTTTAAATTTCAAAAAACCACGTCGGATATAATAAATTCTTTTTTCGGCCAAGCTTTCGTTTTTAGCAAAAAATACAGCTTTTAACGAAGGCTTTGCAATTTTCGAAATATTTTTTTTATTAAAAATCGTTTTTGATTCGGTGATAAATAGCTTCAGCTTTTTTATAAAATATATTTTCGTAAGCTTTTTTTATAATTTAAAACTTATCGGTTTTATTATTTATTATTAAGCGTTTTTAATATATATTATTTTTTATTTTATATAATTTTTTATCGGCTAAAATATAATCGAAAGCCTGGTTTTTAAATAATTTAAACTGATAATTTAATACGTTAAATAATTTAAATAAAATAATTAAATAATATACGATTAAATAAAAATCTTCGGTTTCGTAATTATCGATTAAAAATTTATTTTCGTCGTTAATCGGCTTATTCCGATCGTTTTCGGTTAAATCCATTCGCGGTGCTAGCCGAAATAATAACGCGAATGCTTTTTCGGCCCGAAAATTAATATTTTTTATTCGCGGTACCAGCCGAAATAGCAACGCGAATAATTTCGGTTTTATAAAATCCAAAGCGCAAATAACAAAGCAGCCGATATCGTTAGCGATTTATTCGTCGATATTTTATTCGTTTTATTCAGCGAAATCAAACGAATAAAAACGTTTTCGTTTGGAAAAGCCGTTTGCCGCTATATTAATTGTTTTTTTAATATATTTGATTTCGAAATTTATAAATCGCATCTAAATTATTTAATTAATAACGAGCGCTTTTGATAAATTATTAGCTTTTTTATTTAATTAATCGATAAAAACTTTTGCGTCTGTTTTCAAAATAAAATATACGCCGTATAATTCGCTTTTTATTTTTTTTATTATTTTAAAAACGTTTCGATATTTTCGTTTAGTAATATCGTAGCGTACTTTTGCGAAAGATTATAAGCCGCTTTCGAATCGTAAAAAGTGCCGTTTTTTGTTTTTATCGATTTATTGCAATATAATTTTCTAACCGAAAATATTAACGTCGATAATTAAAATGATTTTTTCTGCGTTTAAGCTGTAATCGATCCGCATAAACGATAAGGCCGATAAAAAATCGTTTTTAAAGATTTTTATAATTTTATTTTGTTTTTTTTTTTAAACGAAATCGATTTTTTTTTTATCGTAGCGTAAATAAATACAGCTTTTTAAAAAAAAGTTTTTAATTTAATTGCGATAGTAAATCACAACGCCAATAAAAGCTTTGGCTTCGGTAATATTTTTATACTTTTTTTATTCGCAAATCTTTTTAATTTTCTTTCGTTAAAAATAGCGGCCAGCGTTATCAGTCATATAATTTACGATATTTATTTCGGATATGCAAAATTTTAATCGAGGGCCAATATGTCAAGGGGTGCGAACGAGCAGAAGGTTCGTAGGTGATTTGCATTAACTACGAGGTTTTAAGTTAGAGATGCCGCGAAGTCTAAAATACAATATGTGCGGGCTCCGATATCACGTAATAATAACGTGACCTTCGGACCACGTGATCAACGAACTGATATCTCATTTTTTTACATATGGTCCTTCTTTCCATTTTTTATTTAATTTCTTCGTCGTCGAAATCTACTTTTATAAATCGAGCTTTGTTCGCAAAGCGTGTTTGTAAACGAGTACGAAATTCGGCTGGAATAGTAGAAAAAGAAAAAGCAGGCTTTTTTAGTTTCGGAAGCAAAACAACTGGTGTTTTTATAATAAAAGAAAAATTAATAATAGTCGTTTTGTGTTTGATAACAGTTGTAAAAGTTTTTTTCGATAATAAAAGCTTATTTTCGTTATTTATCGATTTAATATGTTTTTTGTTAGCAATTCTGGCTTTAGCTAATTCTGATTTGGTCGGATAAAGTTTCTAAAGAAAACGGATAGCGAATTCTGTTATAAAATTGTATGCGTTAATAACGTTTTTTAATGGTTTTTAAAACTGGTTTTCGGCGTTATAGCCACGCTATTATATTAAATAAAAAAAGTTAAGATTTCGTTTAGAATTAAAAATGGCGTTTATAACTTATAGCAAGCTTCCGTTTGCGTCGATAAAAACAAATAAAAGAAAAAGGTTTTTCTGCTCTGGAAAAAGGTCGTTGTAAGCAAATTTAAGCAAATTAATATAAAAAACAAAATATAATAGTTTTTGCTCGAAAAATAATTTCAGCCTGTAATTGTAAAAGCCTAGAATTTCGGCGATTTTGTAAAAACCGTAGAATTTGTTATTTAGTTTTTTAATTAATCTGATAGAAATTATATTACGTTTATTAAAAAACACGGTATTTCCAATTTTGTAAGCAAAAGCTGATTAGCGTTGTTAATTAAAATAATGTTTCTGATCGGCTAACGCTAAAATCAGATTTGTACGTAAAAATAATTTTAACTTTTTTATTTTGTTAGCGAAGTCGTTTCTTTTTGTATTTGCCATTCGCAAAATGCGTAAAGTAAAATTTAAAATAAATTTAAATAAAAAAAAGCTTATTCGGAAGTAAAAGCTTTTGTTAGCGTAAAAAAAGAAAATTCCGGTAAAAGCGTTTATAACGTTATTCGCTGCGAATTCAGCTAGAAAAAGCCAGTTTTTTCAATTTTCTTAAGCGTATTCGACGAATTGTTTTAAATAAAACAATAAATAAGCGTTCGCGTTTTCAGTTTGGCCGTTTGTTTCGAAATAAAAGCTGATGGATAGCGTAATATTAGTTCCGAAACGGTAATTAATAGCTTTCCAAAATTGTAAAACAAATAAAAAACTTCGGTTTAAAATTATAAAATCGGAAAAATTATATAAACGCTAAATATTTTTGCAAAACAACTTGGCTAAATCTGTCGCTTTTATAATTATATAACAAGCTGTATAATATCGTTTTTTAATAAAACGATAAATTATTATTATAATCAAATTGTTTCGACTTTTATGCTTTTTTACTGGAAAAAAGCTTATAAAATCGATTGATATATAGCTCCAACGGCGTAAAAAATAAGCAAAAGTTTGAAAAGTTTTTAATAGCGTTAATTAATACCTGTATTGCGAGCGCAGCCGTTGCAATTGCGAACAAATCTTTTGCAATTTTCGAAAACCAATAGCTAATAATAATTCTTATTAATAATTTCGTAAAATTTGTTTTTGCCAAAATAGCCTGTTTTTACTAAATTATAAGCCATTTATAAAAGCCAGGTACAAATAAAAACGTTTAAATTCGATATATCGAAAACGTAAAATCGATTTCGGAAATACAACTTATTATTGCGTATAACGTATTTAAAAAGTTGTAACGTTTTAAATTTCGAAATATCTTTTGATTTAAGCATTTCTTTTTTAATAGCGATTTATAGCTTGTTAATAAAATAGTATTTATCCAAAAGTCGTAAAAGCTTTTCGTCGTCTGCTTCGGATTATTTTAGCGAAATTGGAAAAACGGTTAAAACTTCGATCAAATAATATTTTTTAAAAAAAGCTTAGTTTTGGAACTGAATTTTTTCGTTTGAAAAGTTCTAAAAAAGATTTTAAAAAACGTCGGGTTAAAAAGTCAGGTTTGCTATTTTGTTTTTCAAATCTAAATATAATTATAAAATTAAAACCAGCTAAAAATTCGCTTTAACGTATTTAACGCTTATTAAATTGCTTAGTCGTTATAAAATATTCCAAGTTTCGGTGGTTTGTAAATATTCGAATTAAATAAACAGCTTTTTGTAATTCGGCTCGCTAACTTTCGAAGCAATATATAATAACGAAAAGTTTTTTATTATAAATTTCGTAATTATAATCGGCTGAATCGAATTTCTTCGATATAAAAACGATTAGATAAAATACTTTTGCATCGTTTTTTTAAAAAAAAATCCTTAAAAAAACGTAATTAAAAGCGTTAATTTTAACAAATATCTTTTTATCAAAAATAAAATAAAACAACGTAAATGCAATCGTAAAAGCTGATTTTAAAAACTCGAAAGCTTTAATATAATTATTATTAAAATCTTATTTAATATTTTTTTTCGTCAGATTTACCAAAGAAATAACGATGCGAAAAAAACCTTTAATAAAGCGTCGGTAAAAATTTGCAAAACTTAAAAACGCTTATACGTTTTTAACGTTAAAAAAAAAGTTTTAGCTAATAATAGCTTCCAACTTTTTAAAATCCATTTTAATTCCAGTAATAAAAATAATTATCCTTAAATAAACGACTTTTTAAATTTTAAATTCGCATTTTTTTATATTCAATTGCAGGCCAGCGTCGGAAAAAGCTTAAAAAACGAAATTAACGTGTTTTTTATATTTTTAAAAATCGTTTAAATAAATTAAAATATCGTTTATATAAGCTATGTAAAAGATATTTAAATAAAATCGTAAAATATCGTTTATGCGAAATTGAAAAGTGGCAAAAGCGTTGTATAAACCGAAAAGCATAACCAACGATTCGAATAAACCGTATTTCGTATTAAACGCAATAAGCCATTTATAGCCTTTTTTTATTCGAATTTTATTAAAAGCGGCAAAAACGTTAAGTTTAATATAAAATTTCGTTTTGCTTAATCGAAAAAGTGTTTTTTTAAACTAATAGCAAAAAATACCGGTTTTTGATTATTATAGCGTTGAAAACTTTATAATCGACGCAAAAACGTAATCCGCTTTCTGGCTTTTTTGCAAATAAAACTGGAAAAAAAAACGGCGGAAAAAAAAAAAAAATAGCTCGAATTTAATCTTTCTCGAGGTTTTTTTTTAAAAACTTACGTAAAACTTAAAATTCGTCAACTAATATATTATACAAAAAACCGTATAAAAATACTGCGCCAAAACGAAATTTTATCGTATAATCAACGCTTTTTTTATAAAGCGCAAGTTTATCAGTTTTAATAAAATCGAAAGCGGCCAAATAATAATAATAATATTAAAAGAATTTTATTCGGAAATCGATAAACGGTTTAATTTAAAAAGCCAAACGAATATCTTTTAAAAAGGCTTCAGCGAAGTAAAATTCAGCTGATAAATATTATCGTTCAGCTTAAAAAAATTCTCGTCGTAACTGGTTTATTTCTGATAATACAAAATTAAAATCGTTTTTAATTATAACGCCGAATTTTTGTAAACGTTAATCGATTTCGTATAATAAAGCTGAAAATACTTCGACTCCGGGCTAAAAAAATAAAATATTAAAAGCAGCAGCTCCTATACGGCGAAAAAAGGCTGATTAAACGATTGATTTATAAAAGTAGCGTTTTTAAACTAAATCTAAAACAGCTAATTAATAAAAATTCTGAAATAAACAATTGAAACGGCAAAAGTCTAAATTAAAACAAAAAGTATTCGTAATTTAATTAATATAAAAGTTATATATTTTAAGCCAAAGTTTGCTTAAAATAAAATCGTATTTTTTTAATATTATAATAAAAGCTATAACTCGTTTGGTATAACGGACGATATTAATTTAAAAAAAAACTTAATAAATAACGTCGCCGTAAATAAAAAAACGTCCGTTAACCACGATAAGTTTACGTGGATTAATAAATAAAACAAAAGTTAATTCGTAGTATTATACGAAAAAATAATTAATAAAATTATCGGTAGCTCCGGAATCGTTTAAGAAATAAGTTTTAATATATATATTATTAGTAATTATAATACAAAGCAATACCAAATATAATTTCGGAACGCCGTCCAAAACAGATATTTTCAATCCATTTTTTAAAAGTCTTTAATAATAATAATTATTAAAAACAATTAGTTTCCCGACTTTTTTGCTTCGGCTTTAACTTTTTTAATTCAAAAGAAATCGGAGCAATCAGCAGCGCGGTGTTTATCGCTAGCATATTAAAAGCAAAAATTATTAGCAAAAAAGTAGGTTCGGCGAGCTAATTTCTCGATATTACTTATTAAGCGTTTGTTTTTGGCTATATCGGCTGCGATTTATATAATTGCTTTGGTTTGAATAGCGCTAAAATTCATAAAATCGCTTTGAATAATAATCGTAATAGCAGTTTTAAATATAAAAATAGAAAAAATGATTTCCGTATTACGGCCTCCGATTTTGTAATAATTAAGATTTAATTATCGAAAAACGATATCGGTTTCGCGCATTTAAGCGCAAAAACTAATAAAATCGGTTTTTAAATTAAAAAAATTAATATACGACAAACGAATAATTATATTAAAATAAAAAGCTTCGCGCAAAATAGCGATAGCGGCTTTGTTATTAAATTTAATATAGTTTTTAATTTCCAGTCAAATAAAAAAGAAAATAAATAGTAATTAATTACTTTATTTAAAAAACAGAATTTTTTTAAATACATTTATCTGTTAATTAAAAACGCCGAACGATTATTATAAAATTTAAATTATTTTTGCAATAATTAAATAAAAAAAATGCCGTCCGTACGTAAACCTTTTTGTAAAGCGCTTTTAATTATATCGGAAAAGCGAAAAAAAAAGCAATTTATACGATTTTGTTCGGTCGCATATCAATTCTAATTAAAACGAAGCTTTAAAATTATATTTTAAAAAAAAATAATAAAATAGTTCGTAACGTTGCTAATATCATCCGAATTTGTAAATTTATCGGGGTCGGAAAAAACAGATGTTTTTTTTTTCTGCGTTTAAAGTGTTCGGTGTATTTTGACTGGTAAAAAGCTTGTTTTCGGAGGTTGGCAAGCTCGGCTTCGCGGTTTTAAATTTTTTTTTTTTGAAAAGCTTTTTTTTTTCCAATATTATACCGTTTGAATATTCAGCTTTTAAACGAGATTATTTAGTTTGGCTTTGAGTAATACTATTATATCGTTTTGCTTTACCGCGTAAACAAAAATATCGAAAATTTTTTAAAAGCAAGCTTTCGTATTAGCGATCAGAGCGGCGACGATTTGATCGGGGTATTTAAAGTGTTTTAAAATAAAGCAATTGAAGGGTTCCGATAACTTAGATAATTCCGATATTTTCGGTATTAATGCCCGTTAAAAAAAAAGCGTAAAATGTATTTCGTTCCGGAATGTAGGCAAAAGCAGAACAGGGTTTTTTAAAAATAAATCTTGTGTCAAAAAGGGTTGTCGTTTCGTAATTCCGTAAAAATCGTAAGGGTTATTTTTGAAAAATCGTAAAAATCGTTGTCGCGATAAGA
The DNA here is from genome assembly GCA_009599575.1 of Blumeriella jaapii. Lineage (NCBI taxonomy): Eukaryota > Fungi > Ascomycota > Leotiomycetes > Helotiales > Drepanopezizaceae > Blumeriella > Blumeriella jaapii. The sequence goes on along the minus strand of VWND01000012.1, from coordinate 781,144 downwards.
TTTGTTGACTTTCCGTATACGCAAAAGCAAAACAGAATTGGCAGGCCTTTTCAGCTCAAGGGCTGAAATAGAAGTATCAAAGGGGGTTTCATAGTTAATATGTTAAAAAGTGCGAACGAGCAAAAGGTTCGTAAGTGATTTGCATTAACTACGAGGTTTTAAATTAGAAATGCCGCGAAGTCTAAAATACAATATGTGCGGGCTCCGATGTCACGTAACAATAACGTGACCTTCGGACCACGTGACCAACGAACTGACATCTCATCCCCTTACACAATAATAGCTTTGGCTTTTTCGAAGCAAATTATAATTTTATCGATATTTTAAATATATTTTATTATATAACGTCGAATTTCAAAAAAAATCTTTTTATTATTATAATATAATTTAAAGCCTTTTATTCCGACGTCGTCAACGTAAAAAAGCGCAATATCAAAAATGCAAATTATAAAAACTTTGTATACGACTTTTACGAATTAAACGACTGAATTAATAGCTTTTATAAATACTTTCGTTATACGTAACAAGCCGATTAAAATTTAAATTGCCGTTATATTTCGAAATCGTAAATTAAATATTAAATAATCGTAGCCTAAAAACAGATCGAAAAAAAAAGCGATCGTCAGTTTTGCGAATTTATTCGAAAATTAATCGACGTTAAATAACACGTTAGCGTTTCGTATCGTTATTTTGTTTATTTCGACGATTGCGATAATAAATCTGTAAATGTTTTTTTTTTTTTCGCAACGATAAACCATTTGTTTTTGTATAAGCCGTGGCAGAATTCGAAAATCCTTTATTTAATTCGCTTTTTCAGCATTTCGACTATTTTATTCTGAAAAGCTTTGGAAACTGAAAAAGTCTTTTTTTGCCAGACTTCGTAAAACACGGTTTTAATATCGATTTAAAACGTAACGTTAAAGCTAAATTAGCCCATTTCGGTAAAATCGAAAGCTATAATCTTTTTTCGGTTGCGTAAAACTTCGTATAAAATTTTTTTTTTTTTTAACAAAAATTAAATTCCGATTGCTAAATTATCAAATCGTTTTTTTATAAATCGGCTGTCAAATAATAAATTGGAAAATCGGCCGGTGATAAATTTTTCGAGCTCGCTAATAACTAATTAAAATAATTTTATTACTTCGTTTTTTTCGAATTAATCGTTTATTTTTTCGGAAATATTTCTATCGAATTTACTAAAATTTACGAATCGTATTTTATTAGCTTTGCGCTTATAAAAAATGCTAATATTAATACAAAAAAATAAAATATATAAATCGGATTTATTTAATATAAAAACGAAATTTTCGAAACTTTTATTTCCGAATTAATAGCCAAAAATATTAATATTAGCCATTTTTATTCGCGGTGCCATTTCGATTAGCGACGTAAATGCTTTTAGCCGAGTATTTTCCAAGTTTTATTACAGCTCAGCGTTTGTTTTAAAACCAAAGCCGGTTATTCGTTTTTTGATAAAACGTCGATTAAAAAAACTTTATCGCCGGCGACGGTGATTTGATTTTAAAAAAATCGGTTTCAATTTTAAAAAAAAGCTTTTATTTGGCCGTTTTCGGTATATTTAAAACTGACGAGACTTTCCAAAATCCAAAGCATTTCAAAAATAATAAAATAAAAGCATTTTTTTATTATTAAAAAGTTTTTATAAATAATAATATTTTTAACGTCGATTTTTATATTTCGTATAATTCCGTCAAACTCAATTGTATTTCTATTAACGATAATATAAATTATTCGTTTATCGGTAATAATCGGAACGCTATTAGCTTCGGCAATTTTTTAATTTATGCAATTGATATCGGTTTTATTATCGAATAAAACGAAAACGGTCGTACTTTTTTTAAGCATTATTTTTATTTTTAATATTTTTATAGCCGTGTAAAAGCAGTTTCGTCGTTTTAACTTTTAAATTTTTATAACGAGAGCCAAAAAGCTGACTTTTTCCGAAGATTTCTTTTTATCGGCTAAATTGATTGCGATATTGTAAATTTCTTTCTGATTTTTTTTTAATTTAAAATCGTTTTCTTTTCGAATAATTTTAACTTTTTCTTTTTTTTTTAATACAAAGATTTATTTATTAATAATTTTATCGAATCTCTCTTTTATGCTAAATAAATCGCTGAATTTCAATTTAATTTTTTATTTTATAATTCTTTTAATAACTTCGTCGACGGCTTCGAAGCTAATATATTTGTCGATTTATTTCTCGCTTCGCATTAATAATAAGCGTTTAAAAACTAGTATTTTTTAAATAATTTGAACCGAAATATCGGTGTCGATATTTTTTATATCGTCGTTAATTTCTTTTATTATAAGCGTTTTTTTAATAATTTTATCGATTTCTTTTCGAATTTCAAAATTTTTTTTTTTTTCGATTCTAACGTTTTTTTTTACATCAGTTGATTTAGCGAATAAAACAAAAGCATTTTGCTTTCTTATAATTCGCTGGTTTAATTATACAGCTATAATATTTGCAAATGCGATAATTGCATTAGTAATATATGCATTTGTTTTTATTTATATATTTAAATTTTATTTACGTTTAAAATAAAAATTTTCTTTTTAATTAGTACGCTTTCTGAAATTTTTTTTTTTTATTAATAAAAATCGTTTTTACATTCTTTCTGTTTTCTAAGCAATCGTTCCATTCTGTACTTTTTATTTTTAAGCGAATAGTATTTAACCAGCTCTGATTTTCAGCTTTGTTAAAAAGGCTTATTTCTGCTTCCGTCGATCCGAAGCAAATAACTCCGTATTTATTAATATAACAAATTCTATTATTTATACAAAAATTAAATGCTTTGCATTTTAAGCGAATATAAAATTCTTCGCAGTAAATTTTTTTATTATTACAAAACCTATATTTAAAACTACGAAATCTGTTTTAATAATTACTTTTACCATTTTAGTAACCGCGATTTTGGTTTTCGCGTTGGTTTTCTCTTTTTTTTTAATAATCGTTATTATAATTAATATTTCGCTAATTCTGATCGCTAGTATAAAAAAGTTGCTATTAAGCAGCTATTACTTTTACGGTAGCTTAACGAAACTGATCGCTTCGCGCATTTTAAAAAAAGTAATTATTATAAAAGCTATTTTAATCGTTTTTATTATCCGAATTAACGTAAAAAAGTTTTTTCTGCTATTGTATAAAACCTTCGATTTTGTTTTAAAATCCTTCAATTTTAATATCGGTAAATTTTAATACGAAAGTTTCGATATTTTTATTAAGCTTTTTCAAGCTAATAAGTTTTGTAAAACGATTAAATAATAAAGTAATTAATTTTTTTTTGGCGATTTCGGTTATTTTTAATAACTAAACGTATTTTTACATTAAAGCTTCCACGTTTTTTTTATAAATAAAAAAAGATTTCTTTTGGTTTATAATTTCGATAATACGTTCGCTTTGGTTTTGTTTAAAAACGAATTTCACAAATTTAAAATACTAATCGAAAGTTTCAAAGTTTTATTTATCAATTTTAAAATGCTTAATAATCTTATTGCGAATACTGGTTGGAAAGCCAAATAAAAACAATTTTTCTTATTTAATTTCGCTTAAAACTTTTTTATTAACGAAAACGTTAAAACCCCTCGTATAAATACGATAATATGCCTTAAGTTTTTTAGCTTAGCGAATTATTATAACAAACTGTTTAAAAAAAGCGATAATATCGCGAATTTGCTAGCGATCGTAGTTTCGGAATTCCGATTTCAAAGCTTTAACTAGCTTACGCCAATTTCGAGCCTTAATAACTTTTTATTTATTTATCGATTTAATAATATTTTTAATAATTAGGTTATAATAACGAAAAAGTTTATCGAACATTTCAGTTTCAAAAACTCCGAAATCTTTATAAGTTTTTATATATTTTTCGATAAAATCGGTAATATTGGCGCCACTAAATGAAAATGCACCAAAAAAGCCAGAAAGGGGCATGCGGCCTCGCATAAAAAAACGAAAAGCGTCGTTGTGTATAATATTAGTAAAAATATTGGTAGGATTTGAATTAAACGAATAAATATTTTCTGAAATTGCAAATTAAAGGTTTTTAATATAAAAAAAATCGTTTTTAATAAAAAAATTATTAAAAAAATCTTTATATTTTCTAAAAAAATTAAATAAAATAAAATTGCGTCCAAACATTTAAATAATATATTAAAAAATTTGTTTTTTAATAAGTTAATTAAATTAATATAATATTATTATATAATCCACGGTTTCGATATTCCGTGGCTCAGGCCAATATACGTACAGCCATTTTTTTACTATTTTTAATAAAAAGCCGCAAATTGTAAATGCCATAATCACAAAGCGCAAAATTAAAAAATTAAGTTTTCGCCAGGCGTTTAATCAAAAAAGATTTAATTTAAAAAGGCCGAGCGCAACGGTCGAAGCGTACGAACCAATATTCGATTTATTATTTTTAAACAAAAAAGCGACTTTCGCGCTTTAAATTTCGCACGGTTCAAAATTGCCTAACCGTAATTTCAAACGTTTTTAAAATATATTACATTTTTGTAATTTAATAATTATGCGCAAAATAAAAAAAGCTATTAAAAGTCCTTTATATAATACAGCTGCGAACAACACCATATAAGAAATCTTTTAAGCCGTAATAGCGAAATATCGAAATCGATCTTAATTATAAATTTAAGAAATGCATCGGCGAATATATAAAAATGAAACACCGAAGTTTAAATCCCTGCGTAAATCATTAAATATAAAAGTAGATAAAAAAACCAAACTGATACGGCCATATATCGGTAAATAAAATAATTTAGGGAATTCTTAAAAAAAACTGAAAAAAAAAAAAAAAATATAAATAAAGGTATAAATTAAACTGCGTGCTTATGGTACTATCTAAAAGGATGCTTTGCTTTTATATCTGTTGAAGGTAATCAATAGCAGGGGGTTTCGGAGGGGTCCATGCCTCGACCATAGCTAAAACTACCAACTCCCATTAATACAAAGTATCACCGTTTTATAATAAAGCTTTTATTGCGCTGTTTCGTTTATTTGCATTTTTTTAATATATACGATTAAATATTTTAAGCTTTTTTCGCTAATTAAAATCGACGAACAATTGCTCGTTAAAATAAAAAATAATAAGCATATCGGATAGCCATTTTATTTTGTTTTTTCCTTGGCTATACGCTTGCTTCAAATCGTAATGTTATAAAAATTTGCGATTAATAAAAACGTCGGTAAAACCGAGGTTTATAATCAAAAAAGGAAAATTTACACGACGTCGGTTAATCGTAAAAAAAAAAAAAAAAGAAAAAAAAATAAGTTTTCTCGGCTCGCTATTATAGCCGGTAAATATAATAAGCTTATACAGCCGAATAAAACTTATTTCGAAACGTTGAAAAAGGTAATACGCTAAAAAAATTTTAATCGCATCGAAAATATTAGCTCCGTTATCGATATATGCAAATATTTTAATATATAATCTATTGCGTGCTAATTTTATAAAAACTAAAAACTATCGAATCTTTTGCTATAATAAAAGTTTTTACCACGGTTCAAAAGTTTTTCGATAAATCGTTTTATTTTTCGTCGATAATTATTTCGGCGATTTTGCGATTAAGCTTAGCGTCGGAGCAAATATTTGCGAAATGGCCGGGCTTGCCGCAATTATAATAAACGCTTAAAAAACGCGCAGCTAAACGGAAAAAACCGGAAATAGCAAAAATAGCAGTTATACGCTCGTAAAAATTTCTGTTAAAAAAAAAAAAAGCTATGCGAGCAAAAAAAACTGGAAAAATAAAACGTTAAAAAGCTTTGAAAATACCGAAAATACGCCTAGAATTCTGATTAGCAAAAGCTATAGCAAAAAAAAAAATAGCTTATACGACGAGCAAAAGCTATTTTTTTAATTCGGATATTACGTAATTTTTTATTCGCAACGGCCAAAAACTCGTTCAAAACAATATAATTATTATTTATTTTATATTTTTCTATTCGAAAATCGTATTTAAAAATAAAAATAACTTTTTCGCATATATTTTCGAACTAACGGTTTATAGCAATTTTATTAATAACTGCGTAGCGAATAAATAAAAAACGAAAATTATTATAAATCTGACCGTTGTTTATATAAAGTTTATTATATTGTAATTTAACAAACTAAACGCGATTATAATTAAAAAAGCGCTGATTAAAAATGCGAAAAACGTTTCGGGCCGATTAGGCTTGGTTATAAAATTCGAAGTTCAAATGCTTTAAAATAATAGTTTTTGTTTTTTTAATAATACATTTGAAATATGCTTTAGTTTAATTTATATTTTATATAAAATTTTCTAAATACTTTTTAATAAACAGCTTTATATTTATTTTTTATGCGTTATATTTAATTTCTTTTTAATAATCGCTGAAAACGTAGCGAAAGTATTTAATTTTAAATAATTCGATTCGAAAAATAGCTAAATCGAAAACGGAAAAATAATATTCGAAAATTAATTAAAAATCCGCCGTAAAAACGCGCGAAACTCGGAATAAAAAAAAAGCGTCGCGAGCGATATTAACGAAAAAAGTTAAAAAGCGAGCGGCGGCAATAGCTTAAGCGATTATTTAAGCGATTTAAAGCTGCTAGGCCGCAATAAATCCTTTAGCGTTAATAAATATACTAAACAGTCGGTTTAAAAGTATTCGTCGGTTTAAAAGTATTAAAATGTCAGCGTCGTATAATTCGATTTTAAATTCGATCGTTAAACGAAAAAATCCAGCAAATAAATCGATTGCAAATAATTATAATTCGATAAAAAATCGTAAAATAAAAACTCGCTGCCAAAATCGTCGAAAAAGCCTGAAACGAATGAAAATTCGAAAGCGCCAAAAGCGGAAGCAAAAAATGAAAGTGTTGATTCGAAGCCGAATCGTACGGATTGCGTTCGTTTTCGAATGCCGCGTCGATTTATAAAAAAAGCATAAAATATATTAAAAAAAAGCGATTCGAATTACAAAAGCAGATCGAATTAATAAAAAAGAAAAACTCCAGCTTTTTCTGAAAACAAAATCAATAAAAAAAAATTCTGATCAAAACACCGATAAATAAACGTCGATACGAGCGGCTTGAAAAAAGTTCGAATTATAGAAGCAAATCGAATTCTTAACCGTAAATACAAAGCTTCCCAGCGAAAGTTGTTTGATTTTTTTTTATATCACAGCTAATTTAAAAATAATCAGAATAATATAAATCAAAAAATACGCATATAAATTAAAAAAAAGACACCGAGCTAAAATGCTCGGAATCGCGAATTTTATATATAATAGATTGTGCTTATAGGTCACGTGATTTAGCGCGAGGTCTAGTAGCCGAGGTGATCCGTGCCCAAACCTTATTTCAACACCACCGGCAATTATACCACTGGCATCTATACTGTGACGATCTAATTAGTCGAAGGGCCGGAAGATCAGTCAACTGGTCGCCGAGTTCATATAATATAAAAAACGAGCCTTTGGTTCTGTAACAAAAATATTTATTTAGAATCAACAATTACAAAAAGCAAAAATTATTAAAAAAAAAAAATCTTATATATATGAATAGTTTCCATAGTTGATAAGAAGACTTATTAGAAAACCAGAGAGTTTGCAGCTATACGTAGTTGCTGGAATGACACGAAAGATGGCAACAGAATAAATCGTTATATTATTTCCTCGTCCGAAAAAAGCGCGCTTTCGAGCTTTTATTTATTAATACGTCGCTATTCAAATAATCGTACGAATCCAAACTTTCGAAATACGCTTTTAGCTAATTTACAAGTTTTGCAAAAGGACCGGAAAGCTTTTTATACGCCAAATAAAAGTCGCGCATTTTTAAAAAAGCGTATATAAAATCAAACGCGGAGTACCACGTAAGATTTTTATTTTAGCTTACTTAAAAAGCTTTATATTAAAAGGTTTTTCGCTGCATTCGACAAGCGATCAATTTTTCGATTTCGTATTCAAATTCGCTAATTATATTAATAGATTCAGGGGCTAAGTTAACCTGACCTGAAAGCGCGTCGTCAGCTGCTTTACGCAGTCGACTAGCGTGAAAAACTAAGTGTACGTTTATAATATTAGGAAGGTTTAATTTAAAAGCGTTATCGAAGATTTTGGCTACAATTTTAAAAGAGCCGTTTATAGGATTGTCGAGCTTGCGGAAGGGCCGGAAAATAGGAAATAAACGCATATCGAGCTATACGTAATCGCCGATGTTAAAATCGATCGCGCGGCGAAACTTATTCGCATTCTTTTTTATTTTATCGTAAGCTTGTTAAAAATGCGATTTGGCGAAGTTTTAAGCGTCGTAATAGCGGCGAGCGTACGTACGAGTTTCGTTTGCGTTTAGCTTATATAAAAAATTAAGAAAAAGAAAAATATCGAATTTTCAGTTTTAATTGGTATAAGAAATATAATCGTATATAATTTTAAAAAGTGAAAGGCCATCTAGACTTTCGTAAAAAAAAACCATTTGAGCGAAATTTATTATTAGAAGAAATTCGTTCTAATCGTTTTAATAAAAGTTTACGAAAAATCGAAAGCGTTTTTGCAAATATTAGTTATAAATTTCGGTTTGATCATCGGTTTTAGAATAAGCGGCTATCGAAAGCTTTAGTTGCGTACCGAGTATTCTATTTAATTCAAACCAAAATATAAATCTATACTAAGGGCTACGATCGCTAATAATATTTTTTAAAAAACCAAATACTTATATACGTGGAATATATACAATTTAGCGAAGCTTCGAGCGTCGATATTTTTGTGACAAAAAATCGAAATAATTTGCTTAAAAAAGCGATTTATTATTACGAACACGTTATCGTAATCGTATTTGTTTTTGTTAAAACTGTAAAAATCTATTGTAATATGCTTCCAAAAATGGTCAGAAACAGAAAAAGGCTGAAAAAGGCCGGAGCGCTTATTTTTTAAAACAAAACTTTTTCGATAAGCGTAGCAATTGCGATAATATTATTTTACGAAAGCTATTATATTTCGCTAATAATATTAATTCGAAAGCAATTACGTAGTTTTGCGAGCGCTGAAATAAGCGGTGGAAATCTGATCGTGGATTTTTCGTATAAAAGCCAGACGAAAATGATCGACGTTTAATATTATTAAGCGACCGTGATATAGCAGCAGGTCGCGTTTAAATATATACGAAAACAAAATATTGTTATCGTCGTTTCTTTTCGTAGCGTTTCGTACAGCTTTTTTTCGAAAGGCCATCAGGCTGCTAGCTGTGCGATTAACGTGAAAAATTTGATTAATAATACGAAATGCGGAAAAAAAATCAGCTATTTCAACGATAAAAACAGCTGTTTCGGAAACCGTAGAAAATCGAAATTTTTTAGTTAAAAAACGGTAATCGATCTGATCTGCTCGAAAAAGAGTTTGCAGGCGCTAAATGCGTTTAAAAGAGTTTTAACGGTCGAATTCGCTCGTACGACGTATTAATACGTCAGCTAAAAGATTATATTTATTTGATTTATACGTAATAAAAAAATTGTAATCGGCGAAAAGCTCGGCCCAGCGTGCTTATCGAGCGTTTAAAGGTTTGGAAGTTATAAAATATTTTAAAATCTTATAATTAATAATTATTTTAATCTAATAAACTAAGCTAGCTAATTCAGCACGAAAATTGCTTAAAAATCTCACGATTGCGAGCATTTTTTTATCGTATACGACGTAGTTTAGTTTTGCGAAAACTATGATTTTGCTGAAATAAGCGACTAAAAGCCAATCGTTATTATAGAATTGTGAAAACACAAAAGCTATTACGCCGTCGAAAACGTTAATCTTTAATATACAAAAAAAGTCTTGCCTGTAATATTATAAAACTGGTGTAATAATAAAGGCTAGTGTAAAAAGGTCGAAACTCTTCTGACATTCAAAAGTGAAATTAAAAGAAACGTTAGCCTTAATCAAATAAACCAAAAAGCTTTGCAATTATACCGTAATTTCGAATAAAAAACGTCGGTAGAAGTTACAAAAACTAAAAAAGCTTTATATACCTTTTATAATAATAGAAGGCTTTTAATAAGCGACTACGAAAATCTTTTCTGAATTTACCTTTAAGCTTTTAATCGATATAATAAAGTTAAATAACGGGTCCGAATAATATTAAATTCAGACTTTCGAATATCGGCCTGTAATTCAGCGTCAGCGAGCCTTTAGAACATTTTGCGAACGTGCGTGGCGTGTTTTTAAAAAATCGGACGAATAAATAAGAATATTATTCAGGTATGCAATACAAAAATCGTTTAAATAATCGAAAAAAACGTCGTTTATATAACGTTGGTAAGTTGCGAATCTATTAATAAAGCCAAAAGATAATATCTTACATTTATAAACGCCGTAACGCGTACGAAACGTCGTCAGTTTTTTACTAGCGGAGTTTATTCGAATTTTATAAAAAGCTTAACGAATATCGAGCTTCGTAAAAATTCGCGCTTTCGAAAAACGAGTAAAAGTCTTATCGATAAAAAAAAAAAAATAGCGATTTTTACGAATAATATTATTAAAAGTTCGATAATCGATACAAAAACGCAATAAACCGTCGGGTTTTTTGGCGAAAAGTATTAAAACAGCGAAAAAAGCGGTAAAAGGTTCGATAAAGTTTTTATTAAAATTGTTTTGCAAATAGGTTTTAATAATTTCGAGCTTCGGAATCGATATTTTATACAAAAAAGTGTATTTCAGCTTTTTTTTACTTATAATAAGCTCGATCTTATGGTCGTAAGGCCGGTGAAAAGCTAGCTCGTTACTGGCGGTTTTAAAAAACACGTGTTCGAGGTTTTTGTATTCCGGAGGAAAAAATTCGAAAAAAGGTTTATTCGAAATTAACTTTGCTAAGCTAATTGAAAAGATCGAAATCGATATTTCGTTGATTTTAAAACGTTCGAAAAAACTATGAAATTAGGTTTTAAGAAAAGTATTATACGTAAAATCGTTTAGTATTTTATCGATTTCGTACAAAAAAGTTAAAAACATTTTAATTGTTTTTTTTTTAAAAATCAGTTTAAAAGCGTATGCAATAATTTGGCAGATAGAAATTAAATAAGCAGTAGGTTAAAAAACTCGTTTTCGAACTGATCGTTTAAAAAATTCAGAAAATAGCTTGTTTAAATTATCGATTATATTAAGCTGAAAAACCATCGCGGCGAAAGCTTTTCTTCGGTTTTTAATATAATTGTTTTTTGTAGAACGAAAAAGCTGTTTTGACGAAAGAAAAAAAAAAGAAAAAAAAGAAAAAATAACAGAAAAAAAATCGTTAGCCTAAAAAAATAATATAATTTCTTATATTATTTTATTAGCGTCGCTATCGAAATTAGCACCGCGAATAAAATTCGACCTTTTCGCGTTTCGCACAGCGTCGCAAGTCTGTTATAATTAATCAAGATTTTTATCACGTTTTACAGCGTCGTTTTAATAGCGAAATTAAATCTTTCGGAAATGCAAATAAAAGATTTTAATACAACGAGCGTAAAAAATTATAAAAAAGTAAGACTTCGGCTAATAAAGCTTGCGTTTATTACAGTTTAGTAAAACTTGATATTCGGCCAACCAAGCTTTTTTTAAAATTATATTATAATTTCCGAAATTAATAATTAAAAAAAAAATAAACGATTATATTCGATTATTAACAATAAAATTAAAAAGCGTAAAATATATAATTAAATGGCCACGAATTTTATTATACTTTTTTATAAGAAAAAAAGCCGGAAAAAATTAAATCAAAGGTTTTAAAAAAAAAAGAAAAGGATTTGATTAGCGCCGAATCGATCAACGCATAACCGTTCGCTTTAAAATCGGCGAACGCTTTTATTTTGTACAAAAAGCTATTTTTAATAAGTATAACGGGAATTATTAATAAATCGCCATCAAAAAGCTTTCGAACGTTAAAATAACGTATATCGCGCAATACGCTTAAAAAGAAAGCTTTGCTTAAGCCTGGGCGTTTCTTCGACTGGCGGAAAAGCTTTTAATTTTTTTGTATGCGTTTTGAAAATCGTTTGGAAAAAGATTTTCGTTTTTATTATTATTATTAAAAAGCGAATTTTCGGCCGGCTCGATTTCGTTTATATTTATCAGTTTGAAAAGGCTTTTGGATGGAACCGAAAATCGGTCCGTAAAAAGTCGTGCAAATTGGCCTCGAACCTTTTAATATAAAATAAAAAACGAGCGTTGTCGTTGGTCCGATCGAAAAAAAAAAACGCTAGAAAAAGCGTTTTAGCGTAAAAAAAAAGGAAAAACAAAAGGTTAAAAAAAAGCTTGTGAAGCATTTGAACGACTTTCGTACGTACGATTTAACTTGTAATACGCTTTGATTAAAAACTTATTATTTTAATAAATAATAAACTTGGTTAAAAAGCGATTCGCGTATAAAATTCGTTTAGCCAATTGATTTTGCTTTTTTTGCCGAACGGCGGTAAGCCAATTTTTAAAAATCGTTGTACGCGCCTATTTCAAATACAGCTTTTCTCGTAAACGCTTTGGTATTTTATCGCGAAAAACGTTCCGAAGCTGTTTATCAATTCGTATTTAAGCGTTCGCTGCGAAAATGGAAAATCGCAGATAAAATCGCTAAAAGTCGTCGTGCGTATTTATTGCAAGCATTTTAAATTCGTTTTCGGCTTTTTAAACGTTTAAAAAATCGGTCAGAAAATCGGCGACCTTTTTAATTAATTTTTCGGAAAGTGTAGGGTCGGAACGGTTCAAAATACGCGGAGTCAGAAACTCTTTTGCTACGCTTTCGGTCTGATCGAATATATAATTTTTGCGAAATCGATCGCTAGCGAAATAATCGTAATAAAGTTCGAAATTGTCGAAAACTTTAATCTTTTAGTAGCGTGCTTTATAATTTTTACTATTATTTAATTTAAACTTAAAATTCGGAACGCGTTTTATGCGAGCTAATCGAAAATTAGCAAATAAATAAAAATTATAACGTTCAAAAAGCGCGCTAAAATCTTGGCCGTTAGAAAAAAATCCAAAAAAAATTCGCGAAAAGCGTGGAAATTAATTTACAGCGTTTGTTAATTAAAATAAAACGTTGCGAAAAAAGAAAAAAGCAATAAATTCGCGACTAATAAAAGCACGTTCGATAAATTTTATCAAACGCTTTAATTAAAAGATTTGTCGCAATCGTATAATTTCCAAAAGTTGTCGTTTACGCTTTTGCGTTTTTTTCAGTTGATTTTGCAAAAATCTCAATTAAATATTTTTAGCGCTAGGCTGCAAGAAAAAGATGGCAGGCGAAATGGTTGGCGCTCTGCTTTTTCTTTTGTTTTTTTTTCTTCGAAAAAAAGATTGTTTTTCAAAAAAAAAAGCTTTTAGAAAAGGCTGCTTTTTCGCTGATTAAAAGGGAGATTAAAATGTAATGGCAAAAGCTGAAAAGCTTTGCTAAAAAGGGGATCGTTGAACAAAAGCCATTTTTCGCGAAATGCGGAAATAAGCCTTTTTACGACCGGTCGATTACTTTAATATAATCCGTAAGAAATTCGAAAAAAAAAAATAGTTTACGCCGTCGCCAGCGTAAAAAAAAAGTTATTAATAATATAACGATTTAATTAATCGAAAGGCCGGGAAATTAATCAACTGGTCGCCGAGTTTATATAATATAAAAAACGAGCTTTTGGTTTTGTAATAAAAATATTCATTTAGAATTAACAATTGCAAAAGGCAGAAGTTGCTAAAAAAAAAAGTTTTATATATATAAATAGTTTCCATAGTTAATAAAGAAATTCACCAGAAGACCAGGGAGCTTGCAGCTATACGTAGTTGCTGGGGTGACACGAGAGGTGGCAACAGAGTGAATCGTCACATATACCACTGGCAACTACTACTAGCCAGGCCAGGATCGTAACAGTTTAATACGTTACATAATTTAAATAAAATAATTAAATAATATACGATTAAATAAAAATTTTCGGTTTCGTAATTATCGATTAAAAGTTTATTTTCGTCGTTAATCAGCTTATTCCGATCGTTTTCGGTTAAATTTATTCGCGGTGCTAACCGAAATAATAACGCGAATGCTTTTTCGGCCCGAAAATTAATATTTTTTATTCGCGATGCTAGCCGAAATAGCAACGCGAATAGTTTCGGCTTTATAAAACCTAAAGCGTAAATAGCAAAACAGCCGATTTCGTTAGCGATTTATTCGCCGATATTTTATTCGCTTTGTTTAGCGAAATTAAACGAATAACGACGTTTTCGTTTGGAAAGGCCGTTTGCCGCTATATTAATTGTTTTTTTAATATGCCTGATTTCGAAATTTATAAATTGCATCCAAGCTATTTAATTAATAATAAGCGCTTTTAATAAGTTATTAGCTTTTTTATTTAATTAATCGATAAAAACTTTTGCGTTTGTTTTTAAAATAAAATATACGCCGTATAATTCGTTTTTTATTTTTTTTATTATTTTAAAAACGCTTCGATATTTTCGTTTAATAGCATCGTAGCGTGCTTTTGCGAGAAATTATAAATCGCTTTCGAATCGTAAAAAATACCGTTTTTTGTTTTCGTCGATTTGTTATAATACAGCTTTTTAACCGAAAATACTGGCGTCGATAATTAAAATAATTTTTTTTGCGTTTGGGCTGTAATCGATCCGTATAAGCGATAAGGCCGATAAAAAATCGTTTTTAAGGATTTTTATAATTTTGCTCTGCTTTTTTTCTTAAACGAAATCGATTTTTTTTTTATTATAACGTAAATAAATGCAGCTTTTTAAAAAAAGTTTTTGATTTAATTGCGGTAATAAATTATAACGCTAATAAAAGCTTTAGCTTCGGTAATGTTTTTATATTTTTTTTATTTGCAAATTTTTTTTATTTTTTTTCGTTAAAATGGCGGCCAGCGCTGTTAGTTATATAATTAACGATATTTATTTCGGATATGCAAAATTTTAATCGAAGGCCAATAATAGCTTTGGCTTTTTCGAAGCAGATTATAATTTTGTCGATATTTTAAATATATTTTATTATATAGCGTCGAATTTTAAAAAGGATTTTTTTATTATTATAATATACTTTGAAACTTTTTATTTTAACGTTGTTAATATAAAAAAAAAAATATCAGAAATGCAAATTATAAAAATCTTATATACGATTTTTACGAATTAAGCGATTAAATTAATAGCTTTTATAAGTATTTTCGTTATGCGTAATAAACCGATTGGAATTTAAATTGCCGTTATATTTCGAAATCGTAAATTAAATATTAAATGGTCGTAGCTTAAAAACAGGTCGAAAAAAAAAGCGATCGTCAGTTTTGCGAATTCGTTTGAAAATTAATCGACGTTAAATGGCACGTTAGCGTTTCGTATCGTTATTTTGTTTATTTCGACGATTGCGATAATAAATTTATAAATGCTTTTTTTTTTTCGTAACAATAAACTATTTGTTTTTATATAGGCTATAGCAGAATTCGAAAATCTTTTGTTTAATTCGTTTTTTTAATATTTCGATTATTTTATTCTAAAAGGCTTTGGAAACTGAAAAGGTTTTTTTTTGCTAAGCTTCGTAAAGCACGGTTTTAATATCGATATAAAATATAACGTTAAAACTAAATTGGCTTATTTCGGTAAAATCGAAAATTATAGTTTTTTCGCGATTGCGTAAAACTTCGTATAATAATTTTTTTTTTTTTTGGCAGAAATTAAATTCCGATTATTAAATTATTAAATCGTTTTTTTGTAAATCGGCTGCTAAGTAATAAGCTGGAAAATCGGCCGGTAATAAATCTTTCGAATTTGCTAATAACTGATTGAAATAGTTTTATTGCTTTGTTTTTTTCGAATTAATTATTTATTTTTCCGGAAATATTTTTAACGGATTTACTAAAATTCACGAGTCGTATTTTATCAGCTTTGCGCTTATAAAAAATGCTGATATTAATATAAAAAAGTAAAATATATGGGTCGGGTTTATTTAATACAAAAACGAAATCTTCGGAATTTTTATTTTCGAATTAATAATTAAAAATATTAATATTAGCCAATTTTATTCGCGGTATTATTTCGATTAGCGACGTAAATGGTTTTAGCCGAATATTTTCTAGATTTTATTATAGCTTAGCGTTTGTTTTAAAATCAAAGCCGGCTATTCGTTTTCCGATAAAACGTCGATTAAAAAGATTTTGTCGCCGGCGACGGTGATTTGATTTTAAAAAAATCGGTTTCAGTTTTAGAAAAAGGTTTTTATTTATTCGTTTTCGATGTATTTAAAATTAACGAGACTTTTTAAAATTTAAAGCATTTTAAAAATAATAAAATAAAAGCATTTTTTTATTATTAAAAAGTTTTTATAAATAATAATATTTTTAACGTCGATTTTAACGTTTCGTACAACTTTATTAAATTTAATAATATTTTTATTAACGGTCGTATAAATTATTCGTTTATCGGTAATAATCGGGATATTATTAGCTTCGGCTGTTTTTTGGTTTATGCAATTAATTTCGGTTTTATTATCGAATAAAACGAGGGCGGTCGTATTTTTCTTAAGTATTGTTTTTATTTTTAGCGCTTTTATAGCCGTGTAAAAGCAGTTTCGTCGTTTTAATTTTTGGGTTTTTATAGCAAAAGCTAAAAGACTGACTTTTTTCGAAGATTTTTTTTTTCGGCTAAATTAACCGTTGTATTATAAATTTCTTTCTGATTTTTTTCCAATTTAAAATCGTTTTTTTTTCGGGTGATTTTAATTTTTTCGTTTTTTTTTAATATAATAATTTATTTATTAATAATTTTATCGAATCTTTTTTTTATATTAAATAGGTCGCTAAATTTCAATTTAATCTTTTGTTTTATGATTTTTTTAATAGCTTCGTCGACGGCTTCGGGGCTAATATTTTTATCGATTTATTTTTCGCTTCGCATTAATAATAAACGTTTAAAAGCTGGTACTGTTTAAATAATTTAAACCGGAATATCGATATCGATATTTTTTATATCGTTGTTAATCTTTTCTATTATAAGCGATTTTTTAATAATTTCATCGGTTTTTTTTCGAATTTTAAAATCTTTTTTTTTTTTCGATTTTAACGTTTTTTTTTATACTAGTCGGTTTAACGAATAAAACAAAAGCATTTTGTTTTCTTATGATTCGCTGATTTGATTATGCAATTATAATATCTGCAGATGCGATAATTGTATTAATAATATATATATTTGTTTTTTATTTATATATTTAAATTTTATTTATATTTAAAGTAAAAGTTTTTTTTAATTAATACGCTTTTTGAAATGTTTTTTCTTTTATTAGTAAAAATCGTTTTCGCATTTTTCTGTTTTTTAAGCAATCGTTTTATTTCGTATTTTTTATTTTTAAGCGAATAATATTTAATCAGTTTTAATTTTTAGCTTTGTTAAAAGGGCTTATTTCTGCTTTTACCGAGCCGAAGCAAATCGCTCCGTATTTATTAATATAACAAATATTATTATTTATATAAAAATTAAATGTTTTGCATTCAGAGCGAATATAAGGTTTTTCGCAGTGAATTTTTTTGTTATTATAAAATTCACATTTAGGATTACGGAGTCTGTTTTAATAATTATTTTTATTATTTTAATAACCGCGATTTTGATTTCCGCGTTGGTTTTTTTTTTTTTTTTTTTTTGATAATCGTTATTATAATTAATATTTCGCTAATTTTGATCGTTAGTACGAAAAGATTGCTATTGGGCAGTTATTATTTTTACGATAGCTTAGCGAAATTAATCGCTTCGCGCATTTTAAAAAAAGTAGTTGTTATAAAAGCTATTTTGATCGTTTTTATTATCCGAATTAACGTAATAGAGTTTTTTTTGCTATTGCATAAAGCTTTCGACTTTGCTTTGCAATTTTTGAATTTTAATATCGATAAATTTTAATACGAAAGTTTCGATATTTTTGTTAAGCTTTTTGTGACAGCTGGCTTAAGGGTGATCATGGTGAATAATATGGGCCGAAAGATACGCGTGTACGTTGAATACTAAGGTGAAGAGCTCTAAGGTACGGGAGCTCTGAACTATTAAATACAGGTTGGTAGGGGTCCGTGCGCAAACCTTAATCCTACCACTGGCAATTACTACTAGCAATTACCACTAGCAATTACTACTGGCCAGAATCGTAACACTTTTCCAAATTAATAAGCTTTGCGAAACGATTAAATAGTATAATTGTGACGACTCACTCTTTTGCCACCTCTCGTGTCACCCCAGCAACTACGTGTAGCTGCAAGCTCCCTGGTCTTCTAATAGATCTTCCCATTAATTATGGAAACTATTCATATATATAAAGCTTTTTTCTTTTAATAATCTCTGCTTTTTGCAATTGTTAATTTTAAATAAATATTTTTATTACAAAACCAAAGGCTCGTTTTTTATACTATATAAATACGGCGATCAATTAATTGATTTCCCAGCCTTCCGATTAATTAAATCGTTATATTATTAACAATTCTTTGTTTACGCTGGCGACGGCGTAAACTATTTTTTTTTTCGAATTTTTTACGGATTATACCAAAATAATCGACCGGTCGTAAAAAAGCTTATTTTCGCATTTCGCGAAAAATAACTTTTGTTTAACGATCCCTTTTTTAGCAGAGCTTTTTAATTTCTGCTATTATATTTTAACTTTCCTTTTTTTAATCGGCGAAAAAGCAGCCTTTTTCAAAAGCTTTTTTTTTTGAAAAACAATCCTTTTTCCGAAAAAAAAAAATAAAAAAAAAAGACAAAGCGCTAATTATTTCGCTTGCCACTTTTTCCTTACAGCTTAGCGCTAAAAGCGTTTAATTAAAACTTTTGCAAAATCAACTGAAAAAAGCGCAAAAGCGTAAACGACAACTTTTGGAAATTATACGATTGCGACAGACTTTTTAATTAAAGCGTTTAATAAAATTTATCGAATATACTTTTGCTAATCGCGAATCTACTGTTTTTTTTTTTTTCGCAACGTTTTATTTTAATTAACAAACGCTGCAAATTAACTTTTACGCTTTTCGCGAATTTTTTTTAAATTTTTTTATAACGGCCAAGATTTTAGCGCGCCTTTTAAACGCTATAATTCTTATTTATTTGCTGATTTTCGACTAGCTCGTATAAAACGCGTTTCGAATTTTAAATTTAAATTAAATAATAATAAAAATTACAAAGCACGCTATTAAAAAATTAAAGTTTTCGATAATTTCGAATTTTACTACGATTATTTCGCTAGCGATCGATTTCGTAAAAATTATATATTCGATCAAATCGAAAGCGTAGCAAAAAAATTTCTGATTCCGCGTATTTTAAACCGTTCCGATTTTACATTTTCCGAAGAATTAATAAAAAAGATCGCCGATTTTCTGGCCGATTTTTCAAATATTTAAAAGGCCGAAAACGAATTTAAAATACTTGTAATAAATACGCACGACGACTTTTAGCGCTTTTATTTGCGATTTTCCATTTTCGCAGCGAACGTTTAAATACAAATTAACAAACAGTTTCGGAACGCTTTTCGCGATAAAATACTAAAACGTTTACGAAAAAAGCTGTATTTGAAATAAACGCGTATAACGATTTTTAAAAATTAGTTTACCGCCGTTCGTTAAAAAAAACAAAATCAATTAGCTAAACGAATTTTATACGCGAATCGCTTTTTAATCAAATCTATTATTTATTAAAATAATAAATTTTTAACCAAAGCGTATTACGAATCAAATTGTACGTACGAAAGTCGTTTAAATGCTTTATAAGCTTTTTTTTAGCCCTCTGCTGTTTTTTTTTTTTTTTTACGCCAAAACGCTTTTTTTGGCGTTTTTTCTTTTCGATCGGACCAACGATAACGCTCGTTTTTTATTTTATATCAGAAAATTTAAAAAAGCTAATTTGCACGATTTTTTACGGGCCGACTTTCGGTTTTATTTAAAAACTTTTCCAAACTGATAAATATAAACGAAATCGAACCGGCCGAAAATTCGCCTTTTAATAATAATAATAAAAACGAAAACTTTTTTCCAAACGATTTTTAAAACGTATATAAAAAAATTAAAAGCTTTTTCGCTAATTGAAAAAACGCTTAAGTTTAAATAAAACCTTTTTTTTAAATACGTTGCGCGATATACGTTATTTTAACGTTCGGAAGCTTTTTAATAGCGATTTATTAATAATTCCCGTTATATTTATTAAAAATAGCTTTTCGTATAAAATAAAAGCGCTCGCCGATTTTAAAGCGAACGGTTATACGTTAATCGATTCGGCGCTAATTAAGTTTTTTTTTTTTTTTTTTAACTTTTGATTTAATTTTTCCCGGCTCCTTTTTTTATAAAAAAGTATAATAGAATTCGTAGCCATTTAATCATACATTTTACGTTTTTTAATTTTATTATTAATAATCGAATACAATCGTTTACTTTTTTCTTAATTATTAACTTCGGAAATTATAATATAATTCTAGAAAAAACTTAATTAGCCGAATATTAAGTTTTATTAAACTATAATAAACGCAAGCTTTATTAGCCGAAATTTTATCCCCTTATAGTTTTTTACGTTCGTTATATTAAAGTTTTTTATTTGCATTTTCGAAAAATTTAATTTCGCTATTAAAACGACGTTGTAAAACGTAATAAAAATTTTGATTAATTATGGCAGATTTACGACGCTATGCGAAACGCGAAAAAGTCGAATTTATTCGCGATGCCAATTTCGATAGCGACGTTAGTAGAATAATACAAGAAATCACACCATTATTTTCCCAGGCTAACAATTCCTTTTTTATTATTATTTTTTTTTTTTCTTTTTTTTTTTTTCGTTAAAACAGCTTTTTCGTTCTACAAAAAACAGTTATATTAAAAACCGAAAAAAAACCTTCGCCGCGATAGCCTTTCAGCTTAATATAATCGATAATTTAAATAAGCCACCTTTTGAATTTTTTAAACGATTAATTCGAAAACAAATCCTTTAATTTACTGTTTATTTAATTTTTATTTGCTAAATTATTGCATACGCTTTTAAGCTAATTTTTTTTAAAAAAAAAAGCAATTAAAATGTTTTCAACCTTTTTATACGAAATCGATAAAATACTAAACGATTTTACGTATAACATTTCTTTTAAAACCTAATTTTACAATTTTTTCGAACGTTTCAAAACCAATAAAATATCGATGTCGACCTTTACAATTAATTTAGCAAAGCTAACTTCGAATAAATCCTTTTTCGAATTTTTTTCTTCGAAATACAAAAACTTCGAACACGTGTTTTCTAAAGCCGCCAGTAACGAGCTAGCTTTTCACCGGCCCTACGACTATAAAATCGAGCTTATTATAAATGAAAAAAAGCTGAAATATATTTTTTTATATAAAATATCGATTTTAAAGCTCGAAATTATTAAAATTTATTTGCAAAATAATTTTAATAAAAGTTTTATCGAACTTTTTACCGTTTTTTTCGCTATTTTAATGCTTTTCGCCAAACCCGACGGTTTACTGCGTTTTTATATCGATTATCGAATTTTTAATAATATTATTCGTAAAAATCGCTATTTTTTTTTCTTTTATCGATAAAACCTTTGTTCGTTTTTCGGAAGCACGAATTTTTACAAAGTTTAATATTCGTCAAGCTTTTTATAAAATTCGAATAAATCTCGCCAATAAAAAACTAACGACGTTTCGTACGCGTTACGACGCTTATAAATGTAAAATGCTATTTTTTGACTTTATTAATAAATTCGCAATTTACTAACGCTATATAAACGACGTTTTATTCGATTATTTAAACGATTTTTACATTGTATATTTAAATAATATTTTTATTTATTCGTCCGACCTTTTGAAATACGTTATATACGTTCGCAAAATGTTTTAAAAGCTCGCTGACGCTAAATTACAGGCCGATATTCGGAAGTTTAAATTCAACGTTATTCGGACCTGTTACTTAAATTTTATTATTTTTATTAAAAGCCTAAAAGTTAATTCAGAGAAAGTTTCCGTGGTCGCCTACTAAAAGCTTTCTATTATTATAAAAAGTATATAAAGCTTTTTTGGTTTTTGTAATTTTTACCGACGTTTTATTCGAAATTACGGTATAATTGCAAAGCTTTTGATTTATTTAACCAAAGCTAACGTTTTTTATAATTTTACTTTTGAATATTAAAAAAATTTCGACCTTTTTATATTTGTAACGATCTAATCAGTCGGAAGGCTGGAAGATCAGTCAACTGGTCGCCGTGTTCATATGGTATAAAAAACGAGCCTTTGGTTTTGTAACAAAAATATTCATTTAGAATTAACAATTGCAAAAGGCAGAAGTTGCTAAAAGAAAAAAGCTTTATATATATAAATAGTTTTCATAATTAATGGAAAGACCTATCAGAAAATCAGGAAGCTTGCAGCTATACGTAGTTGCTAGAGAGTTTGCAGCTATACGTAATTGCTGAGGTGATACGAAAGGTGGCAACAAAGTGAATCGTCATATTACCTCCCCGTCCGAAAAAAGCGCGCCCTCGAGCTTTTATTTATTAGTACGTTGCTATTCAAATGATTATACGAATCTAAGCTTTCGGAATACGCTTTTAGCTAATTTACAAATTTTGCAAAAGGACCGGAAAGCTTTTTATGCGTCAAATAAAAATCGCGCATTTTAAAAAAGCGTATATAAAATCAAACGCGGGATACCACGTAAGATTTTTATTTAAGCCTACCTAAAAAGCTTTATATTAAAAAGTTTTTCGCTGCTTTCGATAAGCGATTAATTTTTCGATTTCGTATTTAAGCTTATTAATTATATTAATAAATTCAAAAGCTAAGTTAACTTAATCTAAAAGCGCGTCGTTAGCTGCTTTACGCAATCGATTAGCGTAAAAAACTGGATGTACGTTTATAATATTAAAAAGGTTTAGCTTAAAAGCGTTATCGAAAATTTTGGCTACAATTTTAAAAAGGCCGTTTGTAAGATTGTCGAGCTTGCGAAAAAGCCGGAAGATCGGAAATGAACGCATATCGAGCTATACGTAATCGCTAACGTTAAAATCGATCGCGCGGCGAAATCTATTCGCACTTTTTTTTATTTTGTCGTAGGCTTGTTAAAAATGCGATTTAGCGAAGTTTCAGATATCGTAATGGCGGCGAGCGTACGCACGAGCTTCGTTTACGTTTAATTTATATAAAAGATTAAAAAAAAAAGAAGTATCGAGCTTTCAGTTTTAATTAATATAAAAAATGTAATCGTATACAATTTCAAAAGATAAAAAGCTATTTAGACTTTCGTGAAAAAGTATTATTTAGGCGAAATCTATTATTAAAAAAAATTCGCTTTAATCGTTTTAATAAAAGTTTACGAAAGATCGAAAGCGTTTTTACAAATATTAATTGTAAATTTCGGTCTGATTATCGGTTTTAGAATAAGCGGCTATCGAAAACTTTAATTGCGTACCGAATATTTTATTTAATTCAAATCAAAAAGTAAATTAATATTAAAGGCTACGATCGCTAATAATACTTTTTAAAAGGCCAAAATACTTATATACGTGGAATATATATAATTTGGCAAAGCTTCGAGCGTCGATATTTTTGTAGCAAAAAATCGAAATAATCTATTTGAAAAAGCGATTTATTATTACGAATACGTTATTATAACCGTATTTGTTTTTGTTAAAATTGCAAAAGTTTATTATAACGTGCTTTTAAAAATGGTCAGAAACAGGAAAAAGCTGAAAAAAGCCGGGGCGTTTATTTTTTAAAATAAAACTTTTTCGATAAGCGTAGCAGTTGCGACAGTATTATTTTACGAAAGCTGTTATACCTCGCTAATAATATTAATCCGAAAGCAATTGCGTAGTTTTGCGAGCGCTGAAATAAGCGGTGGAAATCTGATCGTGCATTTTTCGTATAAAAGCCAGACGAAAATAATCGACGTCTGATATTATTAAACGACCGTAATATAGCAGCAGATCGCGTTTAAATATATACGAAAACGAAATATTATTATTATCGTTTTTTTTCGTAGCGTTTCGTACAGCTTTTTTTCGAAAAGCTATTAAGCTGCTAGCTGTGCGATTAGCGTGGAAAAGCTGATCAACGATACGAAGTGCGGATAAAAAATCAGTTATTTCAACGATAAAAACAATTGTTTCGAAGGCCGTAGAAAATCGAAGTTTTTTAATTAAAAAGCGGTGATCGATCTGATCGGCTCGAAAAAAAATTTGCAAGCGCTGAATGCGTTTAAAAAAGTTTTAGCGGTCGAGTTCGCTCGTACGACGTGTTAATACGTTAATCAAAAAGTTGTGTTTATTTGGTTTATACGTAATAAAAAAGTTGTAATCGGCGAAAAGCTCGGCCTAGCGTGCTTATCGAGCGTTTAAGAATTTGAAAATTATAAAATATTTTAAAGTTTTATAATTAATAATTATTTTGATTTGATAAATTAAGCTAGCTAGTTTAATACGAAAGTTGCTTAAAGATTTTACGATTGCGAGCATTTTTTTATCGTATACGACGTAGTTTAGCTTTACGAAAGCTATAGTTTTGCTAAAATAGGCGACTGAAAGCTAATCGTCGCTATAAAATTATAAAAGCACAAAAGCTACTACGCCGTCGGAAGCGTTAGTTTTTAATATGCAAAAAAGGTTTTGCCTGTAATATTGTAAAACTGATGCAATAATTAAAATTAGTATAAAAAAATCGAAACTTTTCTGATATTTAAAAGTGAAATTGTAAAAAACGTTAGTTTTAATTAAATAAATCAGAAGCTTTGCAATTATACCGTAGTTTCGAATAAAACGTCGGTAAAAATTACAAAAATCAAAAAAGCTTGTATATTTTTTATAATAATAAAAGGCTTTTAATAAGCGATTACGGAGACTTTTTTTAAGTTTATTTCTAGGTTTTTAATCGAAATGATAAAGCCTAAATAACGGGTTCGAATAACGTTGAATTCAGATTTCCGAATATCGGCCTGTAATTCAGCGTCAGCGAGCTTTTGGAGCATTTTGCGAACGTGTATAACGTGTTTCAAAAGGTCGGACGAATAAATAAAAATGTTATTTAAATATGCAATATAGAAATCGTTTAAATAATCGAAAAGAATATCGTTTATATAGCGTTGATAAGTTGCGAATTTATTAATAAAGCCAAAAGATAGCATTTTGCATTTATAAGCGCCGTAACGCGTACGAAACGTCGTTAGTTTTTTATTAGCGGAATCTATTCTAATTTTATAAAAAGCTTGACGAATATCGAATTTCGTAAAAATTCGTGCTTTCGAGAAACGAGCAAAAGTCTTATCGATAAAAGGAAAAGGGTAGCGATTTTTACGAGTGATATTATTAAAAGCTCGATAATCGATACAAAAACGCAGTAAACCGTCGGGTTTTTTAGCGAAAAACATTAGAACAACGGCGGTAAAAAATTCGATAAAACTTTTATTAAGATTATTTTGCAAATAGGTTTTAATAATTTCGAGCTTTAAAATCGATATTTTATATAAAAAAATGTATTTTAGCTTTTTTTTATTTATAATAAATTCGATCTTGTGGTCGTAGGGCCGGTGAGAGGCTAGCTCGTTACTAGCGGTTTTAGAAAACACGTGTTCGAAGTTTTTGTACTTCGAGAAAAAAGATTCGAAGAAAAGTTTATTCGAAATTAGCTTTGCTAAACTGGTTGAAAAAATCGAAATCGATATTTCGTTGGTTTTGAAACGTTCGAAAAAATTGTGAAATTAAGTTTTAAAAAAAATGTTATACGTGAAGTCGTTTAGTATTTTGTCGATTTCGTATAAAAAAGTTAAAAACATTTCAATTGTTTTTTTTCTGGAAATTAGCTTAAAAACGTATGCAATAACTTGGCAAATGGAAATTAAATAAGCAGTAAATTAAAAAATTCGTTTTCGAATTAATCGTTTGAGAAGTTCAAAAAAAGGTTTATTTGTTTGAATTATCGATTATATTAAATTGAAAGGCTATCGCGGCGAAGGTTTTTCTTCGGTTTTTGATATAATTGTTTTTCGTAAAACGAAAAAGCTGTTTTAACGAAAAGAAAAAAAAAAAAGAAAAAATAATAAAAAAAAGATCGTTAGCCTGAAAAAGTGGTATAATTTTTTGTATTTTATTAGCGTCGCTATTAAAATTAACACCGCGAATAAAATTCGATCTTTTCGCGCTTCGCATAGCGTCGTAAATCTGTTATAATTAATCAAGGTTTTTATTACGTTTTACAGCGTCGTTTTAATAGCGAAATTAAATCTTTCGGAAATGCAAATAAAAGATTTTAATATAACGAGCGTAAAAGGCTATGAAAAGATAAGACTTCGGTTAATAAAGCTTGCGTTTATTACAGTTTAATAGAATTTAATGTTCGGCCAATTAAGCTTTTTCTAAAATTATATTATGATTTCCGAAGTTAATAATTAAAAAAGAAGTAAACGATTATATTCGGTTGTTAATAATAAAATTGAAAAGCGTAAAATGTATAATTAATGGCTACGAGCTTTATTATATTTTTTTATAAGAAAAAAAGCCGGAAAAAGTTAAATCAAAGGTTTTAAAAAAAAAAAAAAAAAACTTAATTAGCGCCGAATCGATTAACGTATAACCGTTCGTTTTAGAGTCGGCGAGCGCTTTTATTTTGTACGAAAAGCTATTTTTAATGAGTATAACGGAAATTGTTAATAAATCGCTATTAAAAAGCTTTCGAACGTTAAAATAACGTATATCGCGCAATACGCTTAAAAAAAAGGCTTTACTTAGGCTTGGGCGTTTTTCCGATTGGCGAGAAAGCTTTCAACTTTTTCGTATGCGTTTTGAAAATCGTTTAAAAAAGGATTTTCGTTTTTATTATTATTATTAAAAGACGAATTTTCGGCCGGTTCGATCTCGTTTACATTTATCAGCTTAAAAGAGCTTTTAAGTAAAACCGAGGATCGGCCCGTAGAAAATCGTGCAAATTAGCTTTTTTAAACTTTTTAATATAAAATAGAAAACGAGCGTTGTCGTTAGTCCGATCGAAAAAAAAAAACGCCAAAAGGGGCGTTTTGGCGTAGAGAAAAAGAAAAAACAAAGGGTTGAAAAAAAGCCTGTGGAGCATTAGAACGATTTTTGTACGTACGATTTAACTCGTAATACGCTTTAATTAAGAATTTATTATTTTAATGAATAATAAATTTGGTGGAAGAGCGATTCGCGTATAAAGTTCGCTCGGCTAATTAATTTTGTTTTTTTTGTCGGACGGCGGTAAGCCAATCTTTAAAAGTCGTTGTACGCGCTTATTTTAAATACAGCTTTTTTCGTAAACGCTTTGGTATTTTATCGCGAAAAGCGTTTCGAAGCTGTTTATCGGTTCGTATTTAAGCGTTTGCTGCGAAAATGGAAAATCGCAGGTAAAATCGCCAAAAGTCGTCGTGCGTATTTATTATAAGCATTTTAAATTCGTCCGCTTTTTGAATATTTAAAAAGTTAATTAGGAAATCGGCGACTTCTTTTATTAATTTTTCGGAAAGTATAAGATCGGAACGGTTTAAGATACGCGAAGTCAGAAACTTTTTTATTACGTTTTCGGTTTGATCGAGTATATAATTTTTGCGAAATCGATCGCTAGCGAAATAATCGTGGTAAAGTTCGAAATTATCGAAAATTTTAGTTTTTTAATAGCGTGCTTTGTAATTTTTATTATTATTTAGCTTAAACTTAAGGTTCGAAACGCGCTTTATACGAGCTAATCGAGAGTTAGCAAATAAATAGAAATTATAACGTTTAAAAAGCGCGTTAAGGTTTTGGCCGTCAGAAAGAGATTTAAAAAAAGTTCGCGAAAAGCGTAAAGATTAATTTGCAGCGTTTGTTAATTGAAATGAAACGTTGCGAAAAAGTGGGGCGGCAGATTCGCGATTAACAGAGGTACGTTCGATAGATTTTATTAAACGCTTTGATTAAAAAGTTTATCGCAATCGTATAATTTTTAAAAATTGTCGTTTACGTTTTTGCGCTTTTTTCAGTTGATTTTGCAAAAGTCTTAATTAAACGCTTTTAGCGCTAGGCTGCAAAAAAAAGATGGCAGGCGAAATGGTTGGCGCTTTGCCTTTTCTTTTGTTTTTTTTTTTTCGAAGAGAGGATTGTTTTTCAAAAAAAAAAGCTTTTGAGGGAAGCTGCTTTTTCGCTGATTGAAAGGAGGAAGGTTAAAATGTAATAGCAGAAGCTGAAAAGCTTTGTTAAGAAAGGGATCGTTAAACAGAAGCTATTTTTCGCGAAATACGGAAATAAGTTTTTTTACGACCGGTCGATTATTTTAATATAACTCGTGAGAAATTCGAGGGAAAAGATAATTTACGCCGTCGCTAGCGTAAAAAAAAAGTTGTTGATAATATAACGATTTAATTAGTCGAAGAGCTGAAAGATCAGTCAATTGGTCGCCGTGTTTATATAATATAAAAAACGAGCTTTTGGTTTTGTAACAAAAATATTTATTTAAAATCAACAATTGCAGAAAGCAGAAGTTGCTAAGAAAAAAGAGCCTTATATATATGAATAGTTTCCACAGTTGATAGGAAGACCTATCAGAAGACCAGGGAGCTTGCAGCTATACGTAGTTGCTGGGGAGCTTGCAGCTATACGTAGTTGCTGGGGTGACACGAGAGGTGGCAACAGAGTGAGTCGTTATAATACTAGCCTTTATTACTGCATCAGTTTTATAATATTATAAGCAAAACCTTTTCTGCATATTAAAAACTGACGTTTTCGACGGTAATAGCTTTTATATTTTCGCAATTTTATAATAACGATTGGCTTTTAATCGCTTATTTCAGCAAAACTATAGCTTTCGCAAAACTAAATTACGTCGTATACGATAAAAAAATGCTTGCAATCGTAAGATTTCTAGGCAATTTTCGTATTAAATTAATTAGCTCAGTTTATCAAATGAAAATAATTACTAATTATAAAACTTTAGAATATTTTATAATTTTTACATTTTTATACGTTCGATAAGCACGCTGGGCCGAGCTTTTCGCCGATTACAACTTTCTTATTACGTATAAACCAAATAAATACAACTTTTTGACTAACGTATTAATACGTCGTACGAGCGAATTCGACCGCCAAAACTTTTTTAAACGCATTCAGCGCTTGCAAATCTTTTTTCGAGCAAATCAAATTAATTATCGATTTTTAATTAAAAAACTTCGATTTTCTACGGTTTTCGAAACAGCTGTTTTTATCGTTGAAATAGCTAATTTTTTTTCCGTATTTCGTATCGTTGACCAAATTTTTTACGTTAATCGCACAGCTAGTATTACGATCCTGGCCTGGCTAATGGTAGTTGCCAGTGGTAGTTGCCAGTGGTATGGTTGCCAGTGGTATGAATGCTGGTGGTGTTGGATTAAGCTTTGGGGCACGGACTACCTCGGCCATTAGGCCTCGCGCTAAGTCACGTGATTCATAAGCGCAACTTATTATATATAAAATTCGCGACTCCGAGCATTTTAGCTCGGTGTTTTTTTTTTAATTTATATACGTACTTTTTGGTTTATATCACTCTTTTGATTATCTTTAAGCTAGTTATAATATAAAAAAAAACCAAACAATTTTCGCTGAAAAGCTTTGTATCTACGGTTAAAAATTCGATTTGCTTTTGCAACTCGAACTTTTTTCAGGCCGCTTGTACCGACGTTTATTTATCGATGCTTTAATTAAAACTTTCTTTTACTGATTTTGTTTTCAGAAAAAGCTGAAATTTTTTTTTTTTATTAATTCGATTTGCTTTTGCAATTCGAATCGCTTTTTTCTAATATACCTTATGCTTTTTTTATAAATCGACGCGGTATTCGAAAACGAACGCAATTCGTACGATTCGGCTTCGAATCAACATTTCTATTTTTTGCTTTTGCTTTTGGCGCTTCCGAATTTCCATTCGTTTTAAGCTTTTTCGACGATTCTGGCAGCGAATTTTTATTCTACGACTTTTTTATTAAATTACAGTTATTTGCTGGATTTTTTCGTTTTATTATCGAATTTAAAATCGAATTATACGACGCTGATATTTTAATATTTTTAAACCGACGAGTATTTTTAAACCGATTATTTAACATATTTATCAACGCTAAAAAATTCATTGCGGCCCAGCAGTTTCAGATCGCTTAAATAATCGCTTAAATTATCGCCGCCGCTCGTTTTCCAGCTTTCGCTAATATCGCCCGCGACGCTTTTTTTTTATTTCGAGCTTCGCGCGCTTTTACGGCGAATTTCTAATTAATTCCCGAATATTACTTTTTCGTTTTCGATTTAATTATTTTTCGAATCGAACTATCCAAAATTAAATACTTTCGCTACGCTTTTAGCGATTATTAAAAAAAGATTAAATATAACGCATAAAAAATAAATATAAAGCTGTTTATTAAAAAATATTTAAAAAATTTTATATAAAATATAAATCAAGCTAAAACATATTTTAAATATATTATTAGAAAAGCAAAAACTATTATTTTGAAATACTTAAACCTCGAGTTTTATAACCAAGCCCAATCGGCCCGAAACGTTTTTCGCATTTTTAATCAGCGCTTTTTTAATTATAACCGCGTTCAGTTTGTTAAATTATAATACAACAAATTTTATATAAATAACGATCAAACTTATAATAACTTTCGTTTTTTATTTATTCGTTACGCGGTTATTAGCAAAATTGCTAAAAACCGTTAATTTAAAAACATATGCGAAAAAGTTATTTTTATTTTTAAATACGATTTTCGAATAAAAAAATATAAAATAAATAATAATTATATTGTTTTAAACGAATTTTTAGCTGTTGCGAATAAGAAATTACGCAATATTCGAGCTGAAAAAATAGCTTTTGCTCGTCGCATAAGCTATTTTTTTTTTGCTATAGCTTTTGCCAATTAAAATTCTAGGCGTATTTCCGATATTTTTAAAGCTTTATAACGTTTTACTTTTCCAGCTTTTTTTGTTCGCATAGTTTTTTTTTTTTTAGCAAAAATTTTTACAAACGTATAATTGTTATTTCTGTTATCCTCGGTTTTTTCCGTTTAGCTGCGCGTTTTTTTAGCGCTTATTATAATTGCGGCAAGCTCGGCCATTTCGCAAACGTTTGCTTCGACGCCAAGCTTAATCGCAAAATCGCCGAAATAATTATCGACGAAAAGCAAAACGATTTTTTAAAAAACTTTTAAATCGTAGTAAAAACTTTTATTATAGCAAAAAATTCGATTTATAAAAAGATTTAAAATTTAATTAGCGCTTTTTAATAAAAAAGCGATAGTTTTTAATTTTTATAAAATTAATACGCAATAAATTATATATTAAAACATTTGTATATATCGATAGCGAAGCTAATATTTTCGGTGCGATTAAAACTTTTTTAACGTATTAATTTTCTTAACGTTTCGGAATAAGTTTTATTCGGCTATATAAACTTATTATACCCACCGGTTATAATAGCGAACCGAAAAAGTTTATTTCTTTTGCTATTCTTTTTTCTTTTACGATTAACCGACGTCGTATAAATTTTCTTTTTTTAATTACAAACCTGGATTTTACCGACGTTTTTATTAATCGTAAATTTTTATAACATTACGATTTAAAATAAGCGTATGGCCAAGAAAAAAACAAAATAAAATAGCTATTCGATATGCCCGTTATTTTTTATTTTAACGAACAGTTGTTCGTCGATTTTAATCAGCGAAAAAAGCCTAAAATGCTTAGTCGCTTATATTAAAAAGATGCAAACAAACGAAATAGCGTAATAAAAGCTTTATATATTTTTATTAATATTTTTACAACGATTAAAAAAAACCTATTTAAGCTTTGAAGCTGATAGATTTTTTACGTTTATGCGAAACTTTAAAAGCAGTTTATATAAAATAAAAAAGTTTTTTATTAGCAGCCCTGAACCGACCAAGCCGGTTTTTTCAACCGGGCCAATTGTTATCCTTTTTATTTTCAATTGTAATATCAGCTGTATTTCCGCTTTTATATTTAACGCTTTATAAATACGTTACGAAAAGCGAATGCGAGCCGCGAAAAAAAAAAGGATTATTATTATTCAACGATTGCACGTTTATTGCTTTTATATATAATATAAATAAAAAACGTTTTTCGCCGTGCGAAAATCGCCGAATCTGAAAAAGTTATACAGCTCGCGGCAATAAAAAATATTTCCGTCCCCGACGCTTTGCAAGCCAAATACGACGACAACGTAATTTTTATAAAAAAGCTTTTTTTAATTTAATATTCGAAATTCGAAAAACTGTTTTATAAATAAAAAAACGATAAGCTCGTTTTCCGCCGCTCCGGTATAAATTATAAAATAATATATCTGGCCACGGAAAATACGCTTTTTATAAAAACTATTTAAAAACGCTTTACGAATAAACAGCTTACAAAAATCAAAAGCTATATTTTCGATAATTTGCACAAAAGCTTTATTAAATCTTTTAATGCTTTTTTCGCCGCTTCGATTTTATTTATCAAAAAATCAAACGGCTTTATACGCTTATATATCGATTACCGCAAGCTTAACGATCTTACGAAAAAAAATTTTTACTTTTTGTTTTTAATCGACGAAATACTAACGCGAATTATTAAAACTAAAATATTTACGAAAATTAATATTTAATAAGTATTTAATCGAATCCGGATATCCGAAGAATTTAAAAAACTGATTAGTTTCCGCATCCGATATAATATATATAAATATAAAATTTTTTCGTTCGGTTTTATTAATAAACCCGTTATATTTCAACGCTTTATTAATAACATTTTTATAAAACATTTAAATAATTTTTGCTCGGCGTATTTTAACGATATTTTTATTTACTTCGCGAATAATTTAAAATATAAAATTTACGTTAAAAAAATCCTGTCGATTTTAAAAAAACACGGCCTGAAAATTAATATTAAAAAATGCAAGTTTAATATTACGAAAACCAAATTTTTAAGTTTTATTATTAGCATTTAAAATATTAAAATAAATCCGGAAAAAATCGCTATTATTAAAAATTGGTAATATACAACGAATATACGAGGCGTGCAAAACTTTTTAAGCTTTTGCAATTTCTACAAACGCTTTATAGCCGGCTACAGCCGCATTTGCCGCTTTTTTACTGTTTTTACAAGCAAAAACGTTTTTTTCGTATTCGAAAAAAAAAAGAAAAAACGCATAAAAAGCATTGCGCAAAGCTTTGCTAAATGTTTTTATTCTGTGCTATTACGACTTTTATAAGCAAACGCGCTTAAAAACCGATTTTTCTAATAAAATAATAATTAGCGTATTATCGCAATTGCAAAAAAATGATTTTTATTATTCGGTCGGTTTTTTTTTTTAAATTATAATCGACGCCGAATTTAATTATTCGATTTACGATAAAAAACTTTTCGCTATTTTTCACTTTTTCAAAAATTATAAACCGGAGCTGTTAAACGCTTAAAAAAACGTATATATATATACCGATCACCGCGCTTTAAAATATTTTATAATAATTAAGAATTTTTCGGCCCGATAAGCCCGATAGGCCGAGTTTTTCGCCGATTTTTATTTTACAATTATATACCGGTCGGAAATTATTAATACGCTCGTTAATACTTTTTTTCGCAAAAACCAAAATATTTTCTTATTAAAAGCACGATAGCGAGCGGCTCGAAAACAGCAAATATTTTTAAACGATAAATTAAATTCTTAGATTTTAAAAAAAATAGCTGCTAAAAGCACAACTACGCTAGCGCTTATAAAAATAGCTTTCGATAAGCGCGATAACGACGGCACTTTTTCCGAAAAAAACAACGAAAATAAAAAAAATAAAATGCTTATAAAAAAATCCGCAGATTCAATTTCCGTAATCGCATACGATATATATAATTATACAATTATAAACGATTTGCTGCAAACTAATAAAAATTCTTTTTTTTTCGAAACGTAACGAATGCAAATTCGCAATTATAATTTTAATTATTAATTGCGATAAAACAAATTGTTTTTCCAAAGCAAATTAATAATACTTTTGAAATTTTCCGAATTACGAATTTTTTTAATCCAATATATTTACGAACAGCTTTGCGTAGCATACGCTAAAATAAAAAAAATAAAACTTTTGGTCGGTCGCAAATATTATTAAAAAGTTATAAGAGCAGATATATAACAATACGTTTCGAATTGTCGTTGCATACGAATAAAAACTAAGCGCGACAAAACCCCGGACTTTTTAAAACCTTTGCTTATATTCAGCAGATTTTATTAATATTTAACGATAAATTTTACGAAGTTTTTATTAAACGAAAATGATTACGATTTCGCTTTCGTAATAATAAATCGCTTATTCAAAAAGCTTTTGTTAATTTTTTGCTATAAAACTATTACAGCGAAAAAACTGGCAGTTTTGTTTTTGATTTATTAAATGCGCTATTTCGGCATGCCGGATTTAATTGTTTCGGACCGAAAAGCTCAGTTTGTTTCGGTCTTTTGGCAGAAATTCTGCCGCATATTAAAAACTAAAATTAAATTGATTATTACGTACAATTTTAACGTCGATAAACAAATCGAAATAATAAATCAGTATATTAAGCAACGCTTCCGCCTTTTTTACTTTTATTACCAAAACAATTAAAAACGCTTTTTATTTTTAATAAATATTATATAACTGATTTTGCTATACGAATCTTTCGGCAACGTTTTTTCTTTTCAAATATTAAATAAATACGAGGCTCGCATATTTTAAAATATAAACAATTTCCGTTTTTTTCGCTCGGCCATCGAAAAGCTTAATCGCGACGAAGTTTTGCATTTGGCTTTTGTGACGATTCACTCTGTTGCCACCTCTCGTATCACCCCAGCAACTACGTATAGTTGCAAGCTCCCTGGTCTCCTGATAGGTCTCTCCATCAACTGTGGAAACTGTTCATATATATAAGGCTCTTTTCTTTTAGCAACCTCTGCCTTCTGCAATTGTTAATTCTAAGTGAATATTTTATTACAAAACCAAAGGCTCGTTTTTTATACTATATAAATACGGCGATTAATTGATTGATTTCCCAGCCCTTCGACTAATTAAATCGTTATATTATTAATAACTTTTTTTTTACGTTAGCGACGGCGTAAACTATTTTTTTCCTCGAATTCCTTACGAATTATACCAAAGTGATCGACCGGTCGTAAAAAAGCTTATTTCCGCATTTTACGAAAAATAGCTTCTGTTTAACAATCTTTTTCTTAGCAAAGCTTTTCAGCTCCTATTACTACACCTCAATCTCCCTTTTTTTAATCAGCGAAAAAACAGCCTTTTCCAAAAGCTTTTTTTTTTGAAAAACAGTTTTTTTTCCGAAAAAAAAAAAACAAAAAGAAAAGGCAAAGCGACAACCATTTCGCCTGCCACTTTTTTTTTGCAGCTTAGCGCTGAAAACATTTAGTTAAGACTTTTGCAAAATTAATTAAAAAAAACGCAAAAACGTAAACGATAATTTCTAGAAATTATACGATTGCGACAAACCTTTTAATTAAAGCGTTTGATAAAATCTATCGAACGTGCTTCTGCTAATCGCGAATTTATTACTTTTTTTTTTCGCAACGTTTTATTTTAACTAACAGACGCTGCAAATTAACTTTTACGCTTTTCGCGAATTTTTTTTAAATCTTTTTATAACGGCCAAAATCCTAGCGCGCCTTTTAAACGCTATAATTTCTATTTATTTGCTAATTTTCGACTAGCTCGTATAAAACGCGTTCCGAATCTTAAGTTTAAGCTAAATAATAGCGAAAATTACAAAGCACGCTAATGAAAAACTAAAATTTTCGACAATTTCGAATTTTATTACGATTATTTCGCTAGCGATCGATTTCGTAAAAATTATATATTCGATCAAACCGAAAGCGTAGCAAAAAAGTTTTTTATTCCGCGTATTTTAAACCGTTCCGATTTTATATTTTTCGAAGAATTAATAAAAAAGGTCGCCGATTTCCTAGCCGATTTTTCCGACGTTTAAAAGACCGAAAACGAATTTAAAATGCTTGCAATAAATACGCACGACGACTTTTAACGATTTTACTTGCGATTTTTTATTTTCGCAGCGAACGCTTAAATACGAATTAACAAATAGCTTCGGAACGCTTTTCGTAATAAAATATCAAAGCGTTTACGAAAAAAGCTGCATTTAGAATAAGCGCGTACAACGACTTTTAAAAATTAGCTTACCGCCGTCCGTCAAGAAAAACAAAATTAATTAGCTAAACAAATTTTATACGCGAGTCGCTTTACCAAGTCTACCACCCATCAAAATGAAAGATTTTTAATCAAAACGTACTACGAGTCAAATCGTACGTACGAAAATCGTTCAAATGCTTCACAGGCTCCTTTTCAGCCTTCTGCTGTTTTTCCTTCTTCCCCACGCCAAAACGCCCCTTCTGGCGTTTTTTTTTTCCGATCGGACCAACGATAACGCTCGTCTTTTATTTTATATTAAAAAGTTCGAAGCCAATCTGCACGACCTTTTACGAGCCGACCCTCGGTTCCATCTAAAAGCCCTCCTAGGCTGATAAATATAAACGAGGTCGAACCGGCCGAAGATTCGCCCTTTGATAATAATAATAAAAACGAAAACTTTTTTCTAAACGATTTTCAAAACGCATATAAAAAAGTTAAAAGCTTTTCCGCCAATCGAAAAAACGCCTAAACCTAAGCAAAGCCTTTTTTTTAAACGTATTGCGCGATATGCGTTATTTTAACGTTCGAAAGCTTTTTAATAACGATTTATTAACAATTTCCGTTATATTTATTAAAAATAGCTTTTCGTACAAAATAAAAGCGCTCGCCGATTTTAAAGCGAACGGTTATGCGTTAATCGATTCGGCGCTAATCAAATCTTTTTTTTTTTTTTTTAAATTTTTAATTTAATTTTTCCCGGCTTTTTTTTTTTTAAAAAGAATATAATAAAGCTCGTGGCCATTTAATTATATATTTTACGCTTTTTAATTTTATTATTAATAATCGAATACAATCGTTTATTTTTTTTTTAATTATCAATTTCGGAAATTATAATATGATTTTAAAAAAAGCTTGGTTGGCCGAATATTAAATTTTACTAAATTGTAATAAACGCAAGTTTTATTGGCCGAAATCTTACCTTTTTATAACTTTTTACGCTCGTTGTATTAAAATCTTTTATTTGCATTTCCGAAAGATTTAATTTCGCTATCAAAACGACGTTATAAAACGTAACAAAAACCTTAACTAATTATAACAGGCCTACGACGCTATGCGAAGCGCGAAAAGATCGAATTTTATTCGCGATGCTAATTACGATAGCGACGCCAATAAAATAATATAAAAAATTATATTATCGCTTTTCCAAAAAAACGATTTCTTTTTTATTATTTCTTATTTTTCTTTTTTTTTTTCTTTTTATCAAAACAGCTTCCTCGTTTTACGAAAAACAGTTATATCAAAAACCGAAGGAAAGCTTTCGCCGCGATAGCCTTTCAGCTTAATATAATCGATAATTTAAACAAGCAACCTTTTGAACTTTTTAAACGACCAGTTCGAAAACGAGTTTTTTAATCTACTGCTTATCCAATTTCCATTTATCAAATTATTACATACGCTTTCAAACTGATTTTCAGAAAAAAAACAGTTGAAATATTTTCAACTTTTTTGTACGAAATCGACAAAATACTAAACGATTTTATATACAACACTTTTTTCAAAACCTAATTTCATAGTTTTTCGAACGTTTCAGAATTAATAAAATATCGATTTCGACTTTTTCAACCAGCTTAGCAAAGCTAATTTCGAATAAATCTTTTTTCGAATTTTTTTTCCCGGAATATAAAAACCTCGAACACGTGTTTTCGAAAACCGCTAATAACGAGCTAGCTTTTTATCGGCTTTACGATTATAAAATCGAGCTTATTATAAATAAAAAAAAACTGAAATATATTTTTTTATATAAA
The DNA here is from genome assembly GCA_009599575.1 of Blumeriella jaapii. Classification (NCBI taxonomy): domain Eukaryota; kingdom Fungi; phylum Ascomycota; class Leotiomycetes; order Helotiales; family Drepanopezizaceae; genus Blumeriella; species Blumeriella jaapii. The sequence continues at coordinate 743,251 of VWND01000012.1, read as the reverse complement.
ATATCGATTTTAAAGCTCGAAATTATTAAAACTTATTTGTAAAATAATTTTAATAAAAACTTTATCGAATTTTCCACCGTTTTTTTCGTTGCTTTAATATTTTTCGCCAAAAAACCCGACGGTTTATTGCGTTTTTATATCGATTATCGAATTTTTAATAATATTATTCGTAAAAATCGCTATTTTTTCTTTTTTATCGATAAAACTTTTGTTCGTTTTTCGAAAGCACGAATTTTTACGAAGTTCGATATTCGTCAAGCTTTTTACAAAATTCGAATAAACTCCGCCAATAAAAAACTAACGACGTTTCGTACGCGTTACGGCGCTTATAAATGCAAAATGCTATTTTTTGGCTTTATTAATAAATCCGTAATTTATTAACGCTATATAAACGACGTTTTTTTCGATTATTTAAACGATTTTTGCATTGCATATTTAAATAATATTTTTATTTATTCGTCCGACCTTTTAAAATACGCTATATACGTTCGCAAAATGCTTTAAAAGCTCGCTAACGTTAAATTACAAGCCGATATTCGGAAATCTAAATTCAACGTTATTCGAATCCGTTATTTAAATTTTATTATTTTTATTAAAAGCTTAAAAATAAATCCAAAAAAGATCTTCGTAATCGCCTACTAAAAGCCTTCTATTATTATAAAAAATATACAAAGCTTTTTTGGTTTTTGTAACTTTTACCGACGTTTTATTCGAAACTACGGTATAATTGCAAAGCTTTTAATTTATTTGATTAAAGCTAACGTTTTTTAATTTCATTTTTAAATATCAAAAGAGTTTCGACCTTTTTATATTAGCTTTTATTACTGCACTAATTCTATAATATTACAGGCAAAACCTTTTTTGCATATTAAAAACTAACGCTTTCGACGACGTAATAGCTTTTGTATTTTCGCAATTTTATAGCGACGATTAGCTTTTAATCGCTTATTTTAGCAAAACCATAGCTTTCGCAAAGCTAAACTACATCGTATACGATAAAAAAATGCTCGCAATCGTAAGATTTCTAAGTAATTTTCGTGCTAAACTAATTAGCTTAGTTTATTAAATTAAAATTATTATTAATTACAAAACTTTAAAATACTTTATAACTTTTAAACTTTTAAACGTTCGATAAATACGCTAAGCCGAGCTTTTCGCCGATTACAACTTTTTTATTATATACAAACCAAATAAATATAATATTTTGATTAACGTATTAATACGTCGTACGAGCGAATTCGACCGCCAAAACTTTTTTAAACGCACTCAGCGTTTGCAAATTTTTTTCCGAGCCGATCAGATCGATTACCGCTTTTTAATTAAAAAACTTCGATTTTCCACGGCCTTCGAAATAGCTATTTTTATCGTTAAAATAGCTAATTTTTTTTTCGCATTTCGTATCGTTGATCAAATTCTCTACGTTAATCGCACAGCTAACAGCCTGATAGCTTTCCGAAAAAAAGCTGTATAAAACGCTACGAAAAAAAACGACGATAACAACACTTCGTATATATTTAAACGCGATCTGCTGTTATATTACGGTCGTTTAATAATACCAAACGTCGATTATTTCCGTTTGGCTTTTATACGAAAAATATATAATTAAATTTCCACCGCTTATTTTAACGCTCGCAAAACTACGCAATTGCTTTCGAACTAATATTATTAACGAAATATAACAGCTTTCGTAAAATAATACTATCGCAACTGCTACGCTTATCGAAAAAGTTTTATTTCAAAAAATAAGCGCTCCGGCTTTTTTCAGCTTTTTTCTGTTTCTGACCATTTTTAATACGTTATAATAAACTTTTGCAATTTTAATAAAAACAAACACGGTTACGATAACGTATTCGTAATAATAAATCGCTTTTCCAAACAAGCTATTTCGATTTTCTGTTACAAAAATATCGACGTTCGAAACCTCGCCAAATTATATATATTCCACGTATACAAGTATTTTAGCCTTTTAAAAAATATTATTAGCGATCGTAGCCTTTAGTATTAATTTACTTTCTGGTCTGAATTAAACAAAATATTCGATACGCAACTAAAGCTTTCGACAGCCGCTTATTTTAAAACCGACGGTCAGACCGAAATTTATAATTAATATCTGCAAAAACGCTTTCGATCTTTCGTAAATTTTTATTAAAACGATTAAAGCGAATTTCTTTTAATAATAGATTTCGCCCAAATAATCTTTTTTTACAAAAATCTAAATAGCCTTTTATTTTTTGAAATTATATACGATTACACTTTTTATATTAATTAAAACTGAAAGCTCGATACTTTCCTTTTTTCCAACCTTTTATACAAGCTAAACGCAAACGAAGCTCGTGCGTACGCTCGCCGCCATTACAACGCCTGAAACTTCGCCAAATCGCACCTTTAATAAGCCTACGACAAAATAAAAAAAAATACGAATAAATTTCGCCGCGCGATCGATTTTAACGTTAGCGATTACGTATAATTCGATATGCGTCCATTTCCGACCTTCCGGCCTTTTCGTAAGCTCGACAATTTTACAAACGGCCCTTTTAAAATTGTAACCAAAATTTTCGACAACGCTTTTAAACTAAACTTTTTAAATATTATAAACGTACACCCAGTTTTTCACGCTAATCGACTGCGTAAAGCAGCTAACGACGCGCTTTTAAATCAGATTAACCCAACCCCTAAACTTATTAATATAATTAATAAGCTTAAATACAAAATCGAAAAATTAATCGCCTGTCGAATACAGCGGAAAATCCTTTAATACAAAGCTTTTTAAATAAGCTTAAATAAAAATCTTACGTAATACCCCGCGTCTGACTTTATATATGCTCTTCTAAAAATGCGCGACTTTCATTTGGCGCATAAAAAGCTCCCCGGTCCTTCTGCAAAACTTATAAACTGGCTGAAAGCGTATTCCGAAAATTTAAACTCGTACGATCATTTGGATAATAACGTACCAATAAATAAAAGCTCGAAAGCGCGTTTTTTTCGAACGGAAAAATAATATAACGATTTATTCTGTTGCCACCTTTCGTATCACCCTAGCAACTACGTATAGTTGCAAGCTTTTTAATCTCCTGATAAATCTCCTTATCAATTATGGAAACTGTTCATATATATAAAGCTTTCTCCTTTTAGCAACCTCTGCTTTCTGCAATTATTAATTCTAAATAAATATCTTGTTACAAAACCAAAGACTCGTTTCTTATACCATATGAACACGGCGACCAGTTGACTGATCTCCCAGCCCTCCGACTGATTAGATCGTCACAGCTTTTCGAGCTAAAAAAATTGTAAAATACGCATAATCGTTTATTACGTAATAACAAGCCAAAATAAAACGTTTCGCTAATTTGTATAAACGATTAATAAATTGAAATATAAGCGACGAGATATTAATAAATATTAAAAATTAAAAGCTCGACCGATTTTCCCGGAAACTTTCGGACAAATGATACGGCCTAATTAAAATCGTCGACAAAATAAAAAAGAATTAGAAGCTTAATCTTCTCCCAGATTGGTTAATTTACCTAATTTTTTATTTATATTCGCTCCGAAAGCATATTAATAATTTTTTATTTGGCTAACGCCGCCCCGAACCAGCTTTTATTTAATTGCTTTCCGAACAGACGAAATAGGAAATCGAGGAAATAATAAATTCGAAGTTGCATAAAAAAGTATTGCAATATTAAATTAATTAAAAAAGCGCTAATGAAAATCTCGAATAATACTTTTGTTTTAACGCTATAACGGCCTTTTATATTTTTTAAATATTCCACCGATTACACCTTACCGCCAAAAGCTTTTTACGAACGCTTTTCGCATAATTGCAAGCTTACAACGAAGGCAGGAAAGATTATACCGAATTGGAAAACGATAGACCTATAATTGCAACTGCGAGAACGCAGTTTTTCGAAAAAGGAGGGTAGTGTTACGATCCTGGCTTGGCTAGTAGTAATTGCCAGTAGTAATTGCTAGTGGTATAATTGCTAGTGGTATAAATGCTGATGGTGTTGGATTAAGCTTTGGGATACGGACCATTTCGGCCATTAGGCTTCGCGCTAAGTTACGTAACCTATAAGCGCAATTTACTGTATATAAAATTCGCGACCCCGAGCATTTTAGCTCGGTGTTTTTTTTTCAATTTACATGCGTACCTTTTGGTCCATATCACCCTTCTGATCACCCTCAAGCTAGCTGTGACAGCTAGCAGTCTGATAGCTTTTCGAAAAAAAGCTATATAAAACGCTACGAAAAAAAACAACGCTAATAACACTTCGTATATATTTAAACGCGATCTGCTGTTATATTACGGTCGTTTAATAATACCAAACGTCGATTATTTTCGTTTGGCCTTTGTACGAAAAATATACGACCAGATTTCTATCGTTTATTTTAGCGCTCGCAAAATTACGCAATTGCTTTCGGACCAATATTATTAACGAGATATAACAGTTTTCGTAAAATAATATTATCGTAACTATTACGCTTATCGAAAGAATTTTATTTTAAAAAATAAGCGCGCCGGCTTTTTTCAGTTTTTTTCTGTTTTTAACCATTTTTAAAGCACGTTATAATAGATTTTTACAATTTTAATAAAAACAAATACGATTACGATAACGTATTCGTAATAATAAATCGTTTTTCCAAATAAGCTATTTCGATTTTTTATTACAAAAATATCGACGCTCGAAGCTTCGTTAAATTGTATATATTCCACGTATATAAGTATTTTGGCCTTTCGAAAAATATTATTAGCGATCGTAGCTTTTAATATTAATTTATTTTCTGGTCTGAATTAAACAAAATATTCGGTACGCAACTGAAGCTTTCGACAGCCGCTTATTTTAAAACCGACGGTCAGACCGAAATTTATAATTAATACTTATAAAAACGCTTTCGACCTTTCGTAAACTTTTATTAAAACGATTTAAACGAATTTCTTCCGATAATAAATTTCGCTTAAATAATTCTTTTTTACGAAAGTCTAAATACTTTTTCATTTTTTGAAATTGTATACGATTATACTTTTTATATTAATTAAAACTGAAAGCTCGATACTTTTTTTTTTTTCAATTTTTTATACAAGCTAAACGCAAATAAAACTCGTACGTACGCTTGCCGCCATTACGACGCTTAAAACCTCGCCAAATCGCACTTTTAATAAGCTTACGACAAAATAAAAAAAATGCGAATAAATTTCGCCGCGCGATCGATTTTAACGTTAGCGACTACGTATGGCTCGATATGCGTTTATTTCCGACCTTTCGGCTTTTTCGCAAGCTCGACAATCTTACAAACGGTTTTTTTAAAATTATAGACAAAATTTTCGACAACGCTTTTAAGCTAAACCTTTTTAATATTATAAACGTACATCCAGTTTTTCACGCTAATCGACTGCGTAAAGCAGCTGACGACGCGCTTTCAAATTAAATTAATTCAGCTTTTGAATTTATTAATATAATTAATAAACTTAAATACGAAATCGAAAAATTAATCGCTTATCGAATACAGCGGAAAACTTTTTAATATAAAACTTTTTAAATAGATTTAAATAAAGATTTCACGTGGTATTCCGCGTTTGATTTTATATATGCTTTTTTAAAAATGCGCGACTTTTATTTAGCGCATAAAAAGCCTTCCGGTTTTTTTGCAAAACTTGTAAATTAGCTAAAAGCGTATTTCGAAAGTTTAAAATCGTACGATTATTTGGATAGCGACGTATTAATAAATAAAAGCTCGAAAGCGCGCTTTTTTCGGACGAAGAAATAATATAACGATTTATTTTTTTGCTTTCGTATCACCCTAGCAATTACGTATAGCTGCAAGCTTCCTGGTTTTCTGATAAGTCTTTTTATTAATTGTAAAAACTATTTATATATATAAAGCTTTTTTTTTTTTAGCAATTTCTGCTTTTTGCAATTGTTGATTCTAAATGAATATTTTTATTACAAAACCAAAAGCTCGTTTTTTATACCATATGAACACGGCGACCAGTTGACTGATCTCCCAGCCCTCCGACTGATTAGATCGTCATATATTATTCCAGCAATTAAATATAATTGCAAGCTTTTTGGTTTTCTGATAAGTTTTCCATTAATTATAAAAACTTTTCATATATATAAAACACTTTTTTTTAGCAACCTCTGCTTATTGCAATTATTAATTTTAAATAAATATTTTTGTTACAAAACCAAAAGCTCGTTTTTCATATTATATAAACTCGGCGATCAGTTGACTGATCTCCCAGCCCTCCGACTGATTAAATCGTCACAATTAGGTCGTTATTTAAAAGACTTGAATAAAATGGAATATTTGCTTTCTCCCGTAACATCCGAATGCCCGCAGGATAATTATAGGAAGGCAGTCCATTATAAATTCTTTACAATAATACGCTGATTTCAATCCCTAGAACCCCGATTATCCAGCCTTTTGCACGATACGAAAGATTTTGTAAATAAATAAAATGCATCGACTACGGGGTTTTGAGATTTATGGTTAAGCGTTCTAAAAAACGAGATATAAAACCCAACGTCAGTCAGATAACCAAAACGCGATATCCTTCCATCCTCTTATAACAACACCCTTATAGCAATCCCAAACTTCTTCCCTTTTCCCCGTTCCCGCCCCAGCGATTTATGGCATACAACATTTTGCCGTCATAATACATTCGTCCTGTACAAATAATAAATTGCACGCATTTTTGTTTTTATCATCGATATCTCCGCCTAAGCTTTGAATCGATCCAAAAAGTTCCCTCTCGCAGATTTTCGAATCGCCATCGCAGAAAAATTTACCATCGCTACCTAGCAAGCATTTGGAAAGGTGAATTCCATTTTCTGCTGCTTTGGTATTATCATATTCAGAGCAAGTTTGATTGGTCGCAGCAGCTAGAGCAAGGCAATCGAAAATGAAAATCAAGGTTGTAAAACAGGTAAACTGCATATTCTTGATGATTGTCCGAAGAAGTTGGATGGTAATGGTTGGTGTGATTGGTATGGTTGGTATTATTGGTATGGTTGGTATGATTGGTATGGTTGGTATGATTGGTATGGTTGGTATGGTTGGTATGGTTGGTATGGTTGGTATGGTTGGTATGGTTGGTATGATTGGTATGATTGGTATGATTGGTATGATTGGTATGATTGGTATGATTGGTATGCTTGAATGATGCACTGTACTGGCTCCGATGTCTGAGAAAACGGAATAGATATATACAGATATATATAAATATACATATATATATTTATAAATCTGATACACCATTTCAAACTCCTCCTTCGTTTCATTCCATATTTCGCCACCAGCCCTTTATCCAAAAAAGAATCGTACCCTTGTGGTACATCCGTCCTGCTCAAACAATCTTTCCCATGCTTTCTTCGTTTCATGGAAATTTCCGCCTATTTCCAAGTCGATCGCGGGGCTTAATGGTCGCAGATTTTCTTCGATGCCAGCTTTTAACCAAAACAACATTCTGCCGTCATAACGCATTTGGTCGTATCCGACAATCCCTTGCATGCGTCCTTGTTCCGTTGTTCAACGCGTGAGCCTTCCTTCTGGGTCGATCCTGGAAGTTCATGCTCGCAGAGTGTTCTATCACCACCGCAGTAAAGATCAAAGTTGCTGTTGTAAATGCATCGGGAAGTTTCCGACTTTCCATCGGAATTGGTAAAAGTAGAGCAATCCCCGGCAACGCATGAAGTAAGGCCAGCGAGAATAATGGCTGTAACGATGTGAATCTGCATGTTGTTGACGATTTTCGAAAGAAATTGGATAAGTAGGTATAATGGGTATACTTGAATGATATTTCACAATGTTTTGATGTCTGAGAAAATAAATTAGATATTGGGAATCAAATACATGTATATATAGGTTGAGGAAATCGAGCTTTCACATATGAAACACGATTTCAAACTCCTCCTCTCCTTCCTTGTTCCAGCTTCAGTCGACAGTTTCAAACCCCTTCTCTCCTTTCCCGTTCCATCTTTCGTTACCAACCTCTTATACAAAACAACATCATACCGTTATGGTACATCCGTCCTGCGTATCCAATCCTTCGCATGCTTCCTTCTTCGTTCATCGATATCTCTCCCAATTTCCAAATCGATCCCGGAGCTTAATGGTCGCAGATTTCCTTCGTTGCCAGCCTTATGTTCGATAACATTGAAGATGCTGATATTGACCGTTATGAAGGGTAACAACATGATGCTGACTGTGTGCATCTATAACCCTCACCCAATCCTGCGCATGCGCCAAAGTTCGCAGCATCGACGTCTGAACCCCCCTTCTGAAGCGTTCCCGGCAAAGCAGAAGAGCAAAGTTTCAAGTCGTTGGCGCAGAAAAGTTTGAATTCCCCGCTGTAAATGCAAGTGGAGACCGAAGAATCTAATCCGGAATTGGTTTTAAGATGGCAGCCATGATTTCCACGAGCAGCAACAAGGCCAGCGAAAATAAACATGGAGGCTGTAGTGAGATGAAGCTGCATGTTGTTGATTATTTCCGAAAAAGTTGGATATGATGGGTATGATGGGTATGATGGGTATGATGGGTATGATGGGTATGATGGGTTTGATGGGTAAACTTGAAGGATGTACTGTGCTGTACTGGTTCTGAGAATGGAGAAAAGAGAAGGGTATAAATACATATTCGAAGGTACAATACTTACTGTACTGTACCTACGGCGGTTAAGTGTTGTTCTAGCTTTAGCAGGGGAGACTAAAAGCTTAATTTGAATCAGTGATATTGCGGCATGTAACTGACGCGCGTGCTTACTGGGTTTCGGATACAATTTCATAATCATCACATCAATTTGATAATGCTTGCTTTAATGAGTCTGAGGAAAAAAGGAAGCTAAACTTCCAAAAAAAGTAATTGAAAACCATCATCAACTTGAAGTTGTTCTTGTTTTACTTTTCTAGGTTGATTTTCCCTTTCTTGCTAGTGCTGTAACAACACTTACGACCCACACATGAATAAAGGTAAAACCTCTCCCATGACTCAAAGCGTGACAGAGCGGTTTTTGCCAACAGAATTCACTCATAATTTTTAGTAGCGCGTACGTTTTCCATCTCATAATTCCATTCAATGCATTAACGCAACGTAATCCAACGCAACAAGAAATGTTTAACATATTCTGAACGTGGCGACACCTCCAAACATCCCTCGAATCGAATGTATCAATGAAGTTCCCGATTCTCAAGCTTCGTCGGCCTCGCTATCAGAGCTTACGACGCTGTCGACCGGTTTAATGACGCTCGAGAAGGACTCACAAAAGATGTGCACTTAGCATTACAGTAGTGCGTAATACTGTAACAACGTGATTCTGCTTGATTAGGCAAGCGGTGAGTTCGACGGTGAAGCTTCTGTCAAGGAGCAGAAGGTTCGTAGGAAGTTTGCATTGACTACGGGGTTTCTACTGTGTAAGTTGTTGCTCCATCCCCTCACAGCTTCCCTACCAAGGGGTATTTACCTTTGTTCAGGGCGTAGGTTAGTACTTCGTATACGAGATTCTACATTTACAGTGAATTGCAAATAGTCTTCGCACCCTGCTCCCCCTCTAGCAGCCAAGATTCGCTTCATGTTGTTTAACCTCCCTCCTTCAGCAGCCAAGATACCCTTACTCACCTTAATACCATTGAATGTCGCCGCTTTTAAGAGAAAACGAAAACTTGAATCTGAAATTCGGTATAATGTCTTTCCACTTTGATTACAGCTTCTCCGCGATCTCGGATAGGAGTAGCTACTGCAATGGACTCAAAATTCCATTATCAAATCAATACAACGCCACATTTTTCCAGCCCTGCGAATACACAATCTTGGATTCGAGCTTTTGCTGATTGTGAAAAGCGGCCAGATTAACAATGTTAAATTCAGTAAAGTGCCCATCGCGTGAAAAACATTAGGTTCGAGGTTTTGCGGGATCCGCAAAGCGGATAATATTGAACCGAGTCAGTTGTCTTTGCTGACAAGGGGAGCGTGGGATGCGAAGACTTTTGTAACCCACTGGTAATACTGTGCAATAGGTACACAGTTTTGGATTTGCTTATTTCGTCGCCGACTTTCTCTGCCAATCAGGACCATGTCTCGCTCGGAACAAAAGCAAAGCCTATTTCAGTTCGCTACAACCTACAGTATGGTGCAAAAAGTCTCTGCACCCCCTCCTTGCAGCCAAGATAGTTCATAATACAGCCAAGGTGGATTTCATGCAGCCGAGAAAAAATTACTGTATTTTAGGCTGAATTTTCAGCCATTTTTGGCACGTGGTGAATTTGCTTCAAAACATGTAAAACTTATTAAATCGAAGTATTTTTTGAAAATAGTCTTAAATTTTTTCTATCGATTCGTATTGTAAACGTGATTGCCAAAGCTAAAAAGTGTGACGATCTAATCAGTCGGAGGGCTGGGAGATCAGTCAACTGGTCGCCGAGTTCATATAATAAAAAAACGAGCCTTTGGTTCTATAACAAAAATTTTCATTTAAAATCAATAACTGCAAAAGGCAGAGGTTGCTAAAAGGAAAAAGCCTTATATATATAAATAGTTTCCACAGTTGATAAAAAACCCACCAGAAGACCAGGAAGCTTGTAGCTACACGTAGTTGCTGGGATAATACGCGAAAAATAGCAAAAAAATAAATCGTTATACTATTTTTCCGTCCGAAAAAAGCGCGCTCTCGAGCTTTTATCTATTAGTACGTCGTTATCCAAATGATCGTACGAGTCCAAACCTTCGGAATACGCTTTTAGCCAATTTATAAGTTTTGCAGAAAAACCGGAAAGCTTTTTATATGCCAAGTGAAAATCGCGTATTTTCAAAAAGGCGTATATAAAATCAAACGCGAAATACTACGTGAAATTTTTATTTAAGCCTATTTAAAAAGCTTTGTACTAAAAAATCTTTCGTTGCATTCGACAAGCGATTAATTTTTCGATTTCGTATTTAAGCTTATTAGTTATATTAATAAATTTAAAAGCTGGGTTAATCTGTTTTAAAAGCGCGTCGTTAGCTGCTTTACGCAATCGACTAGCGTGAAAAACTAAGTATACGTTTATAATATTAAAAAGATTTAGCTTAAAAACGTTATCGAAAATTTTGGCTATAATTTTAAAAAAGCCGTTTATAAAATTATCGAGCTTGCGAAAAAGCCGGAAAATCGAAAATAAACGCATATCGAGCTATACGTAATCGCTAATATTAAAATCGATCGCGCGACGAAACTTATTCGCATTTTTTTTTATTTTGTCGTAAGCTTATTAAAAATGCGATTTGGCGAAATTTCAGGCGTCGTAATAACGGCGAGCGTACGCACGAGCTTCGTTTGCGTTTAATTTATATAAAAGATTAAAAAAAAAAAAATATCGAACTTTCAGTTTTAATTAATATAAGAAATATAATCGTATACAATTTCAAAAAGTGAAAGGCCATTTAGATTTTCGTAAAAAAAAATTATTTAAGCGAAATTTATTATTAAAAAAAATTCGCTTCAATCGTTTTAATAAAAATTTACGAAAGGTCGAAAGCGTTTTTACAGGTATTAATTGTAAATTTCGGTCTGATTATCGGTTTTAAAATAAGCGGCTGTCGAAAACTTTAATTGCGTACCGAATATTTTGTTTAATTCAAACCAAAAAGTAAATTAATATTAAAAATTACGATCGTTAATAATATTTTTTAAAAAGCTAAAATATTTATATACGTGAAATATATACAATTTAACGAAGCTTCGAACGTCGATATTTTTATAACAGAAAATCGAAATAACCTGCTTAAAAAAGCGATTTATTATTATAAATACGTTATCGTAATCGTATTTGTTTTTATTAAAATTGCAAAAATCTATTATAATATGCTTTTAAAAATGGTTAAAAACAGAAAAAAGCTAAAAAAAACCGAGGCGCTTATTTTTTAAAACAAAACTTTTTCGATAAACGTAGCAATTACGATAATATTATTTTACAAAAGCTGTTATACCTCGCTAATAATATTAGTTCGAAAGCAATTGCGTAGTTTTGCGAGCGCTGAAATAAACGATAAAGATTTGGTCGTGCATTTTTCGTATAAAGGCCAAACGAAAATAATCGACGTCTGAAACTATTAAACGACCGTAATATAGCAGCAAATCGCGTTTAAATATATACGAAGTATTATTATCGTCGTTTTTTTTCGTAGCGTTTCGTATAACTTTTTTTCGGAAAGCCATTAGGCTGCTAGCTATACGATTAGCGTGAAAAAACTGGTCAACGATACGAAATGCGAAAAAAACATTAGCTATTTCAACGATAAAAACAATTGTTTCGAAAGCCGTGAAAAGTCGAAGTTTTTTAATTAAAAAGCGGTGATCGATCTGATCGGCTCGAAAAAGTATTTGCAAGCGCTGAATACGTTTAAAAAATTTTTAGCGATCGAATTCGTTCGTACGACGTATTAATACGTCAGCCAAAAAATTGTATTTATCTGGTTTATACGTAATAAAAAAATTGTAATCGGCGAAAAACTCGGCTCAGCGTGCTTATCGAACGTTTAAAAATTTGAAAATCATAAAATATTTAAAGTTTTATAATTAATAATAATTTTAATTTGATAAATCGAGCTAATTAATTCAGCACGAAAATTGCCTAGAAATCTTACGATTATAAGCATTTTTTTATCGTATACGACGTAGTTTAATTTTACGAAAGTTATAATTTTGCTAAAATAAGCGATTAAAAGCCAATCGTCGCTATAAAATTGCGAAAGCACAAAAGCTATTACGCCGTCGAAAGCGTCAGTTTCTAATATGCAAAAAAGGTTTTGCCTGTAATATTATAAAACTAATACAATAATAAAAGCTAATATAAAAAAGTCGAAACTTTTCTGACATTTAAAAATAAAATTATAAAAAACGTTAATTTTAATTAAATAAATCAAAAGCTTTGCAATTATACCGTAGTTTCGAATAAAACGTCGGTAGAAATTACAAAAACCAAAAAAGCTTTTTATATTTTTTACAATAATAAAAAACTTTTAGTAGACGATTACGGAAACTTTTTTTGGATTTATTTTTAGATTTTTAATAAAAATAATAAAACTTAAATAACGGATCCGAATAACGTTAAATTTAAACTTTCGAATATCGGCCTGTAATTTAGCGTTAGCGAACTTTTGGAGCATTTTGCGAACGTATATAACGTGTTTTAAAAAATCGGACGAATAAATAAAAATATTATTCAAATATATAATACAAAAATCGTTTAAATAATCGAAAAAAACGTCGTTTATATAACGTTGATAAATTGCGAATTTATTAATAAAGCCAAAAAATAGCATTTTGCATTTATAAACGCCGTAACGCGTACGAAACGTCGTTAGTTTTTTACTGGCGGGATTTATTCGAATTTTATAAAAAGCTTAACGAATATCGAGTTTCGTAAAAATTCGTGCTTTCGAAAAACGAACAAAAGTTTTATCGATAAAAAAAAAAAATAGCGATTTTTACGAATAACGTTATTAAAAGCTCGATAATCGATACAGAAACGTAATAAACCGTCGGGTTTTTTAGCGAAAAGCATTGGAGCAGCGAAAGGAGCGGTAAAAAGTTCGATAAAACTTTTGTTAAAATTATTTTGCAAATAAATTTTAATAATCTCGAGCTTTGAAATCGATATTTTATATAAAAAAGTGTATTTTAGTTTTTTACATTTATAATAAGCTCGATTTTATGGTCGTAGGGCCGGTAAAAAGCTAGCTCGTTATTAGCGGTTTTAAAAAACACGTATTCGAAGTTTTTATATTTCGAAAGGAAAGATTCGAAAAAAAGTTTATTCGAAATTAATTCTGCTAAATTAATTAAAAAAGTCGAAATCGATATTTCGTTAATTCTGAAACGTTCGAAAAAATTATAAAATTGGATTTTTAAAAAAAATATTATACGTAAGATCGTTTAATATTTTATCGATCTCGTATAAAAAAATTAAAAACATTTTAACTGCTTTTTTTCTGGAAATCAGCTTAAAAGCGTATGCAATGATTTGGCAAATGGAAATTGAATAAATAATAGATTAAGGAATTCGTTTTCGAACTGGTCGTTTGGAAGGTTTAAAAGATGGCTTGTTTGAATTATCGATTATATTAAGCTAAAAGGCTATCGCGGCGAGAGCTTTCCTTCGGTTTTTAATATAACTGTTTTTCGTAGAACGAGAAAGCTGTTTTAACGAAGGAAAAAGAAAAAAAAAAAAAGAAATAATAAAAAAGGAATTAGCAGCCTAAGAAAATAATATAATTTCTTATATTATTCTATTAGCGTCGCTATCGAAATTAACACCGCGAATAAAATTCGATTTTTTCGCGTTTCGTACAGCGTCGTAGATTTGCTATAATTGGTCAAAGTTTTTATCACGTTTTATAGCGTCGTTTTGATGGCGAGATTAAATCTTTCGGAAATGCAAATAAGAAACTTTAATATAACGAGCGTAAAAGGCTGTAAAGGGGTAAGATTTCGGCCAATAAAGCTTGCGTTTATTATAGTTTAATAAAATTTAGTATTCGGCCAACCAAGCTTTTTCTAGAATCACATTATAATTTCCGAAATTAATAATTAAAAAAAAAATAAACGATTATATTCGGCTGTTAATAATAAAGTTAAAAAGCGTAAAATGTATAATTAAATAGCTACGAATTTTATTATATTTTTTTACAAAAAAAAAAATCGGAAAAAATTAAATCAAAAGTTTAAAAAAAAAAAAAGATTTAATCAGCGCCGAATCGATTAACGCATAACCGTTCGTTTCAGAATCGGCGAGCGCTTTTATTTTATACGAAAAGCTATTTTTAATAAATATAACGGGAATTGTTAATAAATCGCTACCAAAAAGCTTTCGAACGTCAAAGTAACGCATATCGCGCAATACGTTTAAAAAAAAAGCTTTGCTTAGGCCTGGGCGTTTTTTCGACTGGCGGAAAAACTTTTAATTTTTTTATATGCGTTTTGAAAATCGTCTGAAAAAAGGTTTTCGTTTTTATTACCATTATTAAAAAACGAATTTTCGGCCGGCTCGACCTCGTTTATATCTACCAGCTTAAAAAAGCTTTTAAATAAAACCGAGGGTCGGCTCGTAAAAAATCGTACAAATTGATTTCGAACTTTTTAATATAAAATAAAAAACGAACGTTGTCGTTAATCCGATCGAAAAAAAAAACGCCAGAAAGGGCGTTCTGGCGTGGAAAAGAAAAAAAAACAAAGGGCTGAGAAAAAGCCTATGAAATATTAAAACGACTTTCGTATATACGATTTGACTCGTAATACGCTTTGATTAAAAATCTATTATTTTAATAAATAATAAACTTGGTTAAAAAGCGATTCGCGTATAAAATTCGTTTAGCCAACTAATTTTGTTTTTTTTAACGGACGGCGATAAGCTAATTCTTAAAAGTCGTTGTACGCGCTTATTCCAAATGCAGCTTTTTTCGTAAACGCTTTGGTATTTTATCGCGAAAAACGTTTCGAAGCTATTTATTAATTCGTATTTAAACGTTCGCTGCGAAAATAAAAAATCGCAAATAAAATCGCTAAAAATCGTCGTACGTATTTATTACAAGCATTTTAAATTCGTTTTCCGCCTTTTAAACGTTTAAAAAATAAATTAAAAAATCGGCGACCTTTTTAATTAATTCTTCGGAAAATATAAGGTCGGAACGGTTTAAAATACGCGGAAAAAAAAACTTTTTTGCTACGCTTTCGATTTGATCGAATATATAATTTTTACGAAATCGATCGTTAGCGAAATAGTCGTAATAAAATTCGAAATTATCGAAAACTTTAGTTTTTTAATAGCGTATTTTATAATTTTTACTATTATTTAATTTAAACTCAAAGTTCGAAACGCGTTTTATACGAGCTAATCGAAAATCAGCAAATAAATGGAAACTATAGCGTTTAAAAAGCGCGCTAAAATCTTGGCCGTTAAAAAGAAATTTAAAAAAAGTTCGCGAAAAGCGTGGAAATTAATTTGCAGCGTTTGTTAATTAAAATAAAACGTTGCGAAAAAAAAAAGCAGCAGATTCGCGACTGGCAGAAGCACGTTCGATAAATTCTACTAAACGCTTTAATTAAAAGGTCTGTCGCAATCGTATAATTTCCAGAAATTATCGCTTACGTTTTTGCGCTTTTTTCAATTGATTTTGCAAAAGTCTTAACTAAACGCTTTCAGCGTTAAGCTGTAAAAAAAAAATAGCAAGCGAAATGGTTAGCGCTTTGCCTTTTTTTTTGTTTTTTTTTTTCGGAAAAAAAACTGTTTTTTAGAAAAAAAAGCTTTTAAGAAAAGCTGTTTTTTCGCTGATTAAAAAAAAAGGGTTAAGATATAATAGCAAAAGCTGAAAAGCTTTACTAAAAAAAGAATCGTTGAACAAAAGCTATTTTTCGCAAAATGCGAAAATAAGCTTTTTTACGACCGGTCGATTATTTTGGTATAATCCGTAAGAAATTCGAAAAAAAAAAAATTTACGCCGTCGCTAGCGTAAAAAAAAATTGTTAATAATATAACGATCTAATCAATCGAAGGGCTGGGAAATCAGTCAATTAATCGCCGAATTTATATAATAAAAAAAACGAACCTTTGGTTTTGTAACAAAAATATTTATTTAAAATTAATAATTGCAAAAAGCAGAGATTGCTAAAAAAAAAAAGCCTTATATACATAAATAATCTCCACAATTGATAGAAGACCCACCAGGAGACCAGGGAGCTTGCAGCTACACGTAGTTGCTGGGGTGACACGCGAGAGGTGGCAAAAGAATAAATCGTCACAAAAAGCGTTATAATGCACAAAATTTTAAACTAGAGTATTTACTTTTTACAAGCCGCCAAATAAATATTACTAGACTTAGTAAATTTACCTTGGCTATCATATCAAATATACTTAATCTGTCTTCACTGTATTAAGTTTACCTTGGCTGCAAAAGGGGGTGCAGAAACTTTTTGCATTCTACTGTGTAACGATCTAATCAGTCGAAGGGCTGGGAGATCAGTCAACTGGTCGCCGTGTTTATATAATATGAAAAACGAGCCTTTGATTCTGTAACAAAGATATTCATTTAGAATTAATAACTGCAAAAGGCAGAGATTATTAAAAAAAAAAAGCTTTATATATATAAATAGTTTTTACAATTAATAGGAAGATTTACCAAAAAACCAGGAAGCTTGCAGCTATACGTAGTTGCTGGGGTAATACGAAAAATGGCAAAAAAGTGAATCGTTATATTATCTTTCCGTCCGAAAAAAGCGCGCCCTCGAGTTTTTATTTATTAATACGTCGCTATCCAAATAATCGTACGAATTTAAATTTTCGGAATACGCTTTTAGCCAGTTTACAAGTTTTGCAGAAAGACCGGAAAGCTTTTTATGCGCCAAATAAAAATCGCGCATTTTTAAAAAAGCGTATATAAAATCAGACGCGAAATACTACGTAAGATTTTTATTTAAGCTTATTTAAAAAACTTTGTATTAAAGGGTTTTCCGCTGCATTCGACAAGCGATTAATTTTTCGATTTCGTATTTAAGCTTACTAGTTATATTAATAAATTTAAAAGCTGAATTAATCTGATTTAAAAGCGCGTCGTTAGCTGTTTTACGCAATCGATTAGCGTAAAAAGCTAAATGTACGTTTATAATATTAAAAAGATCTAGCTTAAAAGCGTTATCGAAAATTTTGGCTACAATTTTAAAAAGGCCGTTTATAAAATTGTCGAGCTTGCGAAAAGGCCGGAAGATCGGAAATAAACGCATATCGAATTATACGTAGTCGCTAACGTCAAAATCGATCGCGCGGCGAAATTTATTCGCATTTTTTTTTATTTTATCGTAAGCTTATTAAAAATGCGATTTAGCGAAGTTCCAGGCGTCGTAATAGCGGCGAGCGTACGCACGAGCTTCGTTTACGTTTAGCTTATATAAAAAATTGGAAAAAAGAAAAGTATCGAGCTTTCAGTTTTAATTAATATAAAAAATATAATCGTATACAATTTCAAAAAGTGAAAGGCCATTTAGACTTTTATAAAAAAAACTATTTAAGCGAAATCTATTATTAAAAAAAATTCGTTTTAATCGTTTTAATAAAAATTTACGAAAAATCGAAAGCGTTTTTGCAGGTATTAATTATAAATTTCAATCTGACCGTCGGTTTCAAAATAAGCGGCTATCGAAAGCTTTAGTTATATACCGAGTATTTTGTTTAATTCAAATTAAAAAATAAATTAATATTAAAAGCTACGATCGCTAATAATACTTTTTAAAAAGCCAAAATACTTATATACGTAAAATATATACAATTTAACAAAGCTTCGAACGTCGATATTTTTATAATAAAAAATCGAAATAGCTTGCTTAAAAAAGCGATTTATTATTACGAATACGTTATCGTAATCGTATTTGTTTTTGTTAAAATTGCAAAAATCTATTATAACGTGTTTTTAAAAATGGTTAAAAACAGAAAAAAGCTAAAAAAAAGCCGGAGCGCTTATTTTTTAAAACAAAACTTTTTCGATAAACGTAGCAATTACGATAATATTATTTTACGAAAGCTATTATACTTCGCTAATAATATTAGTCCGAAAGCAATTACGTAATTTTGCGAACGCTGAAATAAGCGGTGAAAATCTGATCGTGCACTTTTTATATAAAAGCCAAACGAAAATAATCGACGTCTAATATTATTAAACGATCGTAATATAATAGCAGATCGCGTTTAAATATATACAAAATATTATTATCGTCGTTTTTTTTTTCGTAGCGTTTCGTACAGCTTTTTTTCGGAAAGCTATCAGACTGCTAGCTATGCGATTAGCGTGGAAAATTTAGTTAACGATACGAAATACGAAAAAAAAAAAAAAAATCAGCTATTTCAACGATAAAAACAGCTGTTTCGAAAGCCGTAAAAAGTCGAAGTTTTTTAATTAAAAAGCGATAATCGATTTAATCTGCTTAAAAAAGGATTTGCAGGCGCTGAATGCGTTTAAAAAAGTTTTAGCGGTCGAATTCGCTCGTACGACGTATTAATACGTTAGCCAAAAAATTGTATTTATTTGATTTATACGTAATAAAAAAGTTGTAATCGGCGAAAAGCTCGGCTCAGCGTGCTTATCGAGCGTTTAAAAGTTTGGAAATTATAAAATATTCCAAAGCTTTATAATTAATAATTATTTTGATTTAATAAACTGAACTAATTAATTCAATACGAAAATTGCCTAGAGATTTTACAATTACAAGCATTTTTTTATCGTATACGACGTAATTCAGCTTTACGAAAGCTATAGTTTTGCTAAAGTAAGCGACTAAAAGCCAATTGTTATTATAAAATTGCGAAAGCATAAAAGCTACTACGCCGTCGGAAGCGTCAGTTTCTAATATACAAAAAAGATTTTGCTTATAATATTATAAAACTGGTGCAATAATAAAAACTAATATAAAAAGGTCGAAACTCTTTTAACATTTAAAAATAAAATTGTAAAAAACGTTAGCTTTAATTAAATAAACCAAAAGCTTTGCAATTATACCGTAATTTCGAATAAAACGTCGATAAAAGTTATAAAAACCAAAAAAGCTTTATACATTTTTTACAATAATAAAAAGCTTTTAATAAACGATTACGAAAACTTTTTTTGGGTTTATTTCTAAGCTTTTAATAAAAATAATAAAGCCTAAATAACGGGTCCGAATAACGTTAAATTCAAACTTTCGAATATCGGCCTGTAATTCAGCGTTAACGAGCTTTTGAAGCATTTTGCGAACGTATATAATATATTTCAAAAAGTCGGACGAATAAATAAAAATATTATTTAAATATATAATGCAAAAATCGTTTAAATAATCGAAAAAAACGTCGTTTATATAACGTTGATAAATTACGGATTTATTAATAAGGCCAAAAAATAACACTTTGCATTTATAAGCGCCGTAACGCGTACGAAACGTCGTTAGTTTTTTATTGGCAGAATCTATTCGAATTCTATAAAAAGCTTGACGAATATCGAGCTTCGTAAAAATTCGCGCTTTCGAAAAACGAGCAAAAGTTTTATCGATAAATAAAAAAAAATAGCGATTTTTACAAATAACGTTATTAAAAATTCGATAATCGATATAAAAACGTAGTAAACCGTCGGGTTTTTAAGCGAAAAGCATTAGAGCAGCGAAAAAAACGATAAAAGATTCGATAAAGCTTTTGTTAAAATTATTTTACAAATAAATTTTAATAATCTCGAGCTTTAAAATCGATATCTTATACAAAAAAGTGTATTTCAGCTTTTTTTTATTTATAATAAATTCGATTTTATAATCGTAAAGCCGGTGAAAAGCTAGCTCGTTGCTAGCGGCTTTAGAAAACACGTGTTCGAGGTTTTTATATTCCGAAGGAAAAAATTCGAAAAAAAGTTTATTCGAAGTTAGCTCTGCTAAATTAATTAAAAAAATCGAAATCGATATTTCGTTCGTTTTGAAACGTTCGAAAAAACTGTAAAATTAGGTTTTAAAGAAAATGTTATACGTAAAGTCGTTTAGTATTTTGTCGATTTCGTACAAAAAGATTAAAAACATTTCAATTGCTTTTTTTCTGAAAATCAGCTTAAAAGCGTATGCGATAATCTGACAGATAGAAATTAGATAAGCAGTAAATTAAAGGATTCGTTTTCGAATTAGTCGTTTGAAAAGTTTAAAAAATAGCTTGTTGTCGTGCAAAGCCGAATAGTCGGTAGGAATCCTCACCGGAGGCTGGGACGGATAAATTGTATGCAGTGAAATGTTATTTGTATTATTCTAAGTCTGACTGGCGAGCTTTCCGCAAAAAACGGAAGGTTCGGGCTCGCTTAGTCAGTCGCTCGGAAAAACTAGTTTCCGAAAAGGCTCGTTATTACGTGACTACGAGCCTTTCCGAGCTCCAGAAATATTTAATTATTGAAAGCGTATAAAAAAAAAAAATCTGGAACAAAAAAAATAAAAAAAAATAAAAAAATGTAAATATAGCGTAATATATTTTTTAGCTGATTGCTAATCCGACGATTAGTTATTTTCAAAGCGCGGAAAGATCTTTTTGTCGTTCGAATGCGGCCCGTAACGCGATATTATAATATTTATATGGCTTGTTTATATTTTTTATCGTTGCGAAGCGTAAAAAAAGTTAATTGAATTTAAATAAGCGTTTCGTCGCTTTTAAAAATCTTAACTTTTTTATTTTTCCATCAGTTTTCTAATAAATTTAAGTTTTATTATTTTAATTAAAAATATCGATATAACTTTTCTTATATTTAAAAAAGATCGTTCGTATAATTTTACGCGATCAGTTGATTTAGCTTTTCGGATTTCCAGTTTTCGGCGCTTGCGTAATCGGAGTTTTACGAAATTTATTTTGCGTAATTAATCGGCTTTTTCGGTTAATTCGTTTTTTTTCGACCTTTTCGAAAAAAGCGATTTTTTCGATATTTTTATTTTTAAACGGTTTTTTCGAAGATTTATATTTGCCTGGCCTCGAAAATGCCGATATAACGCCTGAAAAAAATAGCGGAAACGCTGCTAGCGGTAAAAGCGCTATTAGCGGTAGTTTCGGTTTTAATAATATTTCAAAAAAAAAAAAAGCAGAATATTAGCGCTTTTAGAAAAAAAGCGGCCGGAGATTATTAAAATAAAAAAAAATAAAAATAAAAATAACGACGATAATCGTTTTTCAAAACGCGTTCGCATTAAAAGCCAAAAAGCCTGCTATTTTTAAGCTTTTTAATTTTATTTTTTATATAATTTATATTATTCGCGAAGCAATTAAAAATTTAAATTACGATTGTTTATCGAATTTAGCTAAAACTCGTTGCTATCGGTGCTACGCAATTAGCACGTCGTGTATTCCGGCCGACGCGAACGTTATAACTGCGTGGTTTTCCGTTTTTAAAACTCGGATTAACAAAATTATTAACGCGATTAATTATATCGAAAAATTTTATCGTTTTTGCTAATCGATTTTTAAAATATAACAGTTATTTTTTATTTTACGATTAAAACGGCTTTAAAAATGCAAAAAAATAAGCTTTTAAATCGATCGTAACTCAAAAGCAAAATTAATAAATATAAAACGTATTATTAACGCGAAGCTCGCCGCGGTTCGTAAAGTTTTTTAAACTTCTGCTTTTCGAATGGAAACTTTTATTTTTGCTTTACGTACTGGCGGAATAGGATCTGGCCACGATTTATTAGAAAATGCTCCCGTTTCTGAAAGTTTAAAAAAAAATTTCGCGGCCCCCTTTCTGCTAAACGTTTTTGATTTTTAACTTGGTAAAGCTTCGTAAAAAAAAAGAATATTTCGGCTGCATAGCCGACGGCAGCTGTTTTTAAAAAGGCTATCGAAAAATTTATTTTAGATTTGATTATCGCGAAGCGTCGGGCGCGAGTTATTGTTTTGGCGGATTATATTTTTAATTTTTTGCAAAGCTGAACGGTCTGGTTTTGGGTTTTTGGGTTTGCGAAAAATTCGGATTTCCTTTGGTTAAAAGGTGGTTTTTGCTGCGTTTTAAGTTTTAATAAAAGTCTGTTTAAATAAGTGTACGCCTGCAAAATTGTTGCGCTATATTTACATTCCTTTATTTCCTTTTATTTCTTTTGTTCCAGATTCATTCTTTCTGTACGCTTTCAGTAGTTAAATATTCCTGAAGCTCGGAAAGGCTCGTAGTCACGTGATAACGAGCCTTTTCGGAAATCAGTTTTTCCGAGCGACTGACTAAGCGAGCCCGAACCTTCCGTTTTCTGCGGAAAGCTCGCCAGTTAAATTTAAAACAATATAAATAACATTTTATTATATACAATTTATCCGTCCCAGCCTCCGATAAAAGTTTTTTACCGATTATTCGGCTATGCACGACAGTTATAAGCCTCGGAGCTAAATAATAAGCTTTTTTCTGTAATATATACGCTAAAAAACTCGTTGAAAGCTTTTATCGGTTAATCCATTCGAATTATCAAAAGAATTCGTAAAAGATTATATTTTGCAGATTTTTTTTATTTGGCAAAAAAAGCCACGAATCGATAAAAAAGCTATTAAAAATACGAAAAGCTTTAATTTTTCGATTTTTTTAATTTACAAATCTTATTTTTATTTTTTTTTTTTTTTTTTTCAACCCAATCAATCGACTTTTCATAACGAAAACAATATATCGGCCTTTACGAAAAAAAAAGTTTTTTTTTACGACCTAAAATCGTGGATCTTTTGATTAAAAGCGTATAAATTTTCACCGATTAAAGATTTTTTCTTTTAATTACACCGATCCTAACTTTTCATTTCGCTTTTTTATTAATAAACGATCATAAAAACAGTTTTTATATTAATTTATCGATTAAAAAAACAAAAAGCGTTAAGCAAACTACGATCGAAAATACGCCGAATATAACGGAATAACCGAAGCAAAAAAGACCGCCGTTACGATTAATAATTTTTCCGACAGGCTTCGATCAGCCAATTTGATTTTCGACGATTTGAAAAATAAAATCGATTACTTTTTCAAAAACTATTTAAAAAAGCTTAAAAAATAACAGAAATACGTTATTGCTTATTAAAAGTTGCTCGACTGAATTTTTTCAATTATAAAAACCAGTTTGATAAATTTTGCAATTGCTTAATCGAAAATTAACGCTATTAATAATAAAAAAGCGTACGCTATTTTTTATATTAATTTGCAAAGAGATTTTTTAATAAATAAAAATATACGTAAAATTAAAGATTTATATTACGAAGAAAAGCAGAAGTTATTCCAAACATTCATTTGTATTTTAAAAAAAAATATTGCTTTTGCATATTTTTCCGTAGTTAACTTCGTCAGATTTAATTACAAAAAACACTTTTCGCAAAGCGTACAGCGGAAAAATAAATATAACCGAATAAAAAAAAAAATAACAAAAACCGCTTACAAAAACAGCTGTCGAATACAAGATTTTTAATATAAATAGCCGCTACGCTGCTATCGATTTTCTCGACGCAATCGCCGTATATATTAATTTATAATAAGCGAACGGTAAAAAAATTAAGTATTTAAAAAAAAAAACGATTTTGCCGGCCTTTTTATAAAAAAGATTTCAATCGAATTGAGTTTTTTACAATTTTTTTTTTAAAAATAACCGAGAATTCGACAATTTAAGCCGAAAGGTCGGAGTTTTTGCCATTTTTTTTTTCGATTTTAAAAATAACGATACTTCGAAAGATCGTAAAAAAGAAAAAAAAGAAAAAGCAAAAAAAAAAAAAGGAAAAGAATATAACTGTTTATACGACATTTTTAAAAAGCGCTATTTTTATTTTTTAATCGATTGTAAAAAGCTTTTGTACGCAATAAATAATCGTCGTAAAAAAAAAAAACTTTTTTTTTAATTTTTCAAATAGGCAAAAGATTGCTAAAATACGAAAAAAAGCTGTTTTTCAATTATAAAAAAGCTTTGAAAGTTTTAAAATAAAAAAAATATTTAAATGGTCGCAATTAACAAAATCTTTGGAATCTTAATAATTAAGCTAAAATAAATTTCAAAATTAATTTTTAAAAACGATTAAAAAAAGTTTTCTATCGCAACTTTCTGTTTTTTTTGCTTTAATGCGATTGAAAAAAAACATTTCGGAATTAGCGTTTTAGCTTTAAAACCTAATTAATATCATTTTTTAAACAAAAATACTTTTTTTTTAATAATTGTTTTGAAACTTATTTAATAAACGATAAAAACTTTTTTATCGAAAAGTTTTATAAAAAAAATTAATAATTTTATTAACAGCGTTAATACAAATATATAAAAAGTTTTCTAATCGTTAAAAAAAGAAATCGTTTAATAAAAAAAAACTTTTCGCAAAAAAAAAAATAAAAAGCTTTAAAATATAATTTTTAATAACGTAGCGTTCGTTTTAGATTTTATTATTAATATTATTTCCGCTAGTTTTTTAGCTAAAAAAGATTATTAATTTTAAGAATTAAATAATATTTTTCGTTTTAAAAAATTTTAAAAATTTTATTTTAAAACGTTAATATCAGATAATCGCCGATTTTTATATATTTAAATATATTAAAATTAATTGCTTTTTTTATTCGCATTTTTTTATATAATAATTTTAAACTTTTTAAAACGTGATTCGTTCGGCCTAATAATTTATATAATTTCGAAACGTCGTACGCGCTATAAGTTTAAAAAAAGCAGCGTATTTACGTACGATTGGAATAACAATACGCGCTTATACAGTACGTGGACACATGAATGTGCGCGTGTGCATCGGACCGTTATTTATTACAACCGCCATATATCTCGACGTTTTTAACAACTTCTTTTTTACGATCTTTTACGACGATAGCATTTAAATGCAAAATAATATTTCAAGTTATAAAGCGCATATTATTAAGCTATGGTTTCGTAATATAAGTATGAAATTAGGGCTTTATTCGCCGGATTTTAACCCGATCGGAAACTTATAAAAATTATTTAAAACAAAAATAATTGAGCTTAAATCAAAGCTAATAGTTATGAAAAACAATGTTATAATACAATGATTTTTAATAAAAACGGTAGAAAAAGCGTGAAAGCTTCTGAAAGATCAATTGTTAAAAAAGCTAGCGGAAGGCATGCAAAAGAAAATAAACGCTGTTAAAGCTGCAAATGGGTGGTATACTAAATACTGGTTGAAAACAAATATTCTTTCGATTCTCAGCTTTAATTTAGGCTATTTGTATTTAAAATCGATTAATTAATGGTGGAGTTATGAAGTTGTAAAGATAGAAGAATTTTGTTGGGGTAAGGACTATTTACTGACGCGCATATTCATGTGTCCACCCACTGTAGCATTTTCGTTTAGGCTATTTAAGTAAAAACGCGTTCGAAAAGCTGATCGAAAATATTCGTAAAATAAAAATCAAAGATTTAATCAAAATAAAATGCGAAAAGTATGCTATTACGTATTTAAAACAAGTGATTTCAAAAGTAATATTAAAAAATAAGTTTTTTAAGCTTTTTTTTCGCATCGGCTGGGATTTTTACGATTATTTCAAAAATCGTAGAAAAGTTTATAACGGCTCGACGTAAATGTTTTTAATAAAAAACGAATATAATAAAAAAATTTAAGCTTTTATTATCAAAACGAAAAATATAATCGTTTTGGACCGTTTTTAAACGTTCGACGTATAAATAAAACGCTAATACAACTTTTTTATTTGCAAAATTCGATAAAATAACGAATCGTCGGTAATTTTAAAATAAAAAAATATTATTTCGGAATATCCAAAATAAGCGAAGCGCGAAAATATCGATTTGAAATTAATTTTATTTTACGTGCATCAGCTAAACGGCTCGATCGAACGAACAGAAAAAAAAGTAATTAAGCGTTCGATAAAAATAAGAATTAAAACGGGCTTTTTAATTTTTTTTTGGCCCGAAACGATAAAAGCAACAGCGCATTTGTATAATATATCGCCGTTTGCGAAAAAACAATTTGAGTTTTTAAATAAAATCTTATATAACTGATTTAAATAATATTTCCGGTATTACGATTTTGCTATTATAAAAGCGCGTACGGTCGATTTCAGATCAGACTAAAGCAAAGTTTATGCGTACGAAGCTCGTGCGTATTTAATAATAAAAGATCGGAAGGTTATAAAATATAAAAAAGAATTTAAAATTTTTTCGAAAAGATATATCGGATATTTGATTAGATATAGCGCTTTTAATATTTACGAATTCTGAATGTTTTAGTTAATGCGTATAATTATAAATCGAAACGTAATATTTAACGAATCCAAGTTTTACTTTTCGAAAGCTGAAAGTTTAAATCTTATAATTAAATTAAAATTTTAAAAAACCGTGGAATTTATCGAAAACGCGGAAAACGAAAAAGCTTAAAACGCTGAGTATTAAATATTAGCGGGCGGTTTTAATAGCGGCGCAGATTAGTAAAACTCGATGTGCTAAAAGGGAAATAATACAAAAAAAAAATTATTATTACAAAACGAATAATTTTCAAATTTTACAAAAAGAAATAAAAGTTTTTTTCCATCGGAACCGTTATCAGAACCAGGATCGATTTTAAGCTTTTTTGATAAATCTTTAAAATCTACGATAAAAAAAAACATTTTAATACTAATAGATTTAAATATTCCAGAGAAAACTAAATCTTCGGAAATAAAAAACTTAATAAAAATCGAAGCGATCGAGCCTTTTTTTACGGTCGATTTAAACGTTTAAAAAGCTCGAAAATAATAGTTTTTTATAAAAGCTTTTTCGACAAAGCTATTACCGACCAATTTTAATTTTTAAAATTAATTATCAGTCGGAAATATGCAAAATATATCCGAAACATTTTAATCGATGCGATAAAAGCGTCAAAAAATTATAAAAATTTAAAAAAAAAAAAAAAAATTAGCAAAGCTTATTATTACAAAATAAAATAAAATAAAGCAAAGCTTTAAAAGATTTTTCGGCGCGGGCATAAAAATGGCTTTATATAAAAGAGCGCGCAATTTAATTTTTTAAATTATAATTAAAAGCTATCGCCCGGCAGATTAGGCGCTAAATCGATTTAAAATAAAACAGCTATCTGAACGCTTACTTTTAAAAGTTTTTTTAAGGCTGATTATTAAAAAAAAGGTATTATTTAAAAAAAGTAGAAAAAACAAATCGAAGTTTTCGATAAGCGATGAAAAACAGTTGATTTTAGAAATTGCTAAACGAAATCGTATAAATTTTATTTTATATTAGCCGGATAAACCGGAAATATACGCTACGATATGCGAAATTTTTTAATTAATGGCTTTATTTATTAAATAACAAATCGACGAATTCGTTTACACGTTTTAAATAAACGAGCCGATTTAAATAAATAGAAAAGACGTTCAAACTGTCCACGCAGTAATAACGGCTTCGATAAAAAAAAAATCGGTAAATAATATTTAATTTTCCGATCAAAAACAATATCGGAACAATTTTCCGAAGGTTTTAAAAAACTGAAACGAATTGAAAAACTATTAAATAAAAAAGCAGTTTAAAAAAAAAATAAAAACCGAAATTAAAAACTTAAAAATTAGAAAATGCTAGAAGATTATTAAAAAAGATAAAATTATAAAACTTATTTTATTTAAATAAGTTTTTATATACAAAACAAACAGCTTAGGCGAATTGCAGCGGTGCAAATCGAAACTAATCGTAAAAAAAGATTTCCAAAACGAAGTTTTAATTTTTTTTATATACGTAGTTATATTCGCAGCCTTTTTTTTCCGAACGGTTATAACGCTAGCGGCTTATTTCGATCTGGAAATTAAGCAATTCGATATAATTAATGTTTTCGTTAATACAAAACGAAATTTCAGAAATAAACTAATTACGTGCTATCTGTCTGATAAATTTAAATAATTAAATATAATAATATTATTAAACCGAGTTTTATATAAATTAAAAGATTTTTTAACTTTGTAATACGGCGAATTCGCTAATATTTTAAAAAAGCTGAAGTTCGAACCAATAGGCGAAAAGCTTTGTATATTCGCTAACGAAGTACGGAACGTATACGTGGCGTTTTACGTCGACGATATTTAAGTTTTATACCACGTTTTTTATTCGTTAAAAATCAACGAAATTATTTTCGGTCTGAAAAAAGTTTACGAATTTATAAATATAAAAGATTTAAACTACTTTTTCGGAATTCGTATTTTACGAAACAAATAAAAAAAAAAGTTTTTTTGCTTTACGATTTATATATCGAAAAAATCGCTACGAAATTTGATATATATAAAAAGCGTTTTTCAAATACGCTTTTTTTAATCTGCGAATTTATTAAAAACCTAGGCGTAGCTACGCTTCCGCAAATTAAAAAGTATTAAAAAAAAATCGGTTTAATTTTGTATACGGCTATTATGCTTCGATCCGACGTGGCTTTCGCAGCTTTTCAGCTTTTTTATTTTTTAATTAATTTAAGTTTCCAATATTTCGAGGCAGCTAATTAAACGCTTCGATATTTTTATAAAACGAAGTTTTTAAAAATCGTTTAAAATCGAAAAAAGCGGAAAAACTAATTAATAGTTTTTACCGACGCTTTTTTCGCCGACGATTTAAAAACTCGGAAATTCTTTTAAAATTATATTTTTTTTTTTTTCGAAAATGCTATTTTATAAAAGATTATACGATAAAATATAATTATTATTTTTTTTATTAAAGCGGAACTATTTGCTTATATAACGACCGTAAAAAAAATAATAGCATTTTAACGTTTTTTCAAAAAGCTTCGACTCGATATTATTTTTAAATAAAACGTATATTACGACAATTAGCAAATTATAAAATTAATTATAAAAAATAAAAAAAGAATTTTTACGAAACTTCGCTACGTCGATATAAATAATATATAAATTCGTTAAAAATATTAAAATAAAAAGTTTAAAATCATATATTTTTTAATAAATAAAATATACGCAAACGGTTTTATTAAAAATCTGACCCGATAAAAACACGAAAGTTTCGTTAAACTTTTTAATTTACGGAATTTTCGGAGCTTTGTCGATGTCAGGAACCAACATCACGTGTATGAGTCAGGTGATCCGCCAAGACCCTCTGCCTCCTACCAATCTTCGAATAGTACTTTCTGCGGATAGGCCGTAGGGGCCGGATAGTGTTATAAAGGTTGGAAATGACATTTAGGTAAAATATTTTATAAAAGTGATTGTTAAGAAACCAGTTATTAAGATTATATTAAAAAGGATAAGAAAAGGTCGGGATGGGGGCTGGAGAAATATATTAAATAAGATTCGCCTGGTTTTTTGGGAAATACTTTTTTCGAAGGCTCCATTTTTTTTTTGTATTTATATACGCTTTTTATTAAAAATGTAAAAGGTAAAGATTAGTTTGATTATTAATTTAATTTTATTTAAGCTTTATTGTTTGAATTAATGTTTTTTTGTTTTTTAATTTTTATATTTTGATTTTTTTATTTATCGAAACGGCAGTTCGATATTATTAATAATTTTTTATTATATTATTATATTTATATCGTTATTATCGATATTATAGCTTTTCGCATTCGCAGCGAACAGGCATTTTCAGCTATTTAAAAAAACTTAGTATTTTCGGCTGCTTAGGGAGATTTCGTATTATCGTTTTTCTTAACGTTACCAGTTTTATTAAAAGTCGAAAACATTTTATTATTAAAGCGCGACGATTTTTCAATTTTTTTTATTTAAGAAATTATTAAAAAAGGCCACGCTTAAAGCGATTCGGAAGAATTTTTCACCGAGATTTTGATTTATTTGGCTGATAAACGAATCCGCGCCGAACAAAAAAAAAACGATAAACGTAAAAGAGTAAAGGAGATACGAGCTAAAATAAAACAGAAAAAGACTAAGAAAAGAGTTTACGAAACAATTAAAAGATTCGAAAAAGCCAAAAAACGCCGAGACGAATTCCGAAAAGAAATTAAATAATTTTAATAAGAATTTAACGCTTTCGAAAATATCGAAAAAAAGGTTTTTATACTTTTTAATATCGTTTTAATTAAGAAAAGACAGAAAATAATTTAAGCCGGCGATTATTATAAGGTATTTTCGGAGCATTACAATAATAATATTTATTAAAAACGATTTAGTATTTTTTTTAAGCATATTATATTTTTTGTAGAAGATACAGCGAATTCGAGCCGAAAAGTATTAAAAATAAAAGACTTTTTAATATACCGAAGAAAAAATATTAAAAAAGCTTAATTTTTTATTCGGCGTATAGAGCGAAGTTTCCGCTAAAATAAAAAAATAATATTTTATATTAATTAAAAAAAATTAACGTTTGCGTTTTAGCTTTCGACGATAAAATGAAAAAAAAATGGATCGGATACGAACGACGTTTTACGAACGTTCGAATTATATAAAACGATTTTAAAAAATGGATATTGGACTTTTTAATAAATGCGAAAAATCGAAAAATCGCGGCTTCGAATTTATACGATAAAGCGAAGCAAAAAAAGCATAAATCAATTAACGATTTCGTTGCTTATTTGGATAATTTCGAATAGCAGTTGCAAATAATAAACGATACGACTAGAAAAAGAATGTTTTTCGTAAAACTTTGATTTATTTTTCGAAAAGAAATTATTAAACGAAGTAATATTGCAATTATAAGCTCGCACGAAAAATTGATATTAATCGTTCGTCGTATCGAAAATGTTAATAAAATTATTAGCGACGAAACGAAAAATAATAAACGACAAAACGAGCGTAAAAAAAAAAAAAAGAAAAAACTTATATTTACGATTAAGGTTTAAAGGCTAAAACAGATATATACCGTTTTCGATTCGAAAATACGTTACAAAAAGAAAAACGAAAGCGAAAAAACGATAATTTTAATAAAATCTTTTGGAATTTTAAAACTTTTAACGACTTTTTTTATTTTTCGAAATGCAGTCGCTGCCAAAAGAAAAGGTATCGTATAACTAATTATTTAAAAGTCGAATATTATAAATGCAACAGAAAAAAATATATAATTTTAAACTGCCCCGAAGCTAACAAATCTAAAAATTCGGAAAAAGCTTTCGCTCGATTTTAATTTCGTCGCTGTTAATAAAATCGAGCGAAGAAAAAAAGCAGAAAATAATAATTTTAGTCGAAATTAAAAAAGCTAAAAGCGAAACTCGTACGAAACGAGTTTTTATCGATTGCGGCGCGAAAAAAAATTGCGTAATTTAAAAGTTATTAGTTAAATATAAATAAAAACTAATTTAAAAACGTATTGATTTATTTACGGTTAAGAAAAAAAAAAATTATTTACGGCACGTATACGCAATTTATTCGCGCTATTAATAGTTATAAAACAATTAAAAAAATACAAAGCGATTTCGTGGTTTGCGATATAAATATTCCAGGGGTTTTATTTATTTTAAGGTTTTTTTGGTTGCGAAATATCGATCTCGTTATAAATTTTCGAGCTAAGTCGCGGCGATATTTAATCGAACGCTTACAGCTTAATTTCGTTATAATTAAACGTTTTAAAAAGGAATTTAAAAGGGAATAAGCGTTTTGTATCGTTTTGAAAAAAGTTATTAAAAAACAATATTAATTATCTTTTAAATACGACGATTACGCCGACGTGTTCGACGATACCGCCGCGGTTATTCTAGCTTTTTATTATTTTATAAAGCATCGAATAGATTTTGCGGAAGGAAAGGACCCCCCTTGGGGATCAGTCTATTTTTTGTCGGAATCTGAATTCACCGAATTACGCGAATATTTCGATTCGAGCTTAGAAAAAGGGGTTTAAACGCAGTTACGGTTAAGAATCGAACTCCTTTATTCCTTATAAGCGAAACTTTGGATCGTTTGAAAAAAGCTAAAATATTTATTAAGCTAGATCTTATTTGGGCGTACCACCGCTTTCGAATAAAAAAGAAAAATAAGTGGAAGATTGCGTTTCGCATTTGTTACGAACACTTCGAATACTGCGTATTACTTTTCGGCCTTTCGAACGCACCAGCAATCTTCCAAGCGTATATTAATTAAACTTTAGTCGGTTTAGTAAATATTACGTGTATAATTTATTTCGACGATATTTTAATATTTTCCGAAAATCCCGACGATTATATAAACGCGGTAAAAAAAGTTTTCGAAAGATTTCGTATTAATAAATTTTACGAAAATTTAAAAAAATATGCTTTCGATACGAATACGGTCGAGTTTTTAAGCTTCGTCGTTACTTCTACGGAAATTAAAATAAACCCAAAAAAAATAAATAATATTCGGAAATAATCTTTTTTTATTACGTAACGAAATATTCAAGTGTTTTTAGGTTTTATCAACTTTTATAAACGTTTTATTAAGAATTACGTTAAGCTTTGCCGATTTATTACAAATTTTTTAAAAAAAATGCAACGAAGAAAAATATCGGGCCTTTTTCGTTTTTTATCCGAAGCGAAGGTCGCTTTTTTATTTTTAAAAAAAAAGTTTTGTTAAGCACCGATTTTACGCTATTTCGACTTTCGATTGAAAATTCAAATCGAAACAAACGTTTCGAAATTCGTTATAAACGGAATATTATTTTAATTATTCGGGAAAAATACGAGAGCACGTTGGCATTTTATCGCGTATTATTCGAAAAAGCTTTTTTTTATAAAATAAAAATACGAGATTTACGACGCTGAGCTAATAATTATAATTTACGCTTTTAAATAATAAAGCTAATATTTACATAGCGCTTCCGACGTTATTATTATGCGTATAAATTATTATAATCTGAAATACTTTTTTACGAAAAAACGTTTAAACGGACGCTAAGCGAAATGGGCCGACGAGCTAGCTAAATACGATTTTGCAATCGAATATAAAACAAAAGTTTTTAATTCGGCGAATGGTTTTTTCCGCCGGCCAGATTTAAAAAAAAATTTAAAAAAAAATAACGAGCAATTGCTTACGTTGTATTATAAGCTGAAACTAATTTATTTTAAAAATTTTAAAATGTTTTTCGCAATAAAAATACGCTTAAAATCGGGGTATAAATCATTTCGCGCCGATAAGTATTCGGAGCTTTTGTTAACGGAATCCAAAAATAGAAAACAAACGGAAAAAAGCTAAATAAAAGGTTTTTTCGCCGGATTGTTTTTTGCTAATATTATTAATTGTAAACAATATATATTATAAAACGTAGCCGTTGTATTATTATAATTCGAAACGGCTAATAACGAATTAGCAAAACCGATTTATAAAATTATTTTTAAATTGCAAAGATTTGATTTTTTTATATTACAAAAAACGTACAAATCGGCTTCGCAAAACAATCGAGCCGGGTCCGAAAAATACTGGCGTATAAACTAAAATAAATTATTACGTTACAAAAGACGTGCGTATATTTCGAATAAAAACGTTATTAAAAGCGAAATATTAAAAATTAATTACGACGATTCGACCGCCGGCTATTAAAGTTTTCGGCGAACGTTAAAATTGGTCGAAAAAAAGTATTTCTGGCCTGGTTTACGAAGCGACGTAAAACGTTACGTTAATACGTGTGGAAAATGCTAAAAAAGCAAATTTAAAAAATACCGACCTTATAGCGAATTAGCTTTTTTTTCGATTTTTACGAGATTTTGGAAAAAAATAATTATAAATTTTATTACGGATTTATTTTTTAGCAAAAAACGAAATTGTATTTACGATTCGATATTCGTTATAATAAACCGATATACGAAATTATCGAAATATATACCGATATAAAAAACGATTTTAGTTTTAGATTTGATTAAGATATTTATATAATACGTTTATAAAGATTTTGGCTGTTTTAAAAAGATTATTACAAACAAAAAGTTAGTTTTTATTAGTAAATTTTGGTTTTTAGTAATATTTTACTTATAAATACGACGTCGATTAAGCATCGCTTTTTATTTTCAGATCGATAGCCAAACGAAACGTTAAAATTAAGTTTTAAAATTTTATTTTCGCACGTATTGCGATTATCGATAAAACGATTAGGCTATAAAGCTTGCTTTAGCCGAGTTTACGTATAACAATTCGATATACGTTTTTATAAGTTTTATTTTTTTTCGTATGTTATACGGCTTTTATCCAGAATTTGGCAGTAACGTCGAAAGCGACGTCGTAAAAAAAGGGGTATCGTTAGCGGAAAAACGAATTAGAATATTGTAAAAAAAAAGAAAAGTATTTAATAAAAAGTTAAAAAAAGCCAACGCGAATTATAAAAAGTTTTACGACGTTAAATATAAAAAAACTAGATTTTAAATAAGCGATAAAATATTATTATCGATTAAAAACTTTCGATAGCTGCGATTTTTTCGAAAGTTTTTAAATAAATATTTAAAGTTTTTTAAAATCAAGCGAGTTATATACGAGCACGGCCAAGCTTATTAATTCGAGCTTTTTTTTTAATATCGTATTTACGATATTTTTCACGTTTTTTTATTAGAATTTTAACAGGATCGGAACGACACCGAGCCGAAAAATAATATAATAAAATTTTAAAAATCCGAAGAATACAAGGTCAAATTAATATAAATTTATAAAAATATAAAAAAAGGCCGATATTATTTGGTGCGATAAAAAGGCTATTTATTAAGCGAAGACTTTTAAAAGCTAGAAAACTATTTTACGAACGCAAAAAAGATTGTAAAAAAATATTTAAAAAATACGATAAGTGATAGCAACGGAGCAATAACGAATGCGCGCCGTAAGAGTAAAGAAAAAAAAACAAAAATATTTAGAAAACCTTAAAACCGCCGCTAAGCTAATTTATTTTTATTATCGTTATTTTTTTTTTTTTTTTTTTGCTATTTTTTTCAGATTTAAAAGTAGCGGTAAGCTAAAAAAAATTAAATTTAAACGATTTCGCAAAGTATTCGATTTATTTTAATTAAAGTTTTTATAATAGCCGTAGTCGAATTTTAAATTGCAGCTACGATATTTTCGTAGGAATTTAAAATTTGATTTAATTGGTTAGAATAAATCCGAGCGACGTTTTCGAAACGTCGGAAGATACGTTTTATATTGGCGTCGTTAAATAAAAGAGCCGGCGCAGCTAAGGTTTTTAAAACAGCAGCAGCCGCTAAACCGGCAGAAGCGGCAGCGGCAGCTCGAGCCGCGGCGCGATTCGTACGATTTTCGATTATTATAGGAGCCGAAACGTTATTTTTTTTTAAACGATTTATATAAGCGTCGTAAATAATAAAATTAATAAAGGTTTTAGCAAAAGTTTTGGCTTCGGCAGCAAAAAGAGAAAAGGCGGCAGCGGCGGTGATAATATCGAAACGATTTATAAAATCGTTGAGGCCCGCGAGAAAGGTTTGCGCTTCGGTGGCGCGTGCGGCAAAAACTTATAGCTAGTTAAAAGCGAATCCGAATAAAGATTTAAAGGATTTATAAAAAAGTATTAAATGTGCGAAGCTTTGCAGCGGTTGCATTTTACGCTAAAAAGTTCGAAAACGCAAAAGAGCAAAAAGGCCGCTGTGATGCTTTCGCGTAAAATCAGGCGGGCATACCGAAAGCAAATAGAAGTCAAAAGCATTTTGATGTGACGACTCACTCTGTTGCCACCTCTCGTATCACCCCAGCAACCACGTGTAGCTGCAAGCTCTTTGGTCTTCTGATGGGTCTTCTATCAATTGTGGAAACTATTATATATATAAGGCTTTTTTTTTTTTAGCAATCTCTGCCTTTTGCAATTGTTGATTTTAAATAAATATTTTTGTTACAAAACCAAAAGCTCGTTTTTTATATTATATAAACACGGCGATCAGTTAACTGATTTTTTAGCCTTCCGATTAATTAAATCGTTATATTATTAACAACTCTTTTTCTACGCTAGCGACGGCGTAAACTATCTTTTTTTTCGAATTCCTTACGGGTCATATTAAAATGATCGACCGGTCGTAAAAAAGCTTATTTTCGCATTTCGCGAAAAATAGTTTTTGTTTAACGATCTTCCTTTTAGCAGAGCTTTTCAGCTTCTGCTACTACATTTTAACCTTTTTTTTAATCAGCGAAAAAGCAGCCTCTTCCAAAAGCTTTTTTTTTTGAAAAACAATCCTTCCTCCGAGGAAAAAAAAACAAAAAAAAAGGCAAAACGCCAACCATTTCGCCTGCTATTTTTTTGCAGCTTAGCGCTGAAAACGTTTAGTTAAAACTTTTGCAAAATCAACTAAAAAAAGCGCAAAAGCGTAAACGATAACTTCTGGAAATTATACGACTGCGACAAACCTTTTAATTAAAGCGTTTGATAAAATCTATCGAACGTGCCTCTGTTAGTCGCGAATTTGCTGCTTTTTTTCGCAACGTTTTATTTCAACCAATAAACGCTGCAGATTAATTTTTACGCTTTTTGCGAATTTTTTTTGAATTTCTTTATAACGGCCAAAATTTTAGCGCGCTTTTTGAACGCTATAATTCTTATTTATTTGCTGATTTTCGACTAGCTCGTATAAAACGCGTTCCGAACTTTAAATTTAAATTAAATAATAATAAAAATTACAAAACACGCTATTAAAAAACTAAAGTTTTCGACAACTTCGAATTTTACTACGATTATTTCGCTAGCGATCGATTTCGCAAAAATTATATATTCGATCAAATCGAAAGCGTAGCAAAAAAGTTTTTGATTCCGCGTATTTTAAACCGTTCCGATTTTATACTTTTCGAAAAATTAGTAAAAAAGGTCGCCGATTTCCTAGCCGATTTTTCCGACGTTCAAAAGGCCGAAACGAATTTAAAATATTTGCAATAAATACGCACGACGATTTTTAGCGATTTTATTTGCGATTTTCTACTTTCGCAGCGAACGCTTAAATACGAACTAACAAATAGCTTCGAAACGCTTTTCGCGACAAAATACTAAAGCGTTTACGAAAAAAGCTGCATTTGAAATAAGCGCGTATAACGACTTTTAAAAATTGGCTTATCGCCGTTCGACAAAAAAAACAAAATCAATTGGCTAAAAGAATTTTATACGCGAATCGCTTTTTAATCAAATTTACTACTTATTAAAATGGTAGATTCTTAACCAAAGCGTATTACAAATCAAATCGTACGTACGAAAATCGTTTAAAAATTTTATAAGCTTTTTTTCAGCCCCCTGCTGTTTTTTTTTCTTTTCCACGCTAAAACGCCCTTTTTGGCGTTTTTCTTTTTCGATCGGACCAACGACAACGCTCGTTTTTTATTTCATATCAGAAAGTTCGAAGCCAATTTGTACGACTTTCTACGGGCCGATCCTCGGTTTTACTCAAAAGCCCTTCCAAGCTGATAAATATAAACGAGGTCGAGCCGGCCGAAAATTCGCCTTTTAATAATAATAATAAAAACGAAAACTTTTTTTCAAACGATTTCCAAAACGCATACGAAAAAATCGAAGATTTTCCCGCTAATCGGGGAAACGCCCAGATTTAAGCAAAGCCTTTTTTTTAAGCGTATTGCGCGATATGCGTTTTAACGTTCGAAAGCTTTTTAATAGCGATTTATTAACAATTTCCGTTATATTTACTAAAAATAGCTTTTCGTATAAAATAAAAGCGCTCGCCGATTTTAAAGCGAACGGTTATACGTTAATCGATTCGGCGCTAATTAAATTTTTTTTTTTTTTAAACTTTTAATTTAATTTTTCTCGGCTTTTTTTTTTGTAAAAAAATATAATAAAATTCGTAGCCATTTAATTATATATTTTACGCTTTTTAATTTTATTATTAATAATCGAATACAATCGTTTATTTCTTTTTTGATTATTAACCTCGGAAATTATAATATAATTCTAAAAAAAGCTTGGTTGGCCGAATATTAAATTTTATTAAATTATAATAAACGCAAGTTTTATTAGCCGAAGTTTTATTTTTCCACAACTTTTTACGCTCGTTGTATTAAAATCTTTTATTTGCACCTCCGAAAAATTTAATCTCGCTATTAAAACGACGCTGTAAAACGTAATAAAAATCTTGACCAATTGTAGCAGATTTACGACGTTATGCGAAGCGCGAAAAAATCGAATTTCATTCGCGGTGCCAATTTCGATAGCGACGCCAATGGAATAATACAAAAAATCATACCACCATTTTTTCAGGCTAACGATTCTTTTTCTATTATTTCTTCTTCTTCTTCTTCTTTTCTTTTTTCGTCAAAACAGCTTTCTCGTTCTACGAAAAACAGTTATATCAAAAACCGAAGAAAAGTCCTCGCCGCGATAGCTTTTCAGCTTAATATAATCGATAATTTAAATAAGCAACTTTTTTCTGAACCTTTCAAACGACCAGTTCGAAAACGAGTTTCTTAACCCACTGCTTATTCAATTTCCATTTGCTAAATTATTATATACGCTTTTAAGCTGATCTTTAGAAAAGAAGCAATTAAAATATTTTCAACTTTTTTATACAAAATCGACAAATACTAGACGATTTTACGTATAACACTTTCTTTAAAACTTAATTTTATAGTTTTTTCGAACGTTTCAAAATCAACGAAATATCGATTTCGATTTTTTTAACCAGTTTAGCAAAGCTAATTTCGAATAAATCTTTTTTCGAATCTTTTCTTCCGGAATATAAAAACTTCGAATACGTGTTTTCTAAAGCCGTTAGTAACGAGCTAGCTTTTTATCGGCTTTACGACTATAAAATCGAGCTTATTATAAATAAAAAAAAGCTGAAATACACTTTTTTATACAAAATGTCGATTTCAAAATTCGAAATTATTAAAACTTATTTGCAAAATAATTTTAATAAAAGCTTTATCGAATCTTTTATCGTTTTCTTCGCTGCTCCAATGCTTTTCGCCAAAAAACCCGACGGTTTACTGCGTTTTTGTATCGATTATCGAACTTTTAATAACGTTATTCGTAAAAATCGCTATTTTCTTTTTTTTATCGATAAAACTTTTGCTTGTTTTTCGAAAGCGCGAATTTTTACGAAGCTTGATATTCGTTAAGTTTTTTATAAAATTCGAATAAATTCCGCTAATAAAAAACTAACGACGTTTCGTACGCGTTACGGCGTTTATAAATGCAAAATGCTATTTTTTGGCTTTATTAATAAACCCGCAATTTACCAACGCTATATAAACGACGTTTTTTTCGATTATTTAAACGATTTTTGTATTGCATATTTAAATAATATTTTTATTTATTCGTCCGACTTTTTGAAACACGCTATATACGTTTGTAAAATGTTTTAAAAGCTCGCTAACGCTAAATTACAGGCCGATATTCGGAAGTCTGAATTTAACGTTATTCGGATCCGTTATTTAAGTTTTATTATTTTTATTAAAAATCTAAAAGTAAATTCAGAAAAAGTTTTCGTGGTCGCTTATTAAAAATTTTTTATTATTATAAAAAATATACAAAGCTTTTTTGGTTTTTGTAACTTTTACCGACGTTTTATTCGAAACTACGGTATAATTGCAAAATCTTTGATTTATTTAACCAAAGCTAACGTTTTTTATAATTTTATTTCTGAATATCAGAAGAATTTCGACCTTTTTATACTAGCTTTTATTACTGCACCAGTTTTATAATATTACAGGCAAAACCTTTTTATATATTAAAAACTAACGCTTCCGACGGCGTAATAGCTTTTGTGCTTTCGCAATTTTATAATAACGACTGGCTTTTAATCGCTTACTTTAGCAAAACCATAGCTTTCGCAAAGCTAAACTACGTCGTATACGATAAAAAAATATTCGCAATCGTAAAATTTTTAAACAACTTTCGTGCTAAACTAGCTAATTTAGTTTATTAAATCAAAATAATTATTAATTATAAAGCTTTAAAGTATTTTATAACTTTCAAACTTTTAAACGTTCGATAAACACGCTGAGCCGAGCTTTTCGCCGATTACAACTTTTTTATTACGTATAAACCAAATAAACACAATCTTTTGGCTGACGTATTAATACGTCGTACGAGCGAATTCGACCGCCAAAATTTTTTTAAACGCATTTAGCGTTTGCAAATTTTTTTCCGAGCAAATCAAATCGATCACCGCCTTTTAACTAAAAAACTTCGATTTTTTACGGCCTCCGAAACAGCTGTTTTTATCGTTGAAATAATTAATTTTTTTTTCGTATTTCGTATTATTAATTAAATTTTTTACGCTAATCGTACAGCTAGCAGCTTGATAGCCTTCCGAAAAAAAAGCTGTACGAAACGCTACGAAAAGAAACGACGATAATAATATTTCGTATATATTTAAACGCGATCTGCTGTTATATTACGATCGCTTAATAATATTAAACGTCGATTATTTTCGTTTGGCTTTTGTACGAAAAATGCACGACCAGATTTCTACCGCTTATTTCAGCGTTCGCAAAATTACGCAATTATTTTCGGATTAATATTATTAGCGAGGTATAACAGTTTTCGTAAAATAATACTATCGCAACTGCCACGCTTATCGAAGAAATTCTGTTTTAAAAAATAAGCGCCCCGGTTTTTTTCAGTCTTTTTCTGTTTTTGATTATTTTTAAAAATACGTTATAATAAACTTTTGCAGCTTTAATAAAAACAAACACGATTACGATAATATATTCGTAATAATAAATCGTTTTTTTAAGCAAATTATTTCGATTTTTTGTTATAAAAATATCGACGCTTAAAGCCTCGCTAAATTGTATATATTCCACGTGTACAGGTATTTTGGCCCTTTAAAAAGTATTATTAGCGATCGTGACTTTTAATATTAATTTACTTTTTGGTCTGAATTAAATAAAATATTCGATATATAATTAAAACTTTCGACAGCCGTTTATTTTGAAACCGATGGTCAGACCGAAATTTATAATTAATATCTGCAAAAACGCTTTCGACCTTTTGTGAATTTTTATTAAAACGATTGAAACGAATTTCTTTTAATAATAAATTTCGTTTAAATAGTTTTTTCTTACGAAAGTCTAAATGGCCTTTTACTTTTTGAAATTGTATACGATTATACTTTTTATATCAATTGAAATTGAAAGCTCGATATTTTTCTTTTTTTTAACCTTTTATATAAGCTAAACGCAAACGAAGCTCGTGCGTACGCTCGCCGCTATTACGACGCTTAAAACTCGCCAAATCGCATTTTTAATAAGCTTACGATAAAATAAAAAAAAGTGCGAATAAATCTCGCCGCGCGATCGATTTTAACGTTAACGATTACGTATGGCTCGATATGCGTTTATTTCCGACTTTTCGGCCCTTTCGCAAACTCGATAATTTTATAAACAATCTTTTTAAAATTATAACCAAAATTTTCGATAACGCTTTTAAGCTAAATCTTTTTAATATTATAAACGTATATTCAGTTTTTTACGCTAATCGACTGCGTAAAACAGCTAACGACGCGCTTTCAGATTAAATTAATTTAACTTTTAAGCTTATTAATATAATTGGTAAGCTCGAATACGAAGTCGAAAAATTAATCGTTTATCGAATGCAGCGGAAAACCTTTTAGTATAAAGCTTTTTAAATAGATTTAAATAAAAATTTTACGTGGTACCCCGCGTTTAACTTTATATATGCTTTTTTAAAAATGCGCGATTTTCATTTGGCGCATAAAAAGCTCCTCGGTCCTTTTGCAAAACTTGTAAACTGGCTGAAAACGTATTCCGAAGGTTTAGACTCGTACAATTATTTGAATAATAACGTATTAATAAATAAAAGCTCGAAAGCGCGCTTTTTTCGGACGGGGAAATAATATAACAATTTATTCTGTTACTATTTCTCGTGTTATTTTAGCAACCACGTGTAGCTGCAAGCTCCCTGGTCTTTTGATAAATCTTCTATCAATTATAGAAATTATTATATATATAAGGCTTTTTTTTTTAACAATCTTTGCCTTTTGCAATTGTTAATTCTAAGTGAATATCTTTGTTACAGAACCAAAGGCTCGTTTCTTATACCATATAAACACGGCGACCAGTTGACTGATCTCCCAGCCCTCCGACTGATTAGATCGTCACATTTGAAAGTTCGCGGGGAACGCGGCGAAAGGCAGTTGATTAGGGTAAAAAAAAGCTGATAAAAAAATAAAAATAAAAAAGAAAAAGAAGTTGAGCAGGAAAATTGCGGCTATTTTAAGAAAAAAGGTTTTTTCAAACGAAAATACGAGCGTTATCGAAAACAAAGAAAACAAAACAGCAAAAACAGCTATAATTTACGATTAAAAGCGAAAGAAACAGTTATAATTCACGACCGAAAGCGGAAGAAACCGCACGTTATTTCGAAGGCGTAACGCATGTTATATACGAAAGCATACGCATAAAAAAATCAGTCGCTTTTGGGAACCAAAAACTTAAAAAAGGGGGTAATGTCAGGAATTAATATCACGTGTA
Organism: Blumeriella jaapii; assembly: GCA_009599575.1. Lineage (NCBI taxonomy): Eukaryota > Fungi > Ascomycota > Leotiomycetes > Helotiales > Drepanopezizaceae > Blumeriella > Blumeriella jaapii. Next base: position 700,480 of record VWND01000012.1, on the reverse strand, counting down.
TAAATCAGATGATTCGCCAAGATCTTTTGCTTTTTACTAACTTTCGAATAGTACTTTCTGCGGATAAGCCGTAGGGGTCGGATAATACTGTAAGGGCTGAAAATGATATTTAAATAAAACAATTTATGAAAATAATTGCTAAGGAATTAATTATTAGAATTATATTAAAAAGAATGAAAAGAGGTCGTGATGGGGGCTGGAGAAGCATACTAAATGGGATTCGCCTGGTTTTCTGGGAAATACTTTTTTCGAGGGCTCCACTTTTTTTGTATTTATACACGTTTTCTACTAGAAATATAGAAGGTAAAAATCAGTTTGACTATTAATCCAATCTTATCTGAGCTTTATTGTCTGAACTAGTGTTTCCCTGCCTTTTAATTCTTACAGTCGAAAAACTCGACCAATCGAATTAAAAAGCTTGCATTTTGCAAACGTATATTTATTTAAACAAATTTTTATTAAAACTTAAAATATAGCAAAAACTATTTTTTAAAAAAAAAAAATCCGAACCTTTCGCAAATTTAAAAATTCAAAACCAAACCGTTTAGTTTTGCAAAAAATTAAAAATATAATCCGCTAAAATAATAATCCGCGCCCGACGCTTCGCGATAATCAGGTCTGAAATAAATCCTTCGATAAACTTTTCAAAAACAGCTGCCGCCGGCTATGCAGCCGAAGCATTTTTTTTCTTTTGCGAAGTTTTATTAAATTAAAAATTAAAAAACGTTTAGCAGAAAAATCGCCGCGAGATTTTTTTTTGAATTTTTAAAAACGAAAGTATTTTCTGATAAATCGTAGCCAGGCTTTATTCCGCTAATACGTAAAATAAAAATAAAAGTTTCCATTCGAAAAACAAAAGTTTAAAAAAACCTTACGAGCCGCGGCGAGCTTCGCGTTAATAATACGCTTTGTATTTATTAGTTTTGCTTTTAAAATTACGATCGATTTAAAAGCTTATTTTTTTACATTTTTTAAAACCGTTTTAATCGTAAAATAAAAAATAACCGTTATATTTAAAAATCGATTAATAAAAACGATAAATTTTTTCGATAAAACTGACCGTTTTAATAATTTTGTTAATCCGAATTTTAAAAACGAAAAACTACGCAATTAAAACGTTCGCGTCGGCCGGAATATACGACGTATTAATTGCGTAGCATCGATAGCAACGAATTTTAATTAAATTCGATAAGCAATCGTAATTTAAATTTTTAATTATTTCGCGAATAATATAAGTTATATAAAAAGTAAAATTAAAAAGCTCAGAAATGGCAGGCTTTTTAGTTTTAATACAAGCGCGTTTTAAAAAACGATTATCGTTGTTATTTTTATTTTTATTTTTTCCGTTTTTATAATCTCCGGCCGTTTTTTTTCCAAAAGCGCTAATATTCTGCTGCCTTTTTTTTTGAAAATATTATTAAAACCGAAACTATCGCTAATAGCGCTTTTATTGTTAGCAGCGTTTCCGTTATTTTTTCCAAGCGTTATATCGGCATTTTCGAAGCCAAGCAAATATAAATTTCCGAAAAAACCGTTTAAAAAACGAAATATCGAAAAGGTCGCTTTTTTCGAAAAGGTCGAAAAAAAACGAATTGGCCGAAAAAGCCGATTAATTGCGCAAAATAAATTTCGCAAAATTCCGATTACGCAAACGCCGAAAATTGGAAATTCGAAAAATTGAATTAATTAATCGTATGGAATTACGCGGACGATTTTTTTTTGGATATAAAAAAAGCTATATCGATGTTTTTAATTAAAATAGTAAAGCTTAAATTTATTAAAAAATTGATAAGAAAATAAAAAAGTTAAGATTTTCAAAAGCGACGAAACGCTTATTTAAGCTGAATTAATCTTATTTACGTTTCGCAACGATAAAAAATATAAATAAATTATATAAATGTTGTAATATCGCGTTACGGCCGTATTCGAACGACAAAAAGACTTTCCCGCGTTTTAAAAATAGCTGATTACCGGATTAACAATCAGCTAGAAAATGTATTACGTTATATTTACATTTTTTTAATTTTTTTTATTTTTTTTGTTTCAGATTTATTTTTTTTATACGCTTTTAGTAATTAAATGTTTCTGAAGCTCGGAAAAGCTCGTAGTTATATAATAACGAGCCTTTTCGGAAATTAGTTTTTCCGAGCGACTGACTAAGCGAGCCCGAACCTTCCGTTTTCTGCGAAAAGCTCGCCAATCAGACTTAGAATAATACAAATAACACATCTTACTGCATATAATTTATCCGTCCCAGCCTCCGGTGAGGGTTTCTACCGACTATTCGGCTATGCACGACAAAAATACAAGCTTTTCAGCTCGATTGGTCGAGCTTCTCGACAAAGCTCCGAAAATCCCGTAGATTAAATAGTTTAACGAAACTTTCGTGCTTTTATCGGGTCAGATTTTTAATAAAACCGTTTGCGTGCATTTTATTTATTAAAAGGTATATAATTTTAAATTTTTTATTTTAATATTTTTAACGAATTTATATATTATTTATATCGACGTGGCGAAGCTTCGTAAAGATTTTCTTTTTATTTTTTACGATTAATCTGATCGTTTATTAATTATCGTAATATACGTTTTATTTAAAAATAATATCGAGTCGAAGCTTTTTGAAAAAACGTTGAAATATTATTATTTTTTTTACGGTCGCTATATAAGCAAATAGTTCCGTTTTAATAAAAAAAGTAGTAATTATGTTTTATCGTATAGCTTTTTATAAAATAACACTTTCGAAAAAAAAAAAATATAATCCTGAAAAGATTTCCGAATTTTTAAATCGTCGGCGAAAAAAGCGTCGGTGGAAATTATTAATTGGTTTTCCCGCTTTTTCCGATTATAAACGATTTTTAGAAATTTTGTTTTATAAAAATATCGAAGCGTTTAATTAGCTGCTTCGAAATATTAGAAACTTAGGTTAGTAAAAAAATAAAAAAGCTGAGAAATTGCGAAAGTCACGTCGGGTCGAAGCATAATAGCCGTATACAAAATTAAACCGATTTTTTTTTAATATTTTTTGATTTGCGAAAGCGTGACTACGCTTAGGTTTTTAATAAATTCGCAAATTGAAAAAGGCGTATTTAAAAAACGCCTTTTGCATATACTAAACTTCGTAGCGATTTTTTCGATATACGAATCGTAAAGTAAAAAAACTTTTTTTTTTTTTTGTTTCGTAAAATACGAATTTCGAAAAAATAATTCAGATTTTTTATATTTATAAGCTCGTAAATTTTTTTCAGACCGAAAATGATTTCGTCGGCTTTTAACGAATAAAAAGCGTGGTATAAAACTTAAATATCGTCGACGTAAAACGCTACGTATACGCTTCGTACTTCGTTAGCGAATATACAAAGCTTTTCGTTTATTAATTCGAGCTTTAGCTTTTTTAAAATATTAGCGAATTCGCCGTATTATAAAACTGGAAAATCTTTTAATTTATACAAAGCTCGGTTTAGCTATATTATTATACCTGGTTATTTAAATTTATTAAGCAAATAGCACGTAATTAGCTTATTTTTAAAATTTCGTTTTGCATTAACGAATATATTAATTATATCGAATTGCTTAATTTCCAAATCGAAATAAGCCGCTAACGCTATAACCGTTCGGAAAAAACGGGCTGCGAATATAACTGCGTATATAAAAAAAATTAAAACTTCGTTTTGGAAATCTTTTTTTACGATTAATTTCGATTTGCACCGTTGCAATTCGCTTAAGCTGTTTGTTTTATATATAAAAACTTATTTAAATAAAATCAGTTTTATAATTTTATTTTTTTTAATAATTCTTTAGCATTTTCTGGTTTTTAAGTTTTTGATCTCGGTTTTTGCTTTTTTTCTGAATTGCTTTTTTATTTAATAGTTTTTTAATTCGTTTCAGTTTCTTAAAGCTTTCGGTAAATTGTTTCGATATTATTTTTAATCGAAAAATTAAATATTTTTTACCGATTTTTCTTTTATCGAAGCCGTTATTACTGCGTAAACAGCCTAAAAATCTTTTCTATTTATCTGAATCGGTTCGTTTGTTTAAAACGTGTAAACGAATTCGTCGATCTGTTATTTAATAAATAGAATTATTAATTAAAAAATTTCGCATACCGTAGCGTATATTTCCGGTTTATCCGGCCAGTATAAAATAAAATTTATACGATTTCGTTTGACAGTTTTTAAAATCAGCTGCTTTTTATCGCTTATCGGAAACTTCGATTTGTTTTTTCTACTCTTTTTGAATAATGTTTTTTTTCTAATAATCAGCTTTGAAAAAGCTTTTAAAAACAAGCGTTTAAATGGCTGTTTTATTTTAAATCGATCTGGCGCCTGATTTGCCGGGCGATAGCTTTTAATTATAATTTAAAAAGTTGAATTGCGCGCTTTTTTATATAAAACCATTTTTGTGACGATTCATTCTTTTGCCCCTCGTGTCATCCCAGCAACTACGTGTAGCTGCAAGCTCCCTGGTCTTCTGATGAATCTTCCTATCAACTGTGGAAACTATTCATATATATAAAGCTTTTTCCTTTTAGCAATCTCTGCCCTTCGCAGTTATTAATTCTAAGTGAATATTTTTGTTACAAAACCAAAAGCTCGTTTTTTATATTATATAAACACGGCGATCAATTGATTAATTTTTTAGCTTTTCGATTAATTAAATCGTTATATTATCAACAAATTTTTTTTTTACGCTGGCGACGGCGTAAATTATTTTTTTTTTCGAATTTTTACGAATTATACCAAAATAATCGACCGGTCGTAAAAAAGCTTATTTCCGCATTTCGCGAAAAATGACTTTTGTTTAACGATTTTTCTTTCAGCAAAGCTTTTCAGCTTCTGCTATCATATCTTAATCTTTTTTTTAATCAGCGAAAAAACAGCCTTTTTCAAAAGCTTCTTTTTTTGAAAAACAGTTTTTTCTCCGAAAAAAAAAAAAAAAAACAAAAAAAAAAACAAAGCGCCAACCATTTCGCCTGCCATCTTTTTTTTACAGTTTAGCGCTGAAAGCGTTTAGTTGAAACTTTTGCAAAATTAATTAAAAAAAGCGCAAAAGCGTAAACGACAATTTTTAAAAATTATACGATTGCGACAAATCTTTTAATCAGAACGTTTGGTAGAATTTATCGAACGTGCTTTTGCCAGTCGCGAATCTGCTGCTCTACTTTTTCGCAACGTTTTATTTTAATTAATAAACGTTACAAATCAATTTCCACGCTTTTCGCGAACTTTTTTTAGATTTTTTTCTGACGGCCAAAACTTTAGCGCGTTTTTTAAACGCTATAATTTTTATTTATCTGCTGATTTTCGACTAGCTCGTATAAAGCGGGTTTCGAATTTTAAATTTAAATTAAATAATAATAAAAATTATAAAGCACGTTATTAAAAAATTAAAGTTTTCGATAATTTTAAATTTTATTACGATTATTTCGCTAGCGATCGATTTCGCAAAAATTATATATTCGATCAGACCGAAAGCGTAGCAAAAAAGTTTTTTATTCCGCGTATTTTAAACCGTTCCGATTTTATTTTTCTCGAAGAATTAATAAAAAAAATCGCCGATTTTCTAGCCGATTTTTTAAACGTTTAAAAGGCCGAAAACGAATTTAAAATGCTTGTAATAAATACGTACGACGATTTTTAACGATTTTATTTGCGATTTTTTATTTTCGCAGCGAACGTTTAAATACGAACTAATAAATAGCTTCGAAACGCTTTCCGCGATAAAATACCAAAGCGTTTACGAAAAAAGCTGCATTTAAAATAAGCGCGTACAACGACTTTTAAAAATTGGCTTACCGCCGTTCGATAAAAAAAATAAAATTAATTAGCTAAACGAATTTTATACGCAAATCGCTTTTTAACTAAGTTTATTATTTATTAAAATAATAGATTTTTAATCAAAGCGTATTACGAATTAAATCGTACGTATAAAAATCGTTTAAATGCTTTACAGGCTTTTTTTCAGCTTTCTGCTGTTTTTCCTTTTTTTTTACGCTAAAACGCTTTTTTTAGCGTTTTTCTTTTTCGATCGGACCAACGACAGCGCTTGTTTTTTATTTTATATTAGAAAGTTTAAAAAAACCAATTTGCACGATTTTTTACGGGCCGATTTTCGGTTTTATTTAAAAGCCTTTTTAAGCTGGTAAATATAAACGAAATCGAGCCGGCCGAAAATTCGCTTTTAATAATAATAATAAAAACGAAAACCTTTTTCCAAACGATTTTCAAAACGCATACGAAAAAATTAAAAGCTTTTCCGCTGATCGAGAAAACGCTTAAATTTAAGCAAAGCCTTTTTTTTAAGCGTATTACGCGATATACGTTATTTTAACGTTCGAAAGCTTTTTAATAGCGATTTATTAATAATTTCCGTTAGATTTATTAAAAATAGCTTTTCGTATAAAATAAAAGCGCTCGCCGATTTTAAAGCGAACGGTTACGCGTTAATCGATTCGGCGCTAATCAAATCTTTTTTTTTTTTTTTAAACTTTTAATTTAATTTCTTCCGGTTCTTTTTTTTGTAAAAAAATATAATAAAACTCGTGGCTATTTAATTATATATTTTACGTTTTTTAATTTTATTATTAACAACCGAATACAATCGTTTATTTTTTTTTTAATTATTAATCTCGGAAATTATAATATAATTTTAAAAAAAGCTTGGTTGGCCGAATATTAAATTTTATTAAATTATAATAAACGCAAACTTTATTAGCCGAAGTTTTATTTTTTCACAGCTTTTTACGCTCGTTATATTAAAATTTTTTATTTGCATTTTCGAAAAATTTAATTTCGCTATTAAAACGACGCTGTAAAACGTGACAAAAACTTTAATTAATTGTGGCAGATTTACGACGCTATGCGAAACGCGAAAAAGTCGAATTTTATTCGCGGTGCCAATTTCGATAGCGACGCCAATGGAATAATATAAAAAATCACATTATTATTTTTCCAGGCTAACGATTTTTTTTTTATTATTTTTTTTTTTTTTTTTTTTTCTTCGTCAAAACAGCTTTTTCGTTCTACGAAAAACAATTATACCAAAAACCGAAGAAAAGTTTTCGCCGCGATAGCCTTTCAGCTTAATATAATCGATAGTTTAAATAAGCTATTTTTTGAATTTTTTAAATAATTAATTCGAAAACGAATTCTTTAATTTATTGCTTATTTAATTTTTATCTGCTAAATTACTGCATACGCTTTTAAGCTGATTTTTAGAAAAAAAGCAGTTAAAATGTTTTTAACCTTTTTGTACGAAATCGACAAAATACTAAACGATTTTACGTATAACATTTTTTTTAAAATTTAATTTTATAATTTTTTCGAACGTTTTAAAACCAACGAAATATCGATTTCGACCTTTTTAACCAATTTAGCAAAGCTAACTTCGAATAAACCTTTTTTCGAATGTTTTTCTCCGAAATATAAAAATTTCGAACACGTGTTTTCTAAGGCCGCCAGTAACGAGCTAGCTTTTTACCGGCCCTACGATCATAAGATCGAGCTTATTATAAATAAAAAAAAGCTGAAATATATTTTTTTATATAAAATATCGATTTTAAAGCTCGAGATTATTAAGATTTATTTATGAAATAATTTTAATAAAAGTTTTATCGAACTTTTTACTGCTTTTTTCGCTGTTCCAGTGTTTTTCGCTAAGAAACCCGACGGTTTATTACGCTTTTATATCGATTATCGAGCTTTTAATAATATTATTCGTAAAAATCGCTATTTTTTTTTATCGATAAAACTTTTGTTCGTATTTCGAAAGCGCGAATTTTTACAAAGCTCGATATTCGTTAAGCTTTTTACAAAATTCGAATGGACCCCGCCAATAAAAAACTAACGACGTTTCGTACGCGTTACGGCGCTTATAAATGTAAAATGCTACTTTTCGGCCTTATTAATAAATCCGCAATTTATTAACGCTATATAAACGACGTTTTTTTTAATTATTTAAACGATTTTTGTATTATATATTTAAATAATATTTTTATTTATTCGTCCGATCTTTTAAAATACGCTATATACGTTCGTAAAATGCTTCAAAAGCTCGTTAACGCTGAATTACAGGCCGATATTCGGAAATTTAAATTCAACGTTATTCGAACCCGTTACCTAAGTTTTATTATTTCTATTAAAAACCTAGAAGTAAACCCAGAAAAGATTTTCGTAATCGTCTATTAAAAGCCTTTTATTATTGTAAAAAGTATATAAAGCTTTTTTGATTTTTGTAATTTTTACCGACGTTTTATTCGAGATTACGGTATAATTGCAAAACCTCTGATTTATTTAATTAAAGCTAACGTTTTTTATAATTTTATTTCTGAATGTCAGAAGAGTTTCGACTTTTTTACATTAGCTTTTATTATTACATCAGTTTTATAATATTACAGGCAAAACCTTTTTTGTATATTAGAAACTGACGTTTTCGACGGCGTAATAGCTTTTGTGTTTTCTTAATTTTATAATAACGATTGGCTTCTAATCGCTTATTTTAATAAAACTATAACTTTCGCAAAGCTAAACTACGTCGTATACGATAAAAAAATGCTCGTAATCGTAAGATTTTTAAGCAACTTTCGTACTGAATTAGCTAGCTCAGTTTATTAAATCAAAATTATTATTAATTACAAAACCTTGGAATATTTTATAATTTTCAAACTTTTAAACGCTCGACAAATACGCTAGGCCGAGCTTTTCGCCGATTACAACTTTCTTATTACGTATAAACCAAGTAAACACAACCTTTTGATTAACGTATTAATACGTCGTACAAACGAACTCGATCGCCAAAACTTTTTTAAACGCATTTAGCGCTTGCAAACCTTTTTTCGAGCCGATTAAATGGATTACCGCCTTTTGACTAAAAAACTTCGATTTTTCACGGCTTTCGAAACAGCTGTTTTTATCGTTGAAATAGCTGATTTTTTTCTCGTATTCCGTATCGTTAATTAGCTTTTTTACGCTAATCGCACAGCTAGCAGCTTAATAGCTTTCCGAAAGAAAGCTGTACGAGACGCTACGAAAGGAAACGATAATAACACTTCGTATACATTTGAACGCGATTTGCTGCTATATCACGGTCGCTTAATAATACCAGACGTCGACCATTTTCGTTTGGCCTTTGTACGAAAAATGCACGATTAAATTTCCACCGCTTATTTCAGCGTTCGCAAAACTACGCAATTGTTTTCGAACTAATATTATTAGCGAGGTATAACAGCTTTTGTAAAACAATATTATCGCAATTGCTACGCTTATCGAAAAAATTTTATTTTAAAAAATAAGCGCTCCGGCTTTTTTTAGCTTTTTTTTGTTTGACCATTTTTAAAAGCACGTTATAATAAACTTTTGCAGCTTTAATAAAAACAAACACGGTTACGATAACGTATTTGTAATAATAAATCGCTTTTTTAAACAAGCTATTTCGATCTTTTGCTATAAGAATATCGACGCTCGAAACCTTGCCAAATTGTATATATTTTACGTATACAGGTATTTTAGTCTTTCGAAAAGTATTATTAACGATCGCGGCTTTTAATATTAATTTATTTTTTAATTTGAATTAAACAAAATATTCGATACGCAATTAAAGCTTTCGACAGCCGTTTATTCTGAAACCGATAGCCAGACCGAAATTTATAATTAATATTTGCAAAAACGCTTTCGACCTTTCGTGAATTTTTATTAAAACGATTAAAGCGAATTTCTTTTAATAATAAATTTCGTTCAAATAGTTTTTTCTTACGAAAATTTAAATGGCCTTTTACTTTTTGAAATTATATACGGTTATACTTTTTATATTAATTAAAACTGAAAGCTCGATATTTCCTTTTTTTCCAACTTTTTATATAAATTAAACGCAAACGAAGCTCGTGCGTACGCTCGCCGCTATTACGACGCCTGAAATTTCGCCAAATCGCATTTTTAATAAGCTTACGATAAAATGAAAAAAAATGCGAATAAGTTTCGCCGCGCGATCGATTTTAACGTTGACGATTACGTATAGCTCGATATGCGTTTATTTCCGACCTTCCGACCTTTTCGCAAATTCGACAATTTTACAAACGGCTTTTTCAAAATTATAACCAAAATTTTCGATAACGTTTTCAAATTAAACTTTTTTAATATTATAAACGTATATCCAGTTTTTCACGCTAATCGATTGCGTAAAGCAGCTAACGACGCGCTTTCAAATCAGATTAACCTAGCTTCTGAATTTATTAATATAATTGGCGAGCTTGAATACGAAATCGAAAAATTAATCGCTTGTCGAATGCAACGGAAAACCTTTTAATACAAAGCTTTTTAAATAGGCTTAAATAAAAATTTTACGTGATACTCCGCGTTTAATTTTATATATGCTTTTTTAAAAATGCGCGATTTTTATTTGGCGCATAAAAAGCTTTTCGGTTTTTTTGCAAAACTTGTAAACTGGCTGAAAGCTTATTCGGAAGGTTTGGACTCGTACGATTATTTAAATAGCGACGTACTAATAGATAAAAGCTCGAGGACGCGCTTTTTTCGGACGGGGAAATAATATAACGATTTATTTTTTTGCTATCTCGTATGTTATTCTAGCAACTACGTGTAGTTGCAAGCTTTTTGATCTTTTGGTGGGTTTTTTATTAATTGTGGAAATTATTCATATATATAAAACACTTCCCTTTTAGCACTTTTGCCTTTTGCAGTTGTTGATTCTAAGTGAATATTTTTATTACAGAACCAAAGGCTCGTTTCTTATATTATATGAACTCGGCGACCAATTGACTGATTTCCCAGCCTTCCGACTGATTAGATCGTCACACCATACACGTTCGCAAAATATTTTAAAAGCTCGCTAACGCTAAATTACAGGCCGATATTCGGAAGTTTAAATTCAACGTTATTCGGATCCGTTACTTAGGCTTTATTATTTCGATTAAAAGCTTAAAAATAAATTCAAAAAAAGTTTTCGTAATCGTTTACTAAAAGCTTTCTATTATTATAAAAAATATACAAAGCTTTTTTGGTTTTTATAACTTTTACCGACGTTTTATTCGAAACTACGGTATAATTGCAAAATTTTTAATTTATTTAACCAAAGCTAACGTTTTTTATAATTTTATTTCTAAATATCAAAAGAATTTCGACCTTTTTATATTAGGTTTTATTATTATATCAGTTTTATAATATTACAGGCAAAACCTTTTTTGTATATTAAAAACTAACGCTTTCGACGGCGTAATAGCTTTTATGCTTTCGCAATTTTATAGCGACGACTGGCTTTTAATCGCTTATTTTAGCAAAATCATAGCTTTCGTAAAACTGAATTACGTCGTATACGATAAAGAAATGCTCGCAATCGTAAGATTTCTAGGCAATTTTCGTATTGAATTAGCTAGCTCAGTTTATTAAATTAAAATAATTACTAATTATAAAGCTTTGAAATACTTTATAATTTTTAAATTTTTAAACGCTCGATAAATACGTTAAGCCGAGCTTTTCGCCGATTACAACTTTCTTATTACGTACAAACCAGATAAATACAATCTTTTGGCTGACGCATTAATACGTCGTACGAGCGAATTCGACCGCCAAAACTTTTTTAAACGTATTTAGCGCTTGCAAACCCTTTTCCGAGCCGATCAGATCGATCACCGCTTTTTAATTAAAAAACTTCGATTTCCTACGGTTTCCGAAACAGCTGTTTTTATCGTTGAAATAGCTGATTTTTTTTTCGCATTTCGTATCGTTAATTAAATTTTCTACGTTAATCGCACAGCTAGCAGCTTAATGGCCTTTCGAAAAAAAACTGTACGAAACGCTACGAAAAAAAACGACGTTAATAATATTCCGTTTTCGTATACATTTAAACGCGATTTGCTGCTATATTACGGTCGCTTAATAATATTAAACGTCGATTATTTTCGTCTGGCTTTTATACGAGAAATATACGATTAAATTTCTATCGTTTATTTTAGCGTTCGTAAAATTACGCAATTGCTTTCGAACCAATATTATTAGCGAAGTATAACAGCTTTTGTAAAACAATATTATCGCAACTGCTACGCTTATCGAAAGAATTTTGTTTTAAAAAATAAGCGCCCCGGCTTTTTTCAGTTTTTTTTTGTTTTTAACCATTTTTAAAAACACGTTATAATAAACTTTTGCAATTTTAACAAAAACAAATACGATTACGATAATATGTTCGTAGTAATAAATCGCTTTTCTAAGCAGGCTATTTCGATTTTTTATTATAAAAATATCGACGCTCGAAATCTCGCTAAATTGTATATATTTCACGTATACAAGTATTTTGGCCTTTTAAAAAGTATTATTAGCGATCGTAGCTTTTAATATTAGTTTATTTTCTGGTTTGAATTAAATAAAATATTCGATACGCAATTAAAGCTTTCGATAGCCGTTTATTTTAAAACCGACGGTCAAACCGAAATTTACAATTAATATCTGTAAAAACGCTTTCGACCCTTCGTAAATTTTTATTAAAACGATTGGAACGAATTTTTTCTAATAATAAATTTCGTTTAAATAATTTTTTTTTACAAAAGTCTAGATGGCCTTTTATTTTTTAAAATTATATACGATTATATTTCTTATATTAATTAAAACTGGAAGCTCGATATTTCTTTTTTTTCTAATCTTTTACACAAGCTAAACGCAAACGAAACTCGTACGTACGCTCGCCGCCATTACGACGCTTAGAACCTCGCCAAATCGCATTTTTAACAAGCTTACGATAAAATAAAAAAAAATACGAATAAATTTCGCCGCGCGATCGATTTTAACGTTGGCGATTACGTATGGCTCGATATACGTTTATTTCCGATCTTTCGGCTTTTTCGCAAACTCGACAATCTTATAAACGGCCTTTTTAAAATTGTAGCCAAAATTTTCGACAACGCTTTTAAATTAAACCTTTTTAATATTATAAACGTACACCCAGTTTTTTACGCTAATCGATTGCGTAAAACAGCTAACGACGCGCTTTCAAATTAAATTAATTTAGCTTTTAAATTTATTAATATAATTAATAAGCTTAAATACGAAATCGAAAAATTAATCGCTTATCGAATACAGCGGAAAACTTTTTAATATAAAGCTTTTTGGATAGATTTAAATAAAAATCTTACGTAATACCCCGCGTTTAATTTTATATATGCTTTTTTAAAAATGCGCGACTTTTATTTAACGCATAAAAAGCTTTCCGGTTCTTTTGCAAAACTTGTAAACTGATTAAAAGCGTATTCCGAAGGTTTGAATTCGTACGATTATTTAAATAGCGACGTATTAATAAATAAAAATTCGAAAGCGCGTTTTTTTCGGACGAAAAAATAATATAACGATTTATTTTCTTGCTTTTCGTATCACCCTAGCAATTACGTATAGCTGCAAGCTTTCTGGTTTTCTGGTGGGTTTCCTTATTAATTATAGAAATTATTTATATATATAAGGCTTTTTTTTTTTAGCAATCTCTGTTTTTCGCAATTGTTAATTCTAAATGAATATTTTTATTACAAAACCAAAGGCTCGTTTTTTATACTATATGAACACGACGACCAGTTGACTGATTTCCCAGCCCTCCGACTGATTAGATCGTTACAATTTTTATATCCGCGCCGAAGAATTTTTTAAAACTTTATTCTGTTTTATTTTGTTTTGCAATAATAAACCTTGCTAATTTATTACTTTTTTTTAAATTTTTATAATTTTTTAACGTTTTTATCGCGTCGGTCAAAATGTTTCGGATATGCTTTGCATACTTCCGATTAATAATTAGTTTTAAAAATTAAAACTGGTCGATAATAGCTTTGTCGAAAGGGCTTTTATAAAAAACTATTATTTTCGAATTTTAAACGTTTAAATCGATCGTAAAAAAAAGCTCGATCGCTTCGATTTTTATTAAATCTTTTATTCCCGAGGATTTGACTTTTTTTGGAATATCTAAATCTATTAATATTAAAATGTCTTTTTTTTATCGTAAATTTTAAAAATTTATTAAAAAGGCCTGAAATCGGTTTTGGTTCTGATAGCGGCTCCGGTGGAAAAAAACTTTTATTTCTTTTTGTAAAATCTGGAAATTATTCGTTTTGTAATAATAGCTTTTTTTTTGTATCACTTTTTTTTTAATATACCGAGTTTTGCTAATCTGCGCCGCTATTAAAACCGCCCGCTAGTATCTGATATTCAGCGTAAGCTTTTTCGTTCTTCGCGTTTTCGATAAATTTTACGGTCTTTTAAAGTTTTAGTTTAGTTATGGAATTTGGACTTTTAGCTTTCGAAAAATAAAACTTAAATTCGTTAAATATTACGTTTCGATTCGTAATTATACGTATTAGCTAAAATATTTAGATTTTGTAAATATTAAAAGCGCTATATCTAATCAAATATTCGATATGTTTTTTCGAAAGAATTTTAAATTCTTTTTTATATTTTATAATCTTTCGATTTTTTATTATTAAATACGTACGAGCTTCGTACGCATAAACTTTGTTCTAGTCTGGTTTAAAATCGGCCGTACGCGTTTTTATAATAGCAGGATCGTAGTACCGGAAATATTGCCTGAATCAATTATGCAAAATTTTATTTAAAAACTTAAATTATCTTTTCGCAAACGGCGATATATTATACAAATGCGCTGCTGCTTTTATCGTCGAGCTAAAAAAAAGTTGGAAGGCCCGCTTTAATTTTTATTTTTATCGAACGTTTAATTACTTTCCTTTCTGCTCGTTCGATCGAGCTATTTGGCTGGTACACGTAAAATAAAATTAATTTCAAATCGATACTTTCGCGCTCCGCTTATTTTTAATATTCCGAAATAATATTTTTTTGTTTTAAAATTATCGACGATTCGTTATTTTATCGAATTTTGCAAATGGAAAAGTTGTATTAGCGTTTTACTTATGCGTCGAACGTTTGAAAACGGTCCAGAACGACTTTTATATTTTTCGTTTTAATAGCGAAAGCTCAAATCTTTTTATTATATTCGTTTTTTATTAAAAATATTTACGTCGAGCCGTTATAAGCTTTTTTACGACTTTTGCAATAATCGTAAAAATCTTAGCCGATGCGAAAAAAAAGTTTAAAAAATTTATTTTTTAATATTACTTTTAAAATCATTTGTTTTAAATGCGTAACAGCATACTTTTCGCATTTTATTTTAATTAAGCTTTTGATTTTTATTTTACGAATGTTTTCGACCAGCTTTTCGAGCGCGTTTTTACTTAAATAGTCCGAACGAAAATGCTATAAGCGCGTATTATTATTCCGATCGTACGTAAATACGCTGCTTTTTTTAAATTTATAACGCGTACGACGTTTCGAAATTGTATAAATTATTAAGCCGAGCGAATTATATTTTAAAAAGTTCAAATTATTATATAAAAAATGCGAACAAAAAAAGCAATTGATTTTAATATATTTAAATATATAAAAATCGGCGATCGTTTGATATTAACGTTTGAAAATAAAGCTTTTAAAACTTTTAGAACGAAAAGTAGTATTTAACTTTTAAAATTAATAATCTTTTTTAGCTAAAAAACTAGCGGAAATAATATTGGTAGTAAAATCTAAAACGAACGCTACGTTATTAAAAATTATATTCCAAGGTTTTTTATTTTTTTTGCGAAAAGCCTTTTTTATTAAACGACTTTTTTTCCCGACGATTAAAAGATTTTGTATGCTTATATAAACGCTGTTAATAAAATTATTAACCTTTTTGTAAAAATTTTCGATAAAAAACTCTTTGTCGTTTATTAAATAAATTTCAGAACAATTATTAAAAAAAATGCTTTTGTTTAAAAAATAATATTAATTAAGCTTTAAAGCTAAAACGTTGATTCCGAAATGCTTTTTAATTATATTAAAGCAAAAAAGACAAAAAGTTGCGGTAAAAGATTTTTTCTGATCGTTTTTAAAAATTGACTTTAGAATATATTTTAGCTTAATTATTGGGATTTTAAGGATTTTGTTAATTACGATCATTTAAATACTTTTTTTATTTATTTAAAATTTTTAAAACTTTTTTATAATTTAAAAAACAGCTTTTTTCGCATTTCAGCGATCTTTTGCCTATCTGAAAAATTAAAAAAAGTTTTTTTTTTTACGACGATTATTTATTACGTATAAAAGCTTTTTATAATCGGTTGGAAAATAAAAATAACGCTTTTTAGAAATATCGCATAAGCAGTTATATCTTTTTCCTTTTTTCTTTTTGCTTTTTTCTTTTTTTTTTCTACGATTTTTCGAAGCATTATTATTTTCAGAATCGAAAAAGGAAATAGCGAAAATTCCGACCTTTCGGCTTGAATTATCGAATCCTCGGTTGTTTTTAAAAAAAAAGATTATAAAGCTTAATTCGATTAAAATCTTTTTTATAAAAAAGCCAGCAAATTCGTTTTTTAAATACTTAGTTTTTTTGCCGTTCGCTTATTATAAATTAATATATGCGACGATTGCGTCGAGAAAATCGGTAACAGCGTAGCGGCTATTTATATCAGAAATCTTATATTCGACAGCTGTTTTGTAAACGGTTTGCTATTTTTTTATTTATTCGATTATATTTACTTTTCCGTTGTACGTTTTGCGAAAAGTATTTTTGTAATCAAATCTGACGAAGTTAATTACGGAAAAGTATGCAAAAATAATATTTTTTTTTAAAATACGAACGAATACTTAAAATAACCTTTGCTTTTTTTTATAATATGAATTTTTGATTTTACGCATATTTTCATTTATTAAAAAATCTTTTTGCAAATTAATATAAAAAATAGCGTACGCTTTTTTATTATTAATAGAGTTAATTTCCGATTAAACAATGCAAAATTTATTAAACTGGTTTTTATAATTAAAAAAACCTAGTCGAGCAACTTTTGATAAACAATAACGTATTTCTGCCACTTTTTAAGCTTTTTTAAATAGTTTTTCGAAAAATAATCGATTTTATTTTTTAAATCGTCGAAAATTAAATTGGCTGGTCGAGGTTTGTCGGAAGGATTATTTGTCGTAATAACGGCCTTTTTTGCTTCGGTTATGCCGTTATATTCGGCGTATTTTCGATCGTAGTCTGCTTGGCGCTTTTTGTTTTTTTAATCGATAAATTAATATAAAAACTGTTTTTATAATCGTTTATTAATAAAAAAGCGAAATGAAAAGTCAGGATCGGTATAATCGAAGGGAAAAATTCCTGATCGGTGAAATTTATACGCTCCTAATTAAAAAATTTACGATTTTGAATCGTAAAAGAAAACCTTCTTTTTCGTAAGGGCCGACATGTTGTTTTTGTTATAAAAAATCGATTAATTGGATTAAAAAAAAAAAAAGTAGAAAAAAATAAAAATAAAATTTGTAAATTAAAAAAAATCGAAAAATTAATGCTTCCCGCATTTTTAATAGCTTTTTATCGATTCGTGGCCTTTTGCTAAATAAGAAAAACTTTGCAAAATATAATTTTTCACGAATTTTTTTAACAATTCGAATAAATTGACCGGTAAAAGTTCTTAACGAGTCTTTTAGCGTATGTATTGCAAAAAGAAGCTTATTAATTGATTTCGGAGCTTATAATTATTATGCAAAGCCGAATAATCGGTAAAAAACTTTTACCGGAGGCTGAAACGAATAAATTGTATATAATAAAATATTATTTGTATTATTCTAAGTCTGACTAGCGAGCTTTCCGCAGAAAACGGAAGGTTCGGGCTCGCTTAATCAGTCGCTCGGAAAAACTAGTCTTCGAAAAGGCTCGTTATCACGTGACTACGAGCCTTTCCGAGCTCTAGGAACATTTAACTACTGAAAGCGTACAGGAAAAATGAATCTGGAACAAAAGAAATGAAAGGAAATAAAGGAATATAAATATAGCGCAACACTTGTTTAAATTATCGATTATATTAAGCTGAAAGGCCATCGCGGCGAAAGCTTTTCTTCGGTTTTTAATATAACTGTTTTTCGTAAAACGAAAAAGCTGTTTTAACGAAAAAAAAAAGAAAAAAAAATAATAAAAAAAAAATCGTTAGCCTGGAAAAATGGTAGTATAATTTTTTGTATTATTTTATTAGCGTCGCCATCGAAATTAGCACCGCGAATAAAATTCGATCTTTTCGCGCTTCGTATAACGTCGTAAATCTGCCACAATTGGTTAAAGTTTTTGTTACGTTTTACAGCGTCGTTTTAATAGCGAAATTAAATCTTTCGAAAATGCAAATAAAAGACTTTAATACAACGAGCGTAAAAAACTGTAAAAAAATAAAACTTCGGCTAATAAAACTTGCGTTTATTACAATTTAATAAAATTTAATATTCGGCTAATTAAGCTTTTTTTAAAATCATACCATAATTTCCGAGGTTAATAATTAAAAAAAAAGTAAACGATTGTATTCGGTTGTTAATAATAAGATTAAAAAACGTAAAATATATAATTAAATAGCCACGAGTTTTATTATATCCTTTTACAAAAAAAAAAGCCGGAAAAAATTAAATCAAAAGTTTTAAAAAAAAAAGAATTTAATCAACGCCGAATCGATCAACGTATAACCGTTTGCTTTAAAATCGGCGAGCGTTTTTATTTTATACGAAAGGCTATTTTTAATAAATATAACGGAAATTGTTAATAAATCGCTATTAAAAAGCTTTCGAACGTTAAAATAACGCATATCGCGCAATACGCTTAAAAAAAAAGCTTTGCTTAAGCTTAAGCGTTTTCCCGATTAGCGGGAAAGCTTTTAACTTTTTCGTATGCGTTTTAAAAATCGTTTGAAAAAAGATTTTCGTTTTTATTATTATTATTAAAAAGCGAATTTTCGGCCGATTCGACCTCGTTCACACCTACCAGCCTGAGAAAGCTTTTAAATAAAACCGAAGGTCGGTTCGTAAAAAATCGTGCAAATTAGCTTTTCTAAATTTTTTAATATAAAATAAAAAACGAGCGTTATCGTTGATCCGATCGAAAAGAAAAAACGCCAAAAAAAGCGTTTTGGCGTAAAAAAAAAGAAAAAACAACAGAAGGCTGAAAAAAAGCTTATAAAGCATTTAAACGACTTTCGTACGTACGATTTGATTTATAATACGCTTTGGTTAAAAACCTATTATTTTAATAAATAATAAATTTAATTAAAAAGCGATTCGCGTATAAAATTCGTTTAGCCAATTAATTTTATTTTTTTTAACGGACGGCGATAAGCTAATTTTTAAAAATCGTTGTACGCGCTTATTCTAAATACAGCTTTTCTTATAAACGCTTTGATATTTTGTCGCGAAAAGCGTTTCGAAGCTGTTTGTTAATTCGTATTTAAGCGTTCGCTGCGAAAATAAAAAATCGCAGATAAAAGCGCCAAAAATCGTCGTGCGTATTTATTACAAGCATTTTAAATTCGTTTTCGGCTTTTTAAACGTCGGAAAAATCGGCCAGAAAATCGGCGATTTTTTTTATTAATTTTTCGAAAGAAATAAAATCGGAACGGTTTAAAATACGCGGAGTAAAAAACTTTTTTGCTACGCTTTCTGTAACGATCTAATCAGTCGAAGGGCTGGGAGATCAGTCAACTGGTCGCCGTGTTCATATGGTATAAAAAACGAGCCTTTGGTTCTGTAACAAAAATATTCACTTAGAATTAACAACTGCAAAAAGCAGAAATTGCTAAAAAAAAAAGCTTTATATATATAATAGTTTCCACAATTGATATAAAACCCATCAGAAGACCAAAAAGCTTGCAATTATACGTAATTGCTAAAATAATACGAAAAGCAAACGAATAAATCGTTACATTACCCCCCCGTCCGAAAAAAGCGCGCCCTCGAGCTTTTATTTATTAGTACGTTATTATTTAAATAATCGTACGAATCCAAACCTTCGGAATACGCTTTCAGCCAATTTACAAATTTTGCAAAAAAACCGGAAAGCTTTTTATACGCCAAATAAAAGTCGCGCACTTTTAAAAAAGCATATATAAAATCAAACGCGGAATACTACGTAAGATTTTTATTTAAGCCTACTTAAAAAGCTTTGTACTAAAAGGTTTTCCGCTGCATTCGATAAGCGATTAATTTTTCGACTTCGTATTTAAATTTACCAATTATATTAATAAATTTAAAAGCTGGGTTAATCTGACCTAAAAGCGCGTCGTCAGCTGCTTTACGCAGTCGACTAGCGTAAAAAACTGGGTATACGTTTATAATATTAAAAAAGTCTAGCTTAAAAGCGTTATCGAAAATTTTGGCTACAACTTTAAAAAAGCCGTTTATAAAATTGTCGAGCTTACGAAAAGGCCGAAAAATCGAAAATAAACGCATATCGAGCCAAACGTAATCGCTAACGTTAAAATCGATCGCGCGGCGAAACTTATTCGCATTTTTTTTATTTTGTCGTAAGTTTATTAAAAATGCGATTTAGCGAAATTCTAAGCGTCGTAATAGCGGCGAACGTACGCACGAGCTTCGTTTGCGTTTAGCTTATATAAAAAGTTGAGAAAAAAGAAAATATCGAGCTTTCAATTTTAATTAATATAAAAAATATAACCGTATATAATTTCAAAAAATAAAAAGCCATTTAAACTTTCGTAAAAAAAAACTATTTAAACGAAATTTATTATTAAAAAAAATTCGTTCCAATCGTTTTAATAAAAATTCACGAAAGGTCGAAAGCGTTTTTGCAAATATTAATTGTAAATTTCGGTTTAACCGTCGGTTTTAAAATAAGCGGCTGTCGAAAACTTTAATTGCGTACCGAATATTTTATTTAATTCAAACCAAAAAGTAAATTAATACTAAAGGCCACGATCGTTAATAATACTTTTTAAAAAGCCAAAATACTTATACACGTGGAATATATACAATTTGGCGAGATTTCGAACGTCGATATTTTTATAATAAAAAATCGAAATAGCTTGCTTAGAAAAACGATTTATTATTACGAATACGTTATCGTAACCGTATTTGTTTTTATTAAAACTGCAAAAATCTATTATAACATACTTTTAAAAGTGGTTAAAAACAGAAAAAAACTGAAAAAAGCCGAAGCGCTTATTTTTTAAAACAAAACTCTTTCGATAAGCGTAACAATTGCGATAATATTATTTTACGAAAGCTATTATACCTCGCTAATAATATTAGTCCGAAAGCAATTGCGTAGTTTTGCAAGCGCTGAAATAAGCGATAAAAATTTGGTCGTACATTTTTCGTATAAAAATCAAACGAAAATAATCGACGTTTAATATTATTAAGCGACCGGAATATAACAGCAAATCGCGTTTAAATATATACGAAAACGAAATGTTATTAGCGTCGTTTTTCTTCGTAGCGTTTCGTACAGTTTTCTTTCGGAAAGCCATCAGGCTGCTAGCTGTACGATTAATATAAAAAAGCTGGTCAACGATACGAAATACGGAAAAAAAATCAGTTATTTCAACGATAAAAACAACTGTTTCGAAAGCCGTAAAAAGTCGAAGTTTTTTAATTAAAAAGCGGTAATCGATTTAATTTGCTCGAAAAAAGGTTTGCAGGCGCTAAATGCGTTTAAAAAAATTTTAGCGGTCGAATTCGCTCGTACGACGTATTAATGCGTTAGCCAAAAGATTGTGTTTATCTGGTTTATATATAATAAGAAAATTGTAATCGGCGAAAAGCTCGGCCCAGCGTGCTTATCGAGCGTTTAAAAGTTTGAAAATTATAAAATATTTTAAAGCCTTATAATTAATAATTATTTTGATTTAATAAATTAAGCTAGTTAATTTAATACGAAAATTATTTAGAAATCTTACGATTGCGAATATTTTTTTATCGTATACGACGTAGTTTAGTTTTGCGAAAATTATGGTTTTGCTAAAATAAGCGACTGGAAGCTAGTCGTCGCTATAAAATTGCGAAAACACAAAAGCTATTACGCCGTCGGAAGCGTCAATCTTTAATATGCAAAAAAAGTCTTGCCTGTAATATTGTAAAACTGATGCAATAATAAAGGCTAGTATAAAAAGATCGAAACTCTCCTGATATTCAAAAGTAAAATTAAAAAAAACGTTAGTTTTAATTAAATAAATCAAAAGCTTTGCAATTATACCGTAGTTTCGAATAAAACGTCGGTAAAAGTTACAAAAACCAAAAAAGCTTTATACACTTTTTACAGTAATAGAAGGCTTTTAATAAGCGACTACGAAAATCTTTTTTAAATTTATTTTTAAACTTTTAATTAAAATAATAAAATTTAAATAACGGATTCGAATAACGTTGAATTTAAACTTCCGAATATCGGCTTGTAATCCAGCGTCAACGAGCTTTTAAAACATTTTGCGAACGTATATAGCGTGTTTTAAAAAGTCGGACGAATAAATAAAAATATTATTCAAATATGCAATACAAAAATCGTTTAAATAATCGAAAAAAACGTCGTTTATATAACGTTGGTAAATTGCGAGTTTATTAATAAAGCCAAAAAATAGCATTTTATATTTATAAACGCCGTAACGCGTACGAAACGTCGTTAGTTTTTTATTAGCGAAGTCCATTCGAATTTTGTAAAAAGCTTAACGAATATCGAGCTTCGTAAAAATTCGCGCTTTCGAAAAACGAGCAAAAGTTTTATCGATAAAAGAAAAAAAGTAGCGATTTTTACGAATAATATTATTAAAAGCTCGATAATCGATACAAAAACGTAATAAACCGTCGGGTTTTTTAACGAAAAGCATTAAAACAGCGAAAAAAGCGGTAAAAGATTCGATAAAGCTTTTGTTAAAGTTATTTTGCAAATAAATCTTAATAATCTCGAGCTTTAAAATCGATATTTTATACAAAAAATGTATTTCAGCTTTTTCTCATTTATAATAAGCTCGATTTTATGGTCGTAAGGCCGGTAAAAGGCTAGCTCGTTACTAGCGGCCTTAAAAAACACGTATTCGAAGTCTTTGTACTTCGGAAAGAAAAATTCGAAGAAAAGTTTATTCGAAGTTAATTCTGCTAAGCTAATTAAAAAAGTCGAAATCGATATTTTATTAGTTCTGAAACGTTCGAAAAAATTATAAAATTAAGTTTTAAAAAAAGTGTTATACGTAAGGTCGTTTAGTATTTTATCGATTTCGTATAAAAAAGTTGAAAACACTTTAATTGCTTTTTTTTTGGAAATCAGCTTAAAAGCGTGTATAATAATCTGGCAAATGGAAATTAAATAAGCAGTAAATTAAAAGATTCGTCTTCGAACTAATCGTTTAAAAGATTCAGAAAATAGCTTATTTAAATTATCGATTATATTAAGCTGAAAAGCTATCGCGGCGAAAGTTTTTTTTCGGTTTTTAATATAATTATTTTTCGTAAAACGAAAAAACTGTTCTGACGAAAAAAAAAAAAAAAAAAAAAAAAAATAAAAAAAAAATCGGCAACTTAGGAAAATAATATAATTTCTTAAATTATTCTACTAGCGTCGCTATCGAAATTGGCATCGCGAATAAAATTCGATTTTTTCGCGCTTCGTATAACATCGTAGGCCTGTTACAATTAGTCAAAGTTCTTGTCACGTCTTATAGCGTCGTTTTAATAGCGAAATTAAATCTTTCGAAAATGCAAATAAAAGACTTTAATACAACGAACGTAAAAGATTATAAAAAAATAAAACTTCGGCCAATAAAACTTGCGTTTATTATAATTTAGTAAAACTTGATATTCGGCTAACCAAGCTTTTCTTAAAATCATATTATAATTTCCGAGATTAATAATCAAAAAAAAAGTAAACGATTGTATTCGATTATTAATAATAAAATTAAAAAGCGTAAAATATATAATTAAATGGCCACGAGCTTTATTATACTTTTTTATAAAAAAAAAAAGCCGAGAAAAATTAAATTAAAGATTTTAAAAAAAAAAAAAAGATTTGATTAGCGCCGAATCGATTAACGCATAACCGTTTGTTTTAAAATCGGCGAGCGCTTTTATTTTATACGAAAAGCTATTTTTAATAAATATAACGGGAATTGTTAATAAATCGCTATTAAAAAGCTTTCGAACGTTAAAATAACGTATATCGCGTAATACGCTTAAAAAAAAAGCTTTGCTTAAGCCTGAGCGTTTTTTCGATTGGCGGAAAAACTTTTAACTTTTTCGTATGCATTTTGAAAATCGTTTAAAAAAAGATTTTCGTTTTTATTATTATTATTAAAAAGCGAATTTTCGGCCGATTCGATTTCGTTTATATTTATCAGTCTAAAAAGGCTTTTAAATAGAACCGAAGGTCGGCCCGTAAAAAATCGTGCAAATTGGCTTTTTTAAACTTTTTAATATAAAATAAAAAACGAGCGTTATCGTTGGTCCGATCGAAAAGAAAAAACGCCAAAAAAGGCGTTTTGGCGTGAAAAAAAGGAAAAACAGCAGGGGGTTAAAAAAAGGCCTGTAAAGCATTTGGACGATTCTCGTACGTACGATTTGACTCGTAATACGCTTTGGTTAAAAACTTACCATTTTAATAAATAGTAAATTTAATAAAACGATTCGCGTATAAAATTCGTTTAGCTAATTAATTTTGTTTTTTTTAACGGACGGCGATAAGCCAATTCTTAAAAATCGTTGTACGCGTTTATTTCAAATGCAGCTTTTCTCGTAAACGCTTTAATATTTTATCGCGAAAAGCGTTTCGAAACTGTTTATTAATTTGTATTTAAGCGTTCGCTGCGAAAATGGAAAATCGCAGATAAAATCGCTAAAAATCGTCGTACGTATTTATTGCAAGCATCTTAAACTCGTTTTCGGCTTTTTAAATATCGAAAAAATCGGCCAGAAAATCGGCGATTTTTTTAACTAATTCTTCGAAAAATATAAAATCGGAACGGTTTAAAATACGCGGAGTAAAAAACTTTTTTGCCACGCTTTCGGTCTGATCGAATATATAATTTTTGCGAAATCGATCGCTAGCGAAATAATCGTAATAAAATTCGAGATTATCGAGAATTTTAATTTTTTAATAACGTGCTTTATAATTTTTATTATTATTTAATTTAAACTTAAGATTCGGAACGCGCTTTATACGAGTTAATCGAAAGTTAGCAAATAAATAGAAATCATAACGTTTAAAAGGCGCGCTAAGATTTTGGCCGTTATAAAAAAATTCAAAAAAAATTCGCGAAAAGCGTAAAAATTAATTTGCAACGTTTGTTGGTTAAAATAAAACGTTGCGAAAAAATAAAACAGCAGATTCGCGATTGACAAAAGCATATTTGATAAATTTTATTAAACGCTTTAATTAAAAAATTTGTCGCAATCGTATAATTTCCAAAAGTTATCGTTTACGCTTTTGCGTTTTTTTTAATTGATTTTGCAAAAGTCTTAATTAAATGCTTTTAGCGCTAGATTATAAAAAAAAGATAGCAGGCGAAATAATTGGCGCTCTGCTTTTTTCTTTGTTTTTTTTTCCTCGGAAAGAAGATTGTTTTTCAAAAAAAAAAACTTCTAAGAAAGACTGCTTTTTCGCTGATTAAAAAAAAGAAAATTAAAATATAATAGCAGAAGCTGAAAAGCTTTGCTAAAGGGGGGATCGTTGAACAAAAGCTATCTTTCGCAAAATGCGGAAATAAGCTTTTTTACAACCGGTCGATCATTTTGGTATAATCCGTAAGAAATTCGAAGAAAAAAATAATTTACGCCGTCGCTAACGTAGAAAAAAAGTTGTTAATAATATAACGATTTAATTAGTCGAAGGGCTGGGAGATTAATCAATTGGTCGCCGTGTTTATATAATATAAGAAACGAGCTTTTGGTTTTGTAACAAAAATATTTATTTAGAATTAATAACTGCAAAAGGCAGAGGTTGCTAAAAGGAAAGAGTCTTATATATATAATAGTTTTCATAATTGATGGGAGACCCACCAGGAGACCAGGGAGCTTGCAACTATACGTAGTTGCTGGGGTGACACGAGGGGCAAACGAGTGAGTCGTCACACTTTCGGTCTGATCGAATATATAATTTTTGCGAAATCGATCGCTAGCGAAATAATCGTAGTAAAATTCGAGATTATCGAAAATTTTAGTTTTTTAATAGCGTGTTTTATAATTTTTACTATTATCTAGTTTAAACTTAAGATTCGAAACGCGTTTTATACGAACTAATCGAAAATCAGCAGATAAATAAAAACTATAGCGTTTAAAAGGCGCGCTAAAATCTTGGCCGTCAGAAGGAAATTTAAAAAAAGTTCGCGAAAAGCGTAAAAATTAATTTGCAACGTTTATTAATTAAAATAAAACATTACGAAAAAAAAAAAAAGCAGCAAATTCGCGATTAACAGAAATACGTTCGATAAATTCTATTAAACGCTTTAATTAAAAGATTTGTCGCAGTCGTATAATTTCCAGAAATTATCGTTTACGCTTTTGCGCTTTTTTTAATTGATTTTGCAAAAGTTTCAACTAAACGCTCTCAGCGCTAGGCTGCAAAAAAAAAATGGCAGGCGAAGTGATTGGCGCTCTGTCTTTTCTTTTGTTTTTTTTTTTTCGGAAGGAAAACTGTTTTTCAGAAAAAAAAGCTTTTGGAAAAGGCTGCTTTTTCGCTGATTAAAAAAAAAGTTAAAATATAATAACAAAAGCTGAAAAGCTCTGCTAAAAAAAAGATCGTTAAACAAAAACTATCTTTCGCGAAATACGGAAATAAGCCTTTTTACGACCGGTCGATTATTTTAATATAATCCGTAAGAAATTCGAAAAAAAAAAAAATTTACGCCGTCGCTAGCGTAGAAAAAAAAATTGTTAATAATATAACGATCTAATCAATCGAAAAGCTAAAAAATCAATCAACTGATCGCCGTATTTATATAATATAAAAAACGAGCCTTTGGTTTTGTAACAAAAATATTTATTTAAAATTAACAATTGTAAAAAGCAGAAGTTGCTAAAAAAAGAAAGTCTTATATATATAAATAGTTTTTATAATTGATGGGAAAACCCATCAGGAGACCAGGGAGCTTGCAGCTACACGTAGTTGCTGGGGTGACACGAGAGGTGGCAAAAGAGTGAATCGTCACATACTGTACAGTACTATCGGAAATCGCGTAAACGTGGTAATAAAAGCTCAAAAATGGTATACAGGAAGTTACAATCGGTTTTCTAAAAGCCGCCTGATTAAAAAAGAATTTTGAATTGTAGGAAATTCCTGTTGTCTGCTACTGTACACTGACTTTACAGTTCTATTGTATCTCACGTCTACCTTGGCTACCTTGGCCCCCAGGGTCGCCAAGAAGAGGGTGTGAGTAGTCACGTGTTAACGCGCTAGAATCACGTGTCAGTACTGTTTGGCATTCATATCTTCCCACAACACAGTAGCGAGTATTTTGCTCCTTAAACACTAGCAATATCATCAACTTTGCACACGTCTTAACCCATTGAGTGCATACCCTTACGCGATACTGTACCAGCAGTCAAGGTCGTGGTCGCAGAAGAGCCCGAGGTCGCCGCTTCGCCAACTAGATGGAGTACGGCGTAGAATATCTACATATCACCGGTTTGGTTTGCGTGAATGGTGTTTGGTTCTAAGTGTCGGCAGCTAGAGCAAAGCGGGTTGCAATGCAAAGGAGGACTTTAAATTGCAGAATCGCTTTGTTTTTCCTTAGGAAGAGAATGGCTATGGTTGTAGAGAAAGCCAATCAAATACAATTGAAGTGTCTGTTTTGCAGAAGATAGGTCGCTTATTTACATTCAGCTTGTTATCACCTACGTATTTCCTTTCTGTTGTTTTATCCCCCATTGCCAGCTTTACATGCAGCACTGCCCTAACATGGTAAACTTCTCTCCTTGTACCTTGTTCGCGCCCAAGTCACTGTCGAATTGATCGATCATCACGGTAACGCTTGGGCGTCGGCCATGGAAATTGGCTGGGCAGCTACAGTAGATCAGAGCAAAGCCGGCGAAGCTCAAGGAAAAAGCAATACAACACTCCATCTTCGCCGAACCAGTGTACTCGGCTGTTCTTGTATTCGCTGAGTCTTTCCAGGCAAAGATTCACGTCTGATTTGGGGCTCTGCTCAACAGAACAAAAGATTGGTAGATACCTATTAGGCTTGTAAAAAGATCCAGCTTCGATGAACCCTTCCATTGCCCTCCAATCTCACCATTTCCCCCATTTCCCCCTTACCTTGCTCACCTCTCCTTTGTCGTTTCATTATTTAAATATTGCAGCCTGACCAACAACACTGGACCGTTTGAATGCATGGCGGTCCATCTGTTTTGCCAGCGCATGCGTCAAATGGTTCTCTTACCGATGACGGGTTGGATCTTTGTGGTTTCCCCTTGGCTTCGTGCTCGCAGATTCAGTCATCGCGATCGTAAAAAAACCCAGTATTGCCTTCTCCACCAGCATCGTAGAAAACCTGCTTCCATTTTCTAACTGTTTTAGGTTGCTATGATTTTATCAAAAGATAACGGTTCGAATGATGTTCGAATGATTTTGAATAATTGTTACGACTGGGGTCGGAGTGTACTTGATTGTATTGATCTAACCCTACGCTTCGTAGGTGGAAGCAAAGACAGCGAACGAAGAACGAACGAAGAACGCGCTGGTTGCGAGAATATAAACACAGTGCAGGTGGTGGGGCCGTGCGCGCCTCCACGTGACCTCAAACCTCAATCCAACGTACTACCTGAACGGCGCCGTAACAATAATGGTGTAATAATAGTCGAACCAAACCCGTCTTTTATTTTCCCATGGTCCTTCTCATTTTCCTGTTGCAATATCAAACAAGCTGAACGCACGCTTTATCTGCTTTTAGGCTTTGGCATTTCAGCGGTTTTTAAATTGACTAGATGGGAGACAATCGAAGCCCCTGGGTTATCGTTGTTGTGGATAGTGCACCCGGGATAGGCCGTAGCTTCCGAAGGCGCCGGTCAGCAGCTACAGAACAGTACAATACTAAAATCAGACCAACCGAAATCAGAAGAGCCGAAGGTGCATGTTTACGGTAGGGACTTGCAAAAGAGAGGCAAAGTGCTTTTTCGGCTCTGGATTTTGAAAGAATGTGATTGTATAAGTGTTGTATGAAGAATGCTTGAGCAAAGCCTGAGTGTTGCCTGAATGGTGTTTGAAAGAAAGCGAGCAACATGCCCAAGCATGTTGAGATCCAGCTTCAAAGATCCTCCTTTCCCTGCCATTTCTTCCGTCTTTCTCTTCCCCCTCCTCTCCCTGCCACTCTTTCCGTAATTCTCTTCCCCCTCCTCTCCCTGCCACTCTTCCCGTCATTCTCTTCCCTCTCCACTCCCTGCCACTTCTTCCGTCATTTTCTCCCCCCTCCCGTCCTTTCTGCCCTTGTCGTGTTGTTGTTTTTCGTCAATGCCAACACCGCTCCCCTCTCTCTTACTTCCTGCACTTTGGTTTACCATGGGCAACATTGAACGGTTTGAGTACAAACGTCGTTCACGTTTAGGTTGCTGCACGCGTCTTCGTTCTTAGTGTCGATCGATGGGTTGGTAGACTGTTTCCCCATTGTTGAAGTGTGTTTGCAAATCTCATTATCGCCAGTGCAGTATTTAACGTTTCGTGCTCGATTAATCTGACACTTGGAAACAATGTTGCGTGCAAGTGAATTGTCATATAACTTGCAACTAGCATTGGGCGTAACGGAATTGGCAGCAACCAGACCAAGGCCGGTCGAAGCAAGAAATAAAAAACGAAGTTGCATTTTGTAGTTTGTGGAAAATGTAAAAAGAACAGGATGATTGTATGAGTGATATATGAATGATATCAGAGTGATAACGAGTGACACGCCCAAGCTTATTTATGTTCATCTTCGAATACCCCCCCCCCCCCATCACCTCTTCTCCGCCTCCTCCCCTTCCCTCCCTTGTTCTTCCATCGTATTTCGTATATCCAACCCCCCCCCCCCCCCCCCCCCCACACCTCTTCTCCGCCTCCTCCCCTTCCCCCCCTTGTCCTTCCATCGTATTTCGTATATCCAACCCCCCCCCCCCCCCCCCCCCCCCCCCCCCTCCCATCACCTCTTCTCCGCCTCCTCCTCCCCTTCCCCCCCTTGTCCTTCCATCGTATTTCGTATATCCAACCCCCTCCCCCCCTACCCCCCCCCCCCCTCCTCTTACTTCCTCCACTTTTGCTTATGGTAGGCAACATTGAACGGTTTGAACGCACTGAACGCCCAAGTCTCGGCCTTTGCATACTTCGATGTTCGCATTATCGGTCGATTGGTTGTTAGACTCTGAACCCCCGAATGAAGAGAATTCGCAAATTGTGGTATCGCCAGTACAATAATTAACGTTTCGTGCTTTATCATGTTTACACGTGGAAGCTTTTTGTGGGCCTTGATTGTCATATATCTTGCAATTAATATCAGCCGTAGCGGGATTGGCAGCAACCAGACCAAGGCCGGTCGAAGCAAGGAAGAGAAAACGAAGTAGTTGCATTTTAAAAGTTGTGGAAGATGTAGAGAGAACAGGATGATTGTATGGGTGATGTGTGAATAATATCAGAGTGATAACGAGTGATAGGCCCAAGCTTATTTATATTCATCTTCGAATACCCCCCCCCCCCCCCCCCCCCCCCCCCACCTCTTCTCCGCCTCCTCCCCCTTCCCCCCCCCCTTGTCCTTCCATCGTGTTTCGTATATGCACCCCCCCCACCCCCCCCCCCCCCCCCCCCCCCCCCCCCCCCCCCCCCCCCCCCCCCTCTTTCTCTTGCTTTCTCCACTTTGCTTATGATGTGCAACATTGAACGGTTTGAATACACTGAACGCCCAAGTCTCGGCCTTTGCATTCATCGTCGTTCGCACTATCGATCGATTGGTTGCTAGTTTGTGAACCTCCGACTGAAGTGTGTTTGCAAATATTGTCATCGCCAGAGCAGGAATTGACGTTTCGTGCTTGATTGAATTTACATGTGGAAACTTTTTGTGGTGCTTCATTGTCATACATTTTGCAACCAGCATCGGCCCGAGCGGGATTGGCAGCAACCAGACCCAGGCCGGTCGAAGCAAGGAAGAGAAAACGAAGTTGCATTTTATGATTTGTGGGAAATGTTAAAAGAACAGGATTGAATCGGTGATGTGTGAATGATATCAGAGTGAAAACGAGACACGCCCAAGCTTTTTTATATTCATTTTCGAATCCTCCGCCCCCCCCACTTTGCATTGCCACCGCGCTATAGTAAGTACTATGTAGCCCACTCTGCCTGTAAAGGCTCGTTACAACGGTCGTCTCAACCCCACAACGACTAGTTTCAACAGCCTTGACGACTTCATGTACTGTAAGATCGAGAGTCACTTCACAAACTCTATGGAAAACCATCCCGCCTGGGAGGAAAGGGCTCCAATCGCGGACACTTGTCACACACTTCTTTAACATAACTGCGTTTTCAAATGTCTCTTGTATGCTGAAATCCTCAGCTTCGCACGTTTCCAATGCGCGACGGAAGGTTTGAGGTTGCGCACTTGCACTGCCCCTTCCAGAAGTCAAACAGTATCATTCTCATCATTGTTATCATCATCAATCCAGTAGTTTTCTCTCGGTCAATGCACAAGAAGAGCGAGAGTCACCCTGATTGTCTTTGAGCTCGCAACCAGCATAAGGCGTAGCAGCCGGCTCGGGACTCGCAGTAGCTAGGCTAAGGCGGACCGGCCGGCCGGCCGAAAGAAGAGAAGCCGAAGCTGCATTTGGTGGTGGAGATTTGAAGAAAAGATGATGGTTTGAGTGTTGTTTGAATGAGAAAGCTAAACCAATGTGATTGGTATGCTATACACAGTAAGATCCAAGAACGAGACACATCCGAGAGCTTATTCACATTTTCAAATACCTCACCCCCTCTCTCCCCTCCTCCCCTTGACTTTCGTGTCGGATTTCGTAAAAGTAGATGCGACCAACCCGAGGTGCGAAGCCGTCGGCGACGACGACCTCGCGAGCTTAACTCAATACCTGGTACTGTACGTGATGCCTGGTACGAACCTTCCGCTCTTTCGACTGTAATTGACGTTCTCCTCCTGCGGCAGTAAAGCGTTCGTTGCATTTACAAAGGGGTCGGGAAAGCTAAAATGGAGCGTCGATACGAAGCGGCTTCGAAGTGATTCTCTCTATCGCGATTCCGAGCCTTACCGACGAGTTGTGTGTACGATTACACATATACGGCGCGACTATTGAAAAGCTCAGAACGATTGCGGTAGAAAGGAAAAAGTGGGAAATTCAAGACACGTTACACGGTAGCTCGATAAATCGAAAACACGATGCAGCGCTTTCGCAAAAGATCGTGCAGCTATTGCTACTGATGGATAAGATTCGTCATGTTCAACAGTTGAAACGGCACAGAAGAGTCTATTTGGTGTTTTGTGGATACGATAGAAAGAAAACTCGCTGCTTGGCTTGTTACTTCTCCGCTGTACTACGTACTGTACATCGTACGCGCAAGAGAAAGAGTCACCTACGGCGGATCTGTTGCATTTCTTCGAGCAGAAACCGATGGAAAGCACTAGAGGAAAGCTATAAAAAGATGCTGGAATGTCCAAAGAACTCTAGACGAAACCCTAGATAAAACACTAGACAAAACTCTAGAGAAAATTCTATACAAATTCTATGCAAATTCTATACAAATTCTATACAATTTCAACACATACTTTAGACAAAACACTAGATTAAACTCTAGACAAAGTCTACACAGACTCTACACAAAACCTGCACAAAACTCTAGAAAAACTCTAGAAAAACCATTTCACCGCACCTTTTCGGGCTCACGGCTTCCAAAAGTTAAACGGGTGAGTGTGGCACGCAAAGCAAAAGCAGAATGAAAGTAAAACGTAATAAATGAAAGAAAAACTCTCTTGCTCGTACAGTACGAACTTCCTTTGCAAGTCCTCCTCGTATATCCCAAACGAACTTTGTTCTTCAATCCACAGCTTTCTGGTTGGCTGGATCCCCCTAGCCGCGCCTCGTAGGAGACGTAAGACGTCTTTCTAGACCCCCGATTTAACGTTCGTAGAAGGGCGGGAAAAGTAAAGCACTTTCGTATTACGTGTTGTACAGTACTATAGGTACAGTATGTACTGTACATTCTGTAGATACTATACATAGCACTGTACTGTAGGTTACGTGCGCTGGAAGAGGACAGGCATCCCCCTCAAGGTGTTTGCCGCTACTCTGCTGTACAGTACTGTACTCTCCTCGATTACCAGACAGGACGTGCGACCAAGTTCGGATACAAGGGAGAAGGATTAACTAACCGACTTACTTGATCAAATCAAACGAGAGCACTTCTTCCCTCTCTATTGCATGGTACAGTACACACAGTACACAGTACAGTACATACACACCTTCGACTCAACCGAACCGCCACGTCTACCCATCCCCAAAACGCGAAATGAAAACGAATCCATCCTCTCTTTTGCAACTCTCCTCTCGCATTCTGCAACTTTCTAATACAGTACTGTACTTCTATATTGCTGCTGCAAGGGATAAGATCTGATAACAAGTCTGACATGCAGGCTTGCTTGATTCATTTATTCATTCACTCACTAGTGCACTCTTACACTTTCACACACTCTCTCACACTCTTTCTCTCTCTCCTCCACCCGACAAGAAAACAGACCACTCGCTCTCACATTCTGACTTACAGCACTGCTCATACATACCCAAGTCACCTTCGCCTACTCTCTTCTACTTATTTACCTACCGTAGAACTCGAGGTCCCGGGCCCATTCATTCACCTTACCCTACAAAAGAATGGAACAAGGTAATTCTTGAGATCGGAGATGTATTGTTCTAAAAAAGTGGAAGTCTCAGAAAAGTTTAAATACAGATTGTGCGGGTCCGTGCCCTTAGTCTCGCTTAAAGCCTCAGGCCATAACAAATCCTTTTTTAAAAAATTCTCGTTCCGAAAGCTTTCAAAATGCAAAAATCAAGCTTAAAAAGCTAAAATTTGCAAAAGCAAGAATTTCTTAAAAAGATATTGGCATGTAATATCCTTCTGATTCCCAATCAATTTATCAAATTAGCTTTTCATTTCCTTTTATTATTCAGAAAGGTTCCTTTCAGTAAAAAAACCATATTTTTCGTAATCGGAAATATATTTTAAAACTAAAAGCATAGTTTTATAGTCTGTCCTTTTTTTTCTTAAATTCTGCACGAAAATTTGGCGGAATTAAATATTATAATATTTTAATACGAAGGTTTTAATACGCAGGCATTTTTTTTTTTAATTTTATAACAAAATAAATAATGCGTAAATAAAAAAGTTTTAGCTAATCGATGTAAAATCGTTTTGAAATAAATTTCCGGTTTAAACTGTTTCAACGTATAAAATTTTATATATTTTCTTTCGAAATTAAAAACTCGGAAAGGTCTTTTTCAAAATGGCTTTAGTTTTTGCTCTGTAATTATATAGTTATATAATATAATTAATAATCCTGGTATTAAAGTTTTTAATTTCGGCATTTTTTTAAATGCATTGTTTTGTCGTTGTTTCGTAATTTAAATTATATTTTAAATAACTTTTTGCTTTGTAATAATATGTTCCAAAACTGTATTATTCCATTTTTTATAATCTGCTGAATTTGCATTCCAAAATATATTAAAAAAAACCTTAATTAGTAAAAGTTTGATAAATAACTTTATCGTAGTATCCCGGAAAAGCCATATTTATAGCCGCTTTTAATTAATATTCTTTTTAAATATTAAATAATAAATATCCGAAAAAAAGAATTTTTTTTGCATTAATTTCGAAAATTATAACTTCAATTTTTTTTTTAACCTTCCACCAGTTTTTTCCAAGGCCTTTTGTATTATTCCTACAGCTTTTTCGGCCATACTAATCGATTTTTTCGATGCAATAAAAAAGTTAGTTTATAAAACCTTTTTTTTTTTTTACAATTCTTTGATTATATTACCGAAATAACTTCCTGGATCAACGTAGAATCCGATCGGGCATTTATCTGACTGAAATAATAAAATAAAGCTTTTAATTATTTATTTTAAACTTAATAAAAAGCATAAGTAAATCCAAAAAAAAACTTCGAAAAATAATCGATTATAAATAATAAAAATTTGCATTTTGGTGGAACTCCAAAAAAAAAGCCACAAAAATCAGCTTTTAACAATTTTATAAGATTTGAAACTATTATATTTGATAATAATTAAAATTTGTTAGCAATCCTAAACTTCGTATATTATAAACACTTTTTAATATAAAAGCATATATTTTAAATAATATTTGGCTATCAAACATTTTTTAGTTTTTTCGTAGTAATCGTTGCTGCAAAATAACTTTTTTAATTATATGCAGTTATTAAAGCTTTAGCCATTTCGCCGGAAATTAAATATTTTTTGTAAACACTTTTCCATTTATATCAAAAAGCGTTGTTTTTCCATTTGTATCTAAATGCTTTGCGTTATAATTGTGTTTTTCGGATTTTATCGTAATTTGTCGGGTATTTTTATCGATAAAAATATTTGAAAACGTTTAAATACCAAAAGCAATTTTCGTATATTCGTTTTAAGTTTATAATAATAACAAATGTTAATTTTACAATACTTTTATCTTTTGATAATAATAACATTTTGTCGTGCATAGCCGAATAGTCGGTAGGAACCCTCACCGGAGGCTGGGACGGATAAATTGTATACAGTAAAATGTTACTTGTATTATTCTAAATCTGACTGGCGAGCTTTCCGCAAAAAACGAAAGATTCGGGCTCGCTTAGTTAATCGCTCGGAAAAACTAATCTCCGAAAAAGCTCGTTATCACGTGACTACGAGCTTTTCCGAGCTTCAAAAACATTTAATTATTAAAAACGTACAAAAAAAATAAATCTGAAACAAAAAAAATAGAAAAAAATAAAAAAATATAAATATAGCGCAATATATTTTTTAGCTAATTGCCAATCCGATAATTAATTATTTTTAAAGCGCGGAAAA
This sequence comes from Blumeriella jaapii, assembly GCA_009599575.1. Taxonomy (NCBI): domain Eukaryota; kingdom Fungi; phylum Ascomycota; class Leotiomycetes; order Helotiales; family Drepanopezizaceae; genus Blumeriella; species Blumeriella jaapii. The sequence goes on along the minus strand of VWND01000012.1, from coordinate 664,631 downwards.
ATCCTTTTATCGTTCGAATACGGCCGTAACGCGATATTGCAATATTTATATAGCTTGTTTATATTTTTTATCGTTGCGAAGCGTAAATAAAGCCAATTCAGCTTAAATATACGTTTCGTCGCTTTCGAAAATTTTAACTTTTTTATTTTTCCACCAGTTTTTTAATAAATTTAAGCTTTATTATTTTAATCAAAAACATCGATACAGCTTTTTTTATATCCAAAAAAAATCGTTCGTATAGCTTTACGCGACCAGTTGGCTTAGCTCCTCGGACTTCCAGTTTTCGACGTTTACGTAATCGGAGTTTTGCGAAATTTATTTTGCGTAATCAATCGGCTTTTTCGGCTAATTCGTTTTTTTTTAACCTTTTCGAAAAAGGCGGCCTTTTCGATATTTCGTTTTTAAACGGTTTTTTCGGAAATTTAAATTTGCCTGGCTTCGAAAATACCGATATAACGTTTGAAAAAAATGGCGGAAACGCTGCTGGCGGTAAAAAAGCTATTAACGGTAGTTTCGGTTTTAGTAATATTTTCGGACAAAAAAGGCAAAACGCTGGCGCTTTTGGAAAAAAAGCGGCCGGAAATTATTAAAGCGAAAAAAATAAAAATAAAAATAATAACGATAATCGTTTTTTAAAACGCGCTCGTATTAAAGCCAGAAAGCTTGTTATTTTTAAGCTTTCCAATCCTACTTTTTATATAATTTATATTGCTTGCGAAGCAATTAAAAATCTGAATTACGATTATTTATCGAATTTGGCTGAAACTCGTTGTTATCGATGCTACGCAATTAGCATATCGTATATTCCGGCCGACGCGAACGTTATAATTGCGTGGTTTTCCGTTTTCAAAGCTCGGATTAACAAAATTATTAACGCGGTTAATTATATCGAAAAACTTTATTGTTTTTGCTAATCGATTTTTAAAATATAACGGTTATTTTTTATTCTACGATTAAAACGGCTTTAAAAATGCAAAAAAATAAGTTTTTAAAATCGATCGTAATTTAAAAGCAAAACTAATAAATACAAAGCGTATTATTAACGCGAAGCTCGCCGCGGTTTATAAAATTTTTTAAACTTTTGCTTTTCGAATAAAAACTTTTATTTTTGTTTCACGTGCTGGCGGAATAGAATCTGGCCACGATTTATTAAAAAATGCTTTCGTTTTTAAAAATTTAAAAAAAAAATTTCGCGGCGATTTTTTTGCCAAACGTTTTTTGGTTTTTAATTTAATAAAACTTCGCAAAAAAAAAAAAAATATTTCGGCTGCACAACCGGCGGCAATTGTTTTTTGGAAAAGTTATCGGAAAAGTTTGTTTTAAATTTAATTATCGCGAAGCGTCGGACGCGGATTATTATTTTAACGGATTATATTTTTAATTTTTTGCAAAACTAAACGGTCTGGTTTTAAATTTCTAAATTTACGAAAAATTCGGATTTTTTTTAATTAAAAAATAGTTTTTACTACGTTTTAAATTTTAATAAAAATTTGTTTAAATAAATATACGTTTGCAAAATGCAAGCTTTTCAGCTCGATTAATCGAGCTTTTCGATAAAGCTTCGAAAATTTCGTAAATTAAAAAGTTTAACTAAACTTTCGTATTTTTATCGAATCAGATTTTTAATAAAACCGTTTGCGTATATTTTATTTATTAAAAAATATATGATTTTAAACTTTTTATTTTAATACTTTTGGCGAATTTATATATTACTTATATCGACGTAGCGAAGTTTTATAGAAATTCTTTTTTTGTTTTTTACGATTAATTTAATCGTTTGCTAATTATCGTAATATATGTTTTATTTAAAAATAATATCGAATCGAAGCTTTTTAAAAAAACGTTAAAATGCTATTATTTTTTTTACGATCGTTATATAAGCAAATAGTTCCGCTTTAATAAAAAAAATAGTAATTATATTTTATCGTACAGCTTTTTATAAAATAGTATTTCCGAAAAAAAAAAAAATATACTTTTGAAAAAATTTCCGAGTTTCTGGATCGTCGGCGAAAAAAGCGTCGGTGAAAACTATTAATTGGTTTTTTCGCTTTTTACGATTATAAACGATTTTTAAAAATTTCGTTTTATAAAAATATCGAAACGTTTAATTAGCTGCTTCGAAATATTAAAAACTTAGGTTAGTAAAAAAATAAAAAAGCTAAAAAACTGCGAAAGCTACGTCGGATCGAAGCATAATAACCGTATACAAAATTAAACCGATTTTTTTTTAATACTTTTTAATCTGCGGAAGCGTAGCTACGCCTGGGTTTTTAATAAATTCGCAAATTAGAAAAAGCGTATTTGAAAAGCGCTTTTTACATATATTAAACTTTATAACGATTTTTTCGATATACGAATCGTAAAGCGGAAAAACTTTTTTTTTTATTTGTTTCGTAAAATACGAACTTCGAAAAAATAATTTAAATCTTTTATATTTATAAATTCGTAAGCTTTTTTCAGATCGAAAATAATTTCGTCGGCTTTTAACGAATAAAAAACGTGGTATAAAATTTAAATATCGTCGATATAAAACGCTACGTATACGCTTCGTATTTCGTTAGCGAATATATAAAGCTTTTCGTTTATTAATTCGAGCTTTAGCTTTTTTAAAATATTAGCGAATTCGCCGTATTATAAAACTGAAAAATCTTTTAATTTATACAAAGCTCGGTCTAGCTGTATTATTATACCTGGTTATTTAAATTTATTAAGCAGATAGCACGTAATTAATTTATTTTTAAAATTTCGTTTTGCATTAACGAATATATTAACCACGTCGAATTGCTTAATTTTCAAATCGAAATAAGCCGCCAGCGTTATAACCGTTCGGAAAAAACGGGCTGCGAATATAGCTGCGTATATAAAAAAAATTAAAGCTTCGTTTTAAAAATCTCTTTTTACGACTAGTTTCGATTTACACCGCTGCAATTCGCCTAAGCTGTTTATTTTATATATAAAAACCTATTTAAATAAAATAAGCTTTATAATTTTATTTTTTTTAACAATTTTCCAGCATTTTCTGGTTTTTAAGTTTTTGATTTCGGTTTTTGCTTTTTTTTTAAATTGTTTTTTTATTTGATGATTTTTTAATTCGTTTTAATTTTCTAAAGTTTTCGGTAAATTGTTTCGATATTGTTTTTGGTCGGAAAATTAAATGTTTTTTACCGATTTTTTTTTTATCGAAGCCGCTATTACTGCGTAAACAGCCTAAAGGTTTTTTTTATTCATTTAAATCGGCTCGTTTATTTAAAACGTAAAAACGAATTCGTCGATCTGCTGTTTAATAAATAAAGCTATTAATTAAAAAATTTCGTATACCGTGGCGTATATTTCCGGTTTATCCGGCTAATATAAAATAAAATTTATACGATTTCGTTTAGCAATTTTTAAAATCAACTGCTTTTTATCGCTTATCGAAAACTTCGATTTATTTTTTTTACTTTTTTTAAATAATGCCTTTTTTTTAATAATTAGTTTTAAAAAAGCTTTTAAAAGCAAGCGTTCAGATGGCTGTTTTATTTTAAATCGATCTAGCGCCTGATTTGCCGGGCGATAGCTTTTAATTATAATTTAAAAAGTTAAATTGCGCGTTTTTTCGTATAGAACCATTTTTATATCCGCGCCGAAAAGCTTTTTAAAACTTTGCTCTGTTTTATTCTGTTTTGCAATAATAAGCTTTGCTAGTTTATTACTTTTTTTTAAATTTCCATGATTTTCTAACGCTTTTATCGCGTCGGTTAAAATGTTTCGGATATATTTTGCATACTTCCGATTAATAATTAATTTTAAAAATTAAAACTGGTCGGTAATAGCTTTGTCGAAAAAGCTTTTATAAGGAATTATTACCCCCGAGTTTTAAACGTTTGAATCGACCGTAAAAAAAGGCTCGATCGCCTTAATTTCTATTAGATTTTTTATCTCCGAGAATTTGGCTTTTTTTGAAATATTTAAATTTATTAATATTAAAATATTTTTTTTTTTCACCGTAGATTTTGAAAGTCTATTAAAAAGGCTTAAAATAAGTTTTGGTTCTAATAGCGGCTCCGATGGAAAAAAACCTTTATTTTTTCGTATAAAATCTGGAAATTGCTCGTTTTATAATAATAGCTTTTTTTTTGTATTATCTTTTTTTTAGCACACCGAGTTTTGCTAATCTGCGCCGCTATTTAAAACCGTTCGTTAATATCTGATATTTAGCGTTTTAAACTTTTTTCGTTTTCCGCGTTTTCGATAAATTCTACGGTTTTCTGAAGCTTTAGTTTAATTATAAAACTTGGACTTTTAGCTTCCGAAAAATAAAACTTAAATTCGTTAAATACTACGTTTCGGCTCGTAATTATACGCATCAGCTAAAATATCCAGATTTTATAAATATTAAAAGCGTTATATTTAATCAAATATTCGATATATCTTTTCGAAAAAACTTTAAATTTTTTTTTTGTATTTTATAGCCTTTCGATCTTTTATTATTAAATACGTACGAGCTTCGTACGCATAAACTTTGCTTTAATTTGGTTTGAAATCGGCCGTACGCGCTTTTATAATAGCAAAGTCGTAATATCGGAAATATTATCTAAATCAATTATGCAAAACTTTATTTAAAAATTTAAATTGTTTTTTCGCAAACGGCGATATATTATACAAATGCGCTACTGCTTTTATCGTTTCGGACCAAAGGAAAATTAAAAGGCCCGTTTTAATTTTCATTTTTATCGAACGCTTAATTACTTCCTTTTTTATTCGTTCGATCGAGCCGTTTAGCTAATACACGTAAAATAAAATTAATTTCAAATCGATATTTTCGCGCTTAGTTTATTTTTAATATTTCGAAATAATATTTTCTTATTTTAAAATTACCGACGATTCGTTATTTTATCGAATTTTGCAAATAAAAAGGTTGTATTAGCGTTTTATTTAAACGTCGAACGTTTGGAAACGGTTTAAAACGATTTTTATACTTTTCGTTCTGATAGCGAAAATTTAAATTTTTTTATTATATTCGTTTTTTATTAAAAACATTTACGTCGAGCCGTTATAAGCTTTTTTACGACTTTTAAAATAATCGTAAAAGTTTTAGCCGATGCGAAAAAAAAACCTGGAAAATTTGTTTTTTAATATTGCTTTTGAAATCATTTGCTTTAAATACGTAATAGCATATTTCTCGCATTTTACTTTGATTAAGCCTTTGATTTTTATTTTACGAATGTTTTCGACCAGCTTTTCGAACGCGTTTTTATTTAAATGGCCCGAATAAAAATGCTATAAGCGCGTATCGTTATTCCGATTATACGTAAACACGCTGCTTTTTTTAAATTTATGGCGCGTACGACGTTTCGGAATTATATAAATTATCAGGCCGGGCGAATTACGTTTTAAAAAGTTTAAATTGTTATATAAAAAATGCGAACAAAAAAAGCAATTGATTTTAATATATTTAAATATATAAAAATCGGCGATCGTTTAATATTAACGTTTCAAAATAAAACTTTTAAGATTTTTAAAACGAAAAATATTATTCGACCTTTAAAACCAATAACCTTTTTTAATTAAAAAACTAACGGAAATAATATTAATAATAAAATTTGAAACGAACGCCACGTTGTTAAAAACCATATTCCAGGGCTTTTTATTTTTTTTTGCGAAAAAAGCTTTTTTTATTAAACGATTTTTTTTCCCGACGATTAAAAAACTTTATATATTTATATAAACGCTGTTAATAAAATTATTAACTTTTTTATAAAATCTTTCGATAAAAAAGTTTTTATCGTTTATTAAATAAATTCCAAAGCAATTGTTAAAAAAAGTACTTTTATTTAAAAAATAATATTAACCAGGTTTTAAAACTAAAACGTTGATTCCGAAATGCTTTTTAATCGTATCAAAGCAAAAAAAACAAAAAATTACGGTAAAAGATTTCTTTTGATCGTTTTTAAAAGTTGATTTTAAAATCTGTTTTGGCTTAATTATTAAGATTTTAAGAATTTTGTTAATTGCGATTATTTAAATACTTTTTTTATTTAAAGCTTTTAAAGTTTTTGTATAATTGAAAAACAGCTCTTTTCGCATTTCAGCGATTTTCTGCCTATTTAAAAAATTAAAAAAAGTTTTTTTTTTACGACGACCATTTATTACGTACAAAAGCTTTTTACAATCGGTTAGAAAATAAAAATAACGCTTTTTAAAAGTGTCGCATAAGCAGTTATATTTTTTTTTTCTTTTTTTTTCTTGCTTTTTTCTTTTTCTTTTCTACGACCTTTCGAAATATCGTTGTTTTTAAAATCGAAAAGGAAAATAACGAAAACTCCGATTTTTCGGCCTGAATTATCGAATCCTCGGTTGTTTTTTAAAAAAAAAATTATAAAACTTAATTCGATTGAAATCTTTTTTATAAAAAAACCGGCAAATTCGTTTTTTCAAATATTCAGCTTTTTTGCCGTTCGTTTATTATAAATTAATATATGCGGCGATTGCGTCGAGAAAATCGATAGCAGCGTAACGGCCATTTATATCAGAAGTTTTATATTCGACAGCTGCTTTATAAACGGTCTGCTATTTCTTTATTTATTCGGTTATATTTATCTTTTCGCTATACGCTTTGCGAAAAATATTTTTGTAATCAGATCTGACGAAACTAACCACGGAAAAATATACAAAAGCAATATTTTTTTTCAAAATACGAACGATTGCTTAAAATAATTTTTACTTTTTTTTATAATATAAATTTTTAATTTTACGCACACTTTCATCTATTAAAAAATCTTTTTGCAAATTAATATAAAAAGTGGCGTACGCTTTTTTATTATTAATAGCGTTGATTTCCGATTAAGCAATTGCAAAATTTATCAAATTGGTTTTTATAATTAAAAAAACTCAATCGAACAATTTCTGATAAACAGTAACGTACTTCTGCTATTTTTTAAGCTTTTTTAAATAATTTTTAAAAAGGTGATCGATTTTATTTTTTAAATCGTCGAAAATCAAATTAGCTAATCGAGGCTTATCGAAAAAATTATTAATCGTAACGGCGGCCCTTTCTGCTTCGGTTATGCCGTTGTATTCGGCGCACTTTTTATCGTAGTTTATTTAGCGCTTTTTATTTTTTTAATCGATAAATTAATATGAAAACTGTTTTTATAATCGTTTATTAATAAAAAAGCGAAATAAAAGGTCAGAATCGATATATTCGAAAAGAAAAATCTTTGATCGGTGAAATTTGTACGCTTTTAATTAAAAAATCCACGATTTTAAATCGTAAAAAAAAACCTTTTTTTTTATAAAAGCCGATATATTATTTTCGTTATAAAAAATCGATTAACTAAATTAAAAAAAATAGAAAAATAAAAATAAAAATTATAAATTAAAAAAATCGAAAAATTAATGCTTTCCGCATTTTTAATAGCTTTTTATCGATTCGTAGCCTTTTGCCAAATGAAAAAAACTCTGCAAAATATAACTTTCTACGAATTTTTTTAACAATTCGAACGGATTAACCGATAAAAGCTCCCAACGAGTCTTTTAGCGTATGTATTGCAGAAAAAAGCTTATTAATTAGCTCCGGAGCTTATAACTGTCGTGCATAACCGAATAATCGGTAAAAACCCTTATCGAAGGCTAGAACGGATAAATTATATATAATAAAATATTACTTATATTATTTTAAATCTGACTAGCGAACTTTCCGCAAAAGACGGAAGGTTCGGGCTCGCTTAGTTAATCGCTCGGAAAAACTAGTTTCCGAAAAGGCTCGTTATTACGTGACTACGAGCTTTTCCGAGCTCCAGAAACATTTAACTACTGAAAGCGTACAGGAAGAATGAATCTGGAACAAAAGAAATAAAAGGAAATAAAAAAAAAATGTAAATATAGCGCAACATATTTTTATAAATAAAGCTTCGGGCTTTAATCCTAGCATATAATCTTTTCCTTTTATTTTTTCCAAAAATAATATTAAATTAATATCGGCGGAAAAAGTTCCTGCTAATTGTTAAATCACTAGTAATTGCATTATCTTTCGGATATTTTCAATTTTTATTTTTTTTAATTGCATTAAAAAATCTGCAATTTTTTTTTCAGCAATTTTTTATAGCTATTAATTCCGTTTTTCCAAATCCACACTTTTTTTTTTATTATTTAATACTTTATATTTATTTAAATCTGCTTTCGAGCAGTTTTAACTAAAGAAAATAGTTTTTAATAAAGCATCAGCTATTTTGTTTCTGAAACTTTTAATATAATAAATTGTTATATTTAAAACTTTTATTTTAGCTGTTTATCGGGCATAAATTCTTTTGTCAATAAACTTAAATAAAAAAAAGTATATTAAAAAAAGCATAATTAGTATATAAAATAAAAGATTCGTCGCAGCGCATTATATAAAAGTATTTTCTGCAATATTCGACCATAACCAATAGCTTTTTTTTATATATTCCGTAGTTTTGTTAGGTTTTGATAAATAAAAAACTGTCGTATAATAATAGAATTGATACAGACTTTTTTTTTTGCCGTTGAAATATATAATATTCATCGGCAAATGCAAATGCGTCCGTATATATTAAAACCGATATTAATAATATATAACCGGCTTTTTCTATTATTCGATTATAACAATTTTTTAATAAAAAAAAAAAACATTTTAAAAAGCTTTTTATTTTCAAAACACGTTTTTAATAAAACGATTTAATAATTTGGCAATTTCTGCGAAGTCTTTTATCCAGTTTTTGATAATTTGAATTGCATTTAAAAATCTTCGTATTTCTGTTATATTAATAAATATTGGCCAGATTTTCAGTGTTTTCGATTTTTCAGCTTTAATATATGATTTTCCGGCTTTGTAACGAATTTTTAAAGCTATGATTTTATTATTAAACAAAAATGCATTTTTTAAAAAAAAGTTTGAATTGATTTTATAATAAACGGAATAATAAATAGTTTTTTAAAAATGCAAAAGCTTTTTTAAAATTAGTATTTCCGTTGAAAATATTATTTATATAAAAGTTCAGTTTTTGCAATTCAAAATCTTTTTTTATAAAATAAAAAAAAAACAATAACGGTTCCGAATTATTATATTTTTTATCAATTGCCCGTTGAGATTTCGGTATATTTCCGAATACAATTTTTAATAATTCGGTATAAAAAAAAACGCTGAAAGCTTTTTTTTAAAGCATTCTGGTAAGCTGCATTTGTAAATAACCGGAAGCTAAAAAAGCATATATATATTTATTTTTTTTAATAAATTTAAATATTTTAATAATCGTGTTTTAAATCAAATTAATTGAAAACCTTATAAAACGAATTGCTAAAATACGCTGTATAATTATCAAATCCGATTAGTATATAATCAAATATTTTCTTTTTGATTTTAAATTAATCGAATATAATTCGATATTTTTTTTTTTCAGATCGGAATTTAATAAATTTGTTTATAAAATGAAAATAACTGTTCCAATCAAATAGCTTGCCGTTGGCTATATAAATAAATTCGAAAATGCTATAACGAATTTTTTTATTTAGCGTTTTGTTTAGCCAGGCTAATTTAATAAAAATATATTTCCGAAATGCATTATCGGCTATTAATAATACGTTTGCAAAAATTTTGTATCGATATATACAAATTTGTATACGGAAATTTATTAAAGCCGGTGCTATTAATTTTTCGATATATATATATCAGTTTTTATACATTTTTTAATCTGTTTGCGAAAATTTCATTCCTAAACGTTAGTTTACAAAAAATTGCTTATTTGTTAAAAATATCGTCGGAAATTTTTTCTAATAGTAATCGTACCATTTTTTTTATTATCGGAAAAAAAATAGCTTTTTTTATTTCAAATAAAATTCTGGTAGATTTACAATTTAATTATACTAAAAGTAATACTATTAATAATTTTTTTAATATAATACGTTTTGTAATTTATATAATTACAATAAAAATCAATAAATAAAATTCTGATATGCATTCCAGCAAAAAGTATTTAAATATAAATACAAATAATTTAAGCTTTGCGAATTGAAAACTGAAAATGTTTTTCAAAAAAAAAGAAAAAAAAGCTAGCTTTTTTCTTTTGTTATTAATTAGTTTTCCGCCATTTTTAAAGCGATGCTTAAATCCTAGTTTTCCGAAAAGTAAATATTATCCGAATTATTTAATATAAAATCTTCGTTATTAATATATATTAATTATTATCGTCGTCGGTTTTTTTCGAATTTAATAAAAAACCGAATTTGATTATAAAATTTTCGAAAGATTTTTTCGATTTAAAGTTAAAATAAAAAACCAGATTAATCCCGGTGATAAGCATTTGGAAAGTTAATTTTTGCAATATAATTTTTTTTTTTTTTTATATTGCTACCAATTAAAATCTTGCTTTTAATAATATTAAAATAAGCATTTATTATATAAAACTATAGCAATCTTAAAAAAAGCTGCAAAGTATTGTTTCTAAGCCCTAGTGATTTCCGAATAAAAGCATTTATATATCGTTAAATGCTTTTTATATTTATATACAAAATAATATATTTTTGATAAATTATAGACCTTTCCGTTTGCAATTTTATAAATAATATTTTTAATGTTTTAGGATTTCAAAATAATAAGTTTTAATTTCAACTTTTTTATTATATTTACCGAAATCAAAATAATATCTGAATCCTGATTAATAAAAGCTATGCTTTTAAGCAAACTGACGTCGATTGTTCTATTTGTCTTTTTAATACGAATAATAGCTTAGATTTTCCAAGCCTTGTCGTTTGGATGAATTCTAAAAGCTACTGCTTTTAATTTTATATTTATTTAATAAAATATAATTTGAACAAAAGATTTAATTGCAATTGGTCGTATTGCAAATAATATAGCTGATATAATAATAATAATTAAAATAATATTAACATTTTTTTTGGTTTTTCGGTTATTTCGTTTAATACTAAGCTTTCGGAATTATTTTAAGATTTCTGATGATAATTGAAACAATTCAAAAAGGTTAATTATGATTTCAAATTTGATTGCCAGGTTCTTGTAATTAATAGGACCTTTTCCTGCTCGACCTATAATATTTCGTAGCTTTCGAAGCTTTTTCGTAACAAAGGCTACGGAAGCAATAAAAGCATTATTAATTTTTCTAAAAACGAAAACTTGGTTAATAATATTTATATTTTTTAAAAATACAGCCATTTTCTGTTTTTTTTTTTACTCGGATAGCTATAAAAACGTTCAAATAAATGCTTTCTGAAAAAAATAAATTTTCGTTATTTTTTATTCGATACATCAGATTATTTTTTATTTTTAATGCTTTAAAATTAAAGTTTTGATTAAAAAAAAGTTCGTTTTTAATTGAAGCATTTCGGCTACTTGCGTATTAAAAAAAGCTTATGCAAATGTTTTTCTGATTTTAATAAAATAATATAATAAGTGTTGCTAAGTCTGATAATAGCAATAATAAATCCTGGTGTAAATTAATTATTTTTGTTTAAAATTTATTTATAATCTTAAGCATATTAGCGAAAACAGATCGATTTAAATAAAAAATAGCAATAAAATAGGCTTTTTTTTAGTTTATCAGCCAAATATTAATGCATTTTAATTTAATATAATTATATTAATTATATCCGACACAAAAAAGTCCATTTTTATTTTTGTCGTATTAGCGTGATTTATTAATAAAAAGGTTTTTGGATTCAAATTGTCAGGGGTGCGAACGAGCAGAAGGTTCGTAAATGAATTGCATTAACTACGAGGTTCTAAGTTAGAGGTGTCGCGAAATCTAAGATACAATGTGTGCGGGCTCCGATGTCACGTGATAACAACGTGACCTTCGGACTACGTAACTAACGAACTGACGTTTTATCCCTTTACATATGGTTTTTTTTCCTATTTTTTTATTTAATTTCTTCGTCGTCGGAATCTACTTCTATAAATCGAGCTTCGTTCGCGAAGCGTTTTTGTAAACGAATACGAGGTTTAGCTGGAATAATAAAAAAAGTGATAAAAAAAAAGGCAGGCTTTTTTAATTTCGGAAGCAAAACAATTGATTTCCTTGTAATAAAAAGGGAATTGATAGCAGTCTTTTTATATTTAGTGACGGTTGTAAAAGCTTTTTTTAATAATAAAAGCTCGTTTTCGTTATTCGTCGATTTGGCACGTTTTTTATTAGTAATTTTAGTTTTAGCCAGTTTTGCTTTGGTCGGATAAGATTTTTAAAAAAAACGTATAGCGAATTCAGTTATAAAATTATATGCGTTAATAACGTTTTTTAATAGTTTTTAAAACTAGTCTTCGGCGTTATAGCCGCGCTATTATATAAAATAAAAAAAGTTAGGATTTCGTTTAAAATCGAAAATAGCGTTTATAGCCTATAGCAAGCTGCCGTCGGCGTCGATAAAAACAAATGGTAAGGAAAGGTTTTCCTGTTTTGAAAAAGAATCGTTGTAAGCAAATTTAAGCAAATTGATATAAAAAACGGAATATAATAATCTTTGCTCGAAAAATAGTTTTAATTTATAATTATAAAAGCTTAAAACTTCGGCGATTTTATAAAAACCGTAAAACTTATTATCGAGCTTTTTAATTAATTTGATAAAAATAATATTGCGCTTATTAAAAAACACGCTGTTTCTTATTCGGTAAGCAGAAGCTGGTTGACGGTATCGATTAAAATAGTGTTTTTGGTCGGCCAGCGCTGAAATCAGATTTGTGCGTAATAATAGTTTTATTTTTTTTATTTTATTTGCAAAATCGTTTTTTTTTTGCGTCTGCCATTTGTAACGTGCGAAAAGTCGAGGCTAGAATAAATTTGGGTAAAAAAAAGCTTAATCGGAAATAAAAGCTTTTATTAGCGTAAAAAAAAAGATTCCGATAAAAGCGTTTACAGCGTTATTTGCTGCGAATTCGGCTAGAAAAAGCCAGTTTTCCCAATCTTTTTAAGCGTATTTAATAAATTGTTTTAAATAAAAAAATAAATAAGCGTTTGCGTTTTCGGTTTGGCTATTTGTTTCGAAATAAAAATTAATAAATAGCGTAATATTAGTTTCGAAACGGTAATTAATAACTTTTCAGAATTATAAAACGAACAAAAAGCTTCGGTTTAAAATTACAAAATCGGAAAGGCTATATAAGCGCCAGATATTTTTATAAAACAGCTTGGCTAAATCTAACGCTTTTATAATAAAATAGCAGATTATATAATATCGTTTTTTGATAAAGCGATATATTATTATTATAATTAGATTATTTCGACTTTTATGCTTTTTTACGAAAAAAAAACTTATAAAATCGATTAATATATGGCTCCAACGGCGTAAAAAAATAGACAAAAATTTAAAAAGTCTTTGGTAGCGTTGATTAATGCTTGTATTGCGAAAACAGCCGTTGCAATTGCGCATAAATCTTTTGCAATTTTTAGAAATTAATAGCTAATAATAATTTCTGCTAATAATTTCGTACAATTTGTTTTTTCCGGAATAGCCTGTTTTTATTAAATCATAAGCCATTTGCAAAAGCCAAATGCGAATAAAAATATCCAAATTCGGTATGTTTGGAACGTATAATCGGTTTCGAAAATACAATTTATTATTGCGTATAAAATATTCGGAAAGTTGTAAGTTTTTTGATTTCGAAATACTTTTTAATTTAAGCATTTTTTTTTTGGTAGCAATTTATAATTTATTAGTAAAATAATATTCGTTTAATAATCGTGAAAGCTTTTCGTCGTTTGTTTCGGGTATTTGTTTAAATAAAGCTAGAAAAGCGTTTAAAACTTTAACGTTTAAAACTTCAGTTAAATAATACTTTTTGTGAAAGCTTGGTTTTGGAACTGGATTTTTTCGTTTGAAAAGTTTTAGGGGAGATTTTAAAAACGTCGAGTTAAAAAATCAGATTTGCTATTTTATTTTCCAGGTTTAAATATAATTACGAAATCAAAACCAACTAAAAACTCGTTTCAGCGTATTTAACGTCGGTTAAATTATTTAATTATTATAAAATATTTCAGGTTTCGATGGTCTGTAAATATACGAATTAAATAAGCAGCTTTTTGTAATTCGGCTCGCCAACCTTCGAAACAACGTACAATAGCAAAAAGTTTTTTATTATAAATCTCGTAATTGCATTCGGCTAAATCGAACTTTTTTAATATAAAAGCGATTGGATAAAGCATTTTTATATCGTTTTTTTAAAAAAAGATTTCTAAAAAAACGTAATTAAAAGCGTCGGTTTTAACGAAAACTTTTTTATCAGAATTGAAATAAAATAATATAAATGCAATAATAAAAGCTGATTTAAAAAATTCGAAAGCTTTAATACAATTATTATTAAAATCTTATTTAATATTTTTTTTCGTCAGATTTACCAAAAAAATAACGATGCGAAAAAAATCTTTAATAAAGCGTCGATAAAAATTTGCAAAACCTAAAAACGCTTATACGTTTTTGACGTTAAATGGAAAGATTCAGCTAATAATAGCTTCCAATTTCTTAAGATTCATTTTAACTTTAATAATAAAAATAATTATTTTTAAATAAACGACTTTTTAAATTTCAAATTCGTATTTTTTTATATTTAATTGCAGACCAGCGTCGGAAAAAGCTTAAAAAACGAAGTTAACGTGTTTTTTATATTTTTAAAAATCGTTTAAATAAATTAAAATATCGTTTATATAAGCTATGCAAAAAATATTTAAATAAAATCGTAAAATATCGTTTATACGGAATTAAAAAATGGCAAAAGCGTTGTATAAACCGAAAAGCATAACCAACGATTCGAATAAACCGTATCTCGTATTAAACGCAATAAGCCATTTATGGCCCTTTTTTATTCGAATTTTATTAAAAGCGGCAAAAACGTTAAGTTTAATATAAAACTTCGCTTTACTTAATCGAAAAAGTGTTTTTTAAACTAATAGCAGAAAATACCGGTTTTTAATTATTATAACGTTAAAAGTTTTGTAATCGACGCAAAAACGTAATCCGCTTTTTAATTTTTTCGTAAATAAAACTGGAAAAGCGGCGGAAAAAAAGCTAGCTCGAATCCAACTTTTCTCGAGGTTTTCCTTTAGAAACTTACGTAAAACTTAAAGTTCGTCAACTAATATATTATATAAAAAACCGTATGGAAATATTGCGTTAAAACGAAATTTTATCGTATAATCAACGCTTTTTTTATAAAACGCAAATTTATTAATTTTAATAAAATCGAAAGCGGCCAAATAATAATAATAATATTAAAAAAGTTTTATTCGAAAATCGATTAATAATTTGATTTAAAAGACTAAACGAATATTTTTCAAAAAGGTTTCAGCGAAGTAGAATTCAGCTAATAAATATTATCGTTTAGCTTAAAAAAGTTTTTATCGTAACTGATTTATTTCTGAAAATGCAAAATTAAAATCGTTTTTAATTATAGCGCCGAATTTCTATAAACGTTAATCGATTTCGTATAATAAGACTGAAAATATCTCGACTCCGAGCTAAAAAAATAAAATATTAAAAGCAGCAGCTTCTGTACGGCGAAAAAAAGCTGATTAAACGATTAATTTGTAAAAATAACGTTTTTGAATTAAGCCTAAAACAGCCAATTAATAAAAGTTCTGAAATAAATAATTCGAACGGCAAAAGTCTGAATTAAAGCAAAGAATATTCGTAATTCAATTAATATGAAAATTATATGTTTTAAACCAAGATTTGCCCAAAATAAAATCGTATTTTCCAAGTGTTATAATAAAAGCTGTAACTCGTTCGGTATAGCGAGCGATATTAATTTAAAAAAAAACTTAATAAATAACGTCGCCGTAAATAAAAAAACGTTCGTTAACCACGGTAAGTTTACGTGGATTAATAAATAAAACAAAGGTTAATTCGTAATATTACATAAAAGCATAATTAATAAAATTATCGATAGCTCCGGAATCGTTCAAAAAATAAATTTTAATATATATACTATTAGCAGTTATAATACAAAGCAATACTAAATGTAATTCCGGAACGCTATTTAAAGCAAATAACTCTAATTTATTTTTTAAAAGTTTCTGATAGTAATAATTATTAAAAACAATCAGTTTCCCGACTTTTTTGCTTCGGCTTTAGCCTTTTTAATCCAAAAAAAATCGGGACAATTAGCAGCTCGGTGTTTATCGCTGGCATATTATAAGCAAAAGTTATTAGCAAAAAAAAATAAATTCGGCGAGCTAGCTTTTCGGCGTTACCGATTAAGCGTTTGTTTTTTATTATATCAGCTGCGATTTATATAAATGCTTTGGTTTAAATAGCGCTAAGATTTATAAGATCGCTTTAAATAATAATCGTAATAACAGTTTTAAATATAAAAGCGGAAAAAATGATTTTCGTATTGCGGCCTCCGGTTTTATAATAATTAAAATTCAATTATCGAAAAACGATATCGGTTTCGCGCATTTAAACGCAAAAACTAATAAAATCGGTTTTTAAATCGAAAAGATTAATATACGACAAACGAATAATTATATTAAAATAAAAAGCTTCGCGCAAAATAACGATAGCGGCTTCGTTATTAAATTTAATATAACTTTTAATTTTCAGCCAAATAAAAAAGAAAATAAACAGAAATTGATTATTTTATTTAAAAAATAAAATTCTTTTAAATGCATCTGCTTATTAATTAAAAACACCGAACGATTATTAAAAAATTTAAATTATTTTTACAATAATCAAATAAAAAAAAGTGCCGTTCGTACGTAAACCTTTTTGTAAAACGCTTTTGATTATATCGGAAAAGCGGAAAAAAAAAAAAAAGTTATTTATGCGATTTTATTCGGTCGTATATTAATTTTAATTAAAACGAAATTTTAAAATCATATTTTAAAAAAAAATAGTAAAATGCTTCGTAACGTTGCTAATGCCATCCGAATTTATAAATTTATCGGAATCGGAAAAAACAAATGTTTTTTTTTTTTGCGTTTAAAATATTCGGTATATTTTAATTAATAAAAGCTTATTTTCGGAAATTAGCAAGCTCGGCTTCGCGATTTTAAATCACTTTTTTTTAAAAAGCTTTTTTTTTCTAATATTATATACCGTTTAAATATCCAGTTTCTAAGCGAAATCATTTAATTTAGCTTTAAATAATACTATTATATCGTTCTGTTTTACCGCGTAAGCGAAAATATCGAAAATTTCTTAAAAGCAAGCTTTCGTATTAGCGATCAGAGCGGCGACGATTTGGTCGGAGTATTCAAAATGCTTTAAAATAAAATAATTAAAAGATTTCGACAATTTAAAATGGTCCGATATAACTGGTTAAAAAAAAAACGTAAAATATATTTTATTCCGAAATATAAGCAAAAGCAGAACGGGGTTTTTTAAATATAGGTTTTATATCAGAAAAAGTTGTCGTTTCGTAGTTTCGTATCGTAAAAATTATTTTTAAAAAATCGTAAAAGTTATTATCGCGATAAAATTTATTAATTTTTTGTATACGCAAAAGCAAAACAGAATTGGCAGGCTTTTTCAGCTCGAAGGCTGAAATAAAAGTATTAAAAAGATTTGGTAGTTAATATATTAAAAATGCGAACGAGCAGAAGGTTCGTAAATAAATTGCATTAACTACGAGGTTCTAAGTTAAAGGTGTCGCGAAGTTTAAGATACAATATGTGCGGGCTCCGATGTTACGTGACAACAACGTGACCTTCGGACCACGTGACCAACGAACTGACGTTTCATTCCCTTACACAAATGCAAGTTTTAAAAATACGGTTAAACGTTGTTGTAATAATTAAAAATTTCGAATGTTTTGATTATTGCTATTATTATAGTTTCTAGAACGTCGATCTTTTTAGTTATTAAATTGTTATTATAATAACTGTTATTAAAAATTGATTATTTGGTATTATATATTTTATTAGCGGGCATTTTATGAAAAAACGATTTATGCAAATCGTACGACTTAAGAAAAAACTATTAATTAATTTTAGAAATAAATAATATAATTTTTATTTATATATAATACTAATGCAATAGAGGCAAGCATTTCGGATTTTTTTTTTTTTCATTATTTTTTTTAAGCTTTTAACGTAGCGCTTTTATTTAATAAATAAGAAAACTTGGTTTTTGGTTTTTAATGCGGTTTCGGAAAATAATAATATCTTATATGCTTTTTATAAGCATAAGTATAAAAGGACGTTAGTATTAAATGCATATAATTATAGTTTTTCATTTTTGATACCGATTATAAAAGCTTTGGTAACGATTTTAAGGAAATGCCGATTTATATCCGTTTAGTGAAAATCTGGTAAAAAAGCATTATTTAATATGGATTTTTTTATATTTTTCGCATTTAGTTTTTTTAATAATATAACTGTTCGTAAATAATATTATATTAATGTCTTATTTTTCTTTTAAGCTAATTCTCCGATTTTATTATTAGCATTAATTTTTCCTACCGGGTTTTGGTCAGCTAAATACTAAGTTTTTAAACTAATTAATAACTTTTTGTTTTTTTCATTTTAAAACAATTCGATTTGTTCGCTAAAATGCTATTTATTTTATAATTAAATCTAAACAATTTTGATAATTCATTTTTAAACAAAATAGCAATTACACGTAAGTATAAAGCAGATTCGAAATTAAAAAACCCGAAGATTTTAAAATTATAATCCAAACGGTTAAGCCATTTTTCAACAGATATATCGCCCGTAAAATTATTTAACTTATCAAACCTAAGTAAAAATAATACCGGCATAATTAATAACATATTAAAAACTAAAGTAAATATGGTGCTAATTAATAATGTTTTCTAATATATTATTAATGAATATTATAATAATATATATAATAACGATAAATCCTTTTTTTTTTGTTAAATCCTTTTTTTTTCTTATAATTAACAATTTTTCTTTCAAATATATTACTATTGCTAACACGAGTCTTTTCGTATTTTCCTTTCTGCTTTTAAAAGTCGGTATTTTCGCGGATGTTTCGGGTAATAACTTTTGTGTTATAATTTTTTTTTTTCTGAAGTTTCTAAATGGAAAGCTCTTTTTTTTTAAGTTGCGTTTAGCAGGTTTTTTTCTTTTTATATAAGTAAGTCAGATGCTTATTCACACAATTTCAAAAGGGTTTTAATAAAATCTTTGTTTTTTTTTCTATCGTATCTTTGATATTATATTAATAGTCGAATATGTATGCAAAAAAAAGCAATTGTTTTTGCAATAAAAAAAAAAAGTTAAAAGTTTTATATTCGAATCCTTGCGTCGGTCGCCAAAAAAATGGAACAAGGTAGTTTTTGAAATCGGAAATGTATTATTCTAAAAAAATGGAAGTCTCAGAAAAGTTTAAGTACAAATTGTGCGGGTCCGTGCCCTTAGTCTCGCTTGAAGCCTCAGGCCACAACACCTACCTACCTACTGTAGGTATGTACACAGGTACAGTACCACCTCACTGCAAGCGAGCAAGCGAGCAAGCGAACCAGGAGCGCGCCAAGCCTCGGCTTTTGTTGCACGTCGCACCATCCGACTCTGCTCCTTCTCCCTTCTTCTCTCCGGGGAATGCGCGCCATATCTATCTACACACCCATATCCACAAACACACACACACATACATTTATGTTATAATTGTTTACGTACATATATAAACAAAAGACGCAGCATTTTGTTGCACATCGCAATTGATAACATGTCGATTATAGGCATATGAATCCGTCCCTTCCATCTTCAGAACGCGCGACTGAGATGGAAAGTGGGTGGGCAAGTAGAAATATAAATAATTCAGTATGTACCTAGTGTAAGTAGGTCTTGCAGTACTGTACTGTATGTACCTGAATGAAGTACAGCACCGCCTTGAAAAATCAAAGGAAAAAAACGAGACTTGAGGTTGGCGTTCCCTCGAGGAAAACTCAAGTGAAGCTCTGCTGGATGTCAGCGTCAATAAAACCCTTACACTCGCACCGTCTTCGTCATCATTTCAGCAGTCGGCGGGCAGATGCGGAGTGGAATCGCATCTTCATTCCCACCAGATAGAAAGAATGTACACCTCAGCACCATCCAGTCCCTTCCGCCCGCGCTGCGCCAGAGCGCCATGATACAGTCACTCGTCCCTAATCACCGTACTGTACTATACCGCCAGCTCCATGTTCTCGAGATGCCCCTGGATTTCACATCAAATCCCCATCAGTATCATATGGCCCAGGATCACTGAGATCATCTTCGCCATCAGTGTCGGGATGCCCGTGCGCAAACCTCATCCTCTGTCTGTCCAGCCTCTCCTGCCGGGACAAGCCCGCCGAGCGGTGATAGTCCGGATCCGCCTCCAGTTTCTCGTTGACGCGCAGGCCCATCTTGGGCTCGGCTTCGTCGTCGGCTCCGTCGTTCCATGAATGCACCGTGCAAGTCCCGTTCGACAAGCCATACCCGTTCCACGCCGAGGCCACGATCATCGGCGCGTTGGGGTGCCAACTCGCATCTCGCACACACGTCCTCCACGGCGCGCCATCATCCACATCGGCCCACTCGTGGTGCAGAGCTCGTGGCCGCGTGTTACGCGTGGCGCCGTAGACATCAATCGTGCCGGCAAGCGTCGCGTCCATGTTGTAGATGTAGACCTTGCCGTCTTCGCTGCCGGAGTACACGTATCGTGAGTTGGTGCTGGCGGGAGGGGAGAAGTGGCAGCGGATCAGAGTGCGCAGGACTTTGTGGCCACGGAAGGTGACGACGGAGTTGTCGTCTGGGTCTTGGTACCAGTCATCTGGGTCGTAGGCGCCCCAGCGGTAGTCGAAGTGCTCCTCGTTGTTCACGCGCCGGCGCGGCTTGATCTCTTCGAATTTGCTCGAGGGCATCACCATGCGCAAATCCCAAAGCTTCATGCTCTGGTCTTTGCCGTTGCTGAGAATGTATCCTGTATAATAAGCTAAGCGTGATCAATCAAAGGGAGAGAGAGATCACCTACGGCCGTCTCCTTTGCTATCGATGTAGGTGAGACCTTCGATATGACCAACAAAGGCCCCTGCGGCACGACTGTCTCCCATACTCCGCGTGTCCCAGACCTTGAGGGTGGTATCATCTGACCCAGAATAGAGAATGTGTGGCGAAGACTTGTCAGCAAAACACACCGCATTGACATCGTCATCATGTCCAAAAATTCGGTGCAACTGTTTGCGCGACTCGATATCATAAACCACCACAGAGCCTCCTGTCGTGCCAGCTACCAGCCGTCGCCCATCCCCGGAGTAGCGAATCGTCCAGATGCCAAAAGATCGATAATGTGTGCCATAGAGCCGCCTTGCATATTCGGCATCAGCTCCACGATCCCCTTCGCTTGTAATCGATAGGTCCAGGACATAAGGGTCTCCACCATCATTCGGATCGGTCGGTGCAAGACACACTTGGCTCTGAATGGATGTATACGCTAGGTATCTGTTATCGGGACTTAGAGAGGCATCGGTGAGAGTCCACTGTCCCATGGGATATTGCACGGTTTTGTAGTATCTCCACTTGTATGGGTTCGAGGTGTCGTACATGCGAACTTTGAAATCCTTGTTGGCGGAAAAGAAGAAGTTTCCGTCATCCGAGAACTGGCCCGAGTAGACCGGTTGATTGTAATGGATGATCATGTCGGCATTCGAGGCAGGGATCATATCCTAGATCGATGTCAGCGTACTTCCATCACAATCTCTGCCGCAAGTTTTACCTGGGCCATGAGCCTTTGGTTGAGCTTTTGCCGGGCTGGACTTTGAATTGCCAATTCTCGTTCCAGGATGCGTAGTGCGAGCTTCTTCTTCTTTCCAAGACTGTTCCTGTCATTCGACGTAACCGAGTATGCTGGATCCGCGCCAAATGCCCCCGAGTTCATCAGCTCTGCCCCTTTCTCCGACGGCACCTTCGGAAATCGATCAGGATCTAAAATCCGTCTGCGGCGTCTCGACCCCCGGTTTGGGTTGAAGTCTGCATCGTCGTCATCTTCATCCTCCAGACCGGCATCGGAAATTCGGAGAAGCCTACCGAACTGCGTATTCCGGAGTATGTGCAAGAGTCGCCGCTGACGAGCGACTGTGAGTCCCAAGATGATGAGCAAGAGGTTCTGTAAGAATGCGTAGAAGTGTGGCTCACGAAGTAAGACCCCTTCATCCGCCGGTCCTGGGTCACCTCCTCCAACCGCTCCGTCGAGGTCGTCGGCGTCCACTTCGACCTCGACCTCGACCTCCTCGAATTCTATGTCCTCGTCACCTGGGGCCGCACGTCAGCTCCCACTAGAGCTTAATGTTCGAGCAAAGGGAACATCTTTTACCGTCATCGTCGTCGTCGTCGTCTTCTTCTTCTTCTTCTTCTTCTTCTTCTTCTTCTTCTCCTTCTTCTTCTTCTTCTCCTTCTTCTTCTTCTTCTTCTTCCATCTCTTCGTACTCCAAGTCCACCCCGTCCTCGCCTCCATCTCCAGCTTCCCGGTGGCGATGCAGTAGACTCTGGATGAAGGCATCGTTCGGAAGCTCATCCTCGTCCATGTCTCTCTCGTTGTGTTGATTTTCGGGATTAGAGGACATGGTGGCGAGGGTTTGACAGAAGCTCAGAAATACGCATACAGACAGACGCAACTATGGAGTACGATTGAAAGACTTGTCGGCTTCGTTATAAGGATATTGAGATGTGATGTCGTCCATGTCGATGATGCAGATACTAAGTCAATTAATCGATAAGCGGAGATAGTGACGGCGATAACGACCCCGCCTGGTCGGCACTTACACTTCTCCACTATGTACCGATGCGGTTAGCGGCTTTTCCTCGCTTGCGCCCAGCAAAACTTCAACCGAGAAAACCACAATGTCAACAGTTCGCATAGTTTTCGAGTTGGCAACAACTACTTCTATTGTGTCTCTGTCTACAAGTCTACATCAGGGACAAAGTTTCAACCGCAAACTGCGACGTGCACGCCAGAAACACGTGCTCCCGCACACCTGTGTGAGGTATCCAGGCAGGTCTGTTGATTGGTCTATCATGGCTTTTCCTTCATAGGCAGGCAGGCAGGCTATAAGCATAGGTATATGTCGAGGAAAGGTAAAGTGAATGAAGAGCAGTATAAGCTAAAGCCAAAAGCCGAACCTCGCTCGTTCTCAGGTCAACTCTTGTCGAAGCTGATGCCAGACTCGAATGCTCGTACCGTTTCTACTAGCAGGTCGCCATGTACTGCATCTTCAGCCTCATGGCGACGAGCCAGCTGGAATGGCTCAGTCGTAAGAAAGGCAGCTGCTGTACTTGAGAGATCTCCCGTTGTACCAACGGCTTCGGTCGTACTGCTTCTCCTGCACAGGATCCAATGCCATGCCGTCACGTCAAGCACGCTGGACGGCGCAGTTTTCAGCCGTCAACATGGATACGGCCGCACTGGACCATCGTGCTATTTTGTGGCCCAGGGAGAAATCACTTGCTGCCCTCTATGCTGTCAACAACGATCAGATGATCTTGGACGAGAAGCTCGAGTACCTAGATTCCGTACAGCTATACGATATCCTCGCTGATGTGCTACTACCTATGGCTCCATCGGTACAATGCTGAGAAGACCTCCGCACGCCGCAGCTGAGATTTCAATATTCCAGGTGCGTAGCGATTATCGGTCATTGCATGAGGATACTCGTTAGAATATACCCTCACTCACTGCACTATCTTTTGGAGAAAACACGTGTTGGAACCATGGAGTGAGCACGGCGTGCAAAGTTCGAATGACGGCTATCCGTAGCCAAAATGTCTTTCTTGCAGCGGGACTGATATTGCGCATTAGAAAGATCTGCAACGTGGCTACTCGTACATCATTCATTCTCCTCGTGGTAGCCATGCCTACCGAGACACAACACGAGTCGGCACAAATGTCCTCCGTAGGTTGCAAAATCGCTGTCGCAATCCTCCAAGAATGTTGGTAAATACCTCCTCTGTGGTTGTAGAGCCACACCTCGCAAGATACCTACCGGAACGTCTTCCACCCTCGTTACTCACGATGGACAGGGCACCTCTTTCTGGCCTTCTCAAACCCAATATAGGCACCTCGTACGGCGCATGGCCTGCAGTATCCAGCCTTATCCGCATGTTTTATTGGCACAGAGGCAAGCTCAGCCATTTTTCATCCACAGAAATGTTTGGATTCGTGTGATACAAAAGCCCCAAAGGTTCAGTGGAGGAGACATGCACGTATCCGGTACGAAGTCAGAGGTATCACGACACGAGACGTGTTTTCGGCCAAATACGCCGATCGCTCAAGAGCATGCTCAACGAATGTTGGTACTTCACTCGAACGACGTCGCTGCCTTTTCCACAATGGGTTTCCCTCTGTGACTGACGTTTGTATGTCTTTATTTTTAGTTTTCAGCGACTGGCCCCATGACGGAGTCCTCGATAGCGCATAGTTTGTGTGGACTTCCCAATTCAACGACCAATGACACGATTTGAATCTGATTTGCCTATTCGAAGTTTTCAAGTCACTAGGCTACCATAGATTGTACTTGAAGTCGACGCTGGCTGTGCAGGGGAGAAAGGGCTCGGAAGGATCTTCCTGCAGGTGAGTTCAAGGACATAAGCACCCTGACTTTGGAGAGCCACGGCTATCTCGATGCTGATATCAGCTCCCCGTGTGATTTGAGAATTAAGTATAACAGTGTAGAGCGCGCCGATGAAACTTTCCATTACTCTGTACTGATTTCTCCCCCCATACCAACAACGCCTGACAGAATTGGGATACCAAACTTCTCAACATGAACGCCAGATCAACTCTTCGACACCACGCGCCTCAAGCGACGCCAAAGCCTTTGAAGGCTAGGAAGTATAGGTCTTCCTGTGACGCATGCAGCGCATCAAAAGTCAAGTGCAACCAGGGGAAACCACATTGCGCTCGATGTATGAATCTGGGCCTCGAATGCAATTACAGCCCTTCGCGTAGAATGGGAAAGCCACCAGCCTCTGCTCGGAAACTCATCAACTCGTCGAGTACTTGTCAATTAGCAAAGCCATCTTCACCGAGACCCGAATTGCGCTTTCATTCGACGAAAAAGAGACAATCATCCCCGTCAACATCCTTCTCGGAGCCATGGATACACCCTCTACGATCAGACCAGGGCCACGTTCCTGCCGAGTTCTCAATCATAAACGACCCGGGGCTTTTGGGTATCGATTGGCAAAACGCATTTTACGAGTCTCCCATGCCAACTTTCGACAATCCGTCTTTCGCGCTCCAGAACCCCCTCACGAGCTCAAACTGCGCAGACCTATCATTCGACTTGGGCACAAGTGCAGAGCACCCACAACTCCAACACAACAGCTCATACATCCTGAGCGACAACAGCAGCAACACGGCAATGCGCGACCACCTCCACCGCTTCCCACCCTGCTTCACACCCTGTTCCCCGCTCCAGACGCAACAAGAACTCTCCCCGCCGTCCGGCATATGCTCACCCAAGCCCTCCTCCGCACCTCATCTCCCCATCATTGCACACCCCTTACATGATCGAAGGGACCTCTTCAACCCCCACTTCCCCACAGACAACAGCACGCAAACCACAAACGCTCACACCCTCCTCTCGCCCCTCTGCCCTCGAACCCCCCACTTTGCGCTCGCCATCGCCCTAACCTGCGTCAAGCTCCTCCAGCACAGCGAGGCCATCATCCACGCCACGCCGCCTCCTCAGCGCCGCTTCTTCACGCCTGAAGAGTGGACCGAGGGGGGGAGACTGGCAGGCGAAGGCGGAGCAGAAGCGAGCCACCATCTCAGTCGCAGGCTCGGGATCCAGGGCGCCGCCGACGAGCTGTGCAGAGTCAAGAGCTTGGTCGATCGGTTCACGAGCAAGTATTGCTGCGGCGATGCCGACGCCGATGTCGACGTTGACGAGAGGGACGAAGCCGACGCGGACGCGGGTGATCGGGGCATGTACGCTGCGCTGGAGGTGTTTTTGCGCTCGAAGCTGGCGGACGATGTGTGGTTTGATGCGAGCTGGAGCTCGGTATTAGAATCTGCATTGGGAACCAGCGAACCTTGTTGAGCTTTAAATAAGTAGGCAGGTAGCTTTGAACAAGTAGGTAGGTACAGTACCTAGGTAGTGACTACTGGTATGAGGATCGAACTTGTTATCATGATTGTTCGTGTCTGCGTATGTACGTGCGTGCGAAGCTAGCTCATTTGCGGTGCTGTGTTGCGGATTGGGCGGGACTGCATTCGTGCACTTCCTGGAATCACTGTACCTCCTAATCAAGTCCGGAGCAAACAACCTCAGTCAACCCAAGTGAGCGGACGCGGGAGGGGGATGGGGGGTTCAGTGGATCGGACACGGATCCCGGTTCTCGCTTGAGAAGTGCGGTCGGCAGTCGAACCCCTGAAAATGCAGTTTAAGTTGTAAACAAACACAACGGGAACTACAAGCGAGCAGGAGGTCGCCCCCCCCCCGCGCCCTTCCAATCCCCTGGTCGCTTCAAACGATGGGATGCACTGAGGGTATACTTGCCAATCGTTGCATACCCACTCGACGTCTGTGAAAGTGGCACAGGTAAGTTACGCTGGAAAGTGAGGGCTATGGAGAGAACTCTCTCTCTCTGAATTTGCTTTTCCTGATCCCATCCACCCATCCCATTATCTGCGAGTCGAAAAGCGCTTAAGCCAAATGACCCTCTTGAAAATACAGAGAAGCCTCTAATCATGCCTGCAACACAGTACTCAACCCCACGTCTACTAACAAAACAAGGTACTCAAACAGGCACCCGGCCCCTCCGACTGGGATGGATGGCGCTCTCGTCCAGCTCGTTCTTCTTCCCGCTCTCGGCCTGCTTCGTCAGCTTCGCCCCCTTCTCCTCCGCGATGCGGCGCGCGCGCTCCTCGCCCAGCTTCGTGTTCTTCTCTTTGATCTTCTCCTTGCGGACGTTGGTGTTGCCGCCGCCTCCGGCACTGTGCGCGCGTTTATTGTTAGCTCGATCCCACGACAATGTCCAGAGAGTACAGATGGAAAGGTGTAGGGGGATGGGTACTACGGGTGGAAGAGGGTGAAACGTACGTCAGCTCGCAGTTGATCTGTCGCGGCGCACTCTTCCCGTCGTCGAACATCGAGTGGTGGAACAGCTTCAGACACGTCTTCATGTGGTCGTAGTTCTCGAACTCGATGAACGCGATGCCGCGGCCCTTCGTCGGGTTGCCCTTCTCACTAAGCGCACGCACCGACTTGGGCTTGATCGAGGCGAAGTGCTTCGTGATCGAAGCCACGTCGGCCGTGAAGGGAAGGTTGCCTGTATTCATGTCTTGTCAGCTTGGCCGTCCTCGCGGGTTGGGCTGGTGAGTGAGTGAGTGGCCAGACATACCAACAAACACGATAAACTTCGCTGGTCGGCGGTTGTCGTCCTCGTCCTTGTGGCCCTCGACAGGATCGCCATTGGCGCCCGTCGCCTGGCCCTTCCTCTTCTTCTCCCGATTGCGGTTATTCTTCTTCGACTTGCTCTCCTCATCAGCCTCCCTCTTCCCCTGTGACTTCTCCTCGTCCTTCGTTTCCACGACCGCAGTAGCTGTGGGAGCTGTGTCTTTCATCCCATTCGCAGCCGCGTCCGCCGCCTCTTTCGCTTTCCGCTCGGCTTTCCGCTCCTTTTTCGACTTCTTTGGCTCTGCTTCTGCTTCTCCCGGCCCATCTGCCATATCCACATCCGCAGCCGGTTCCTCTATAGCCTTCGACTTCTTCTCCTTCTTCTCCCTCTTCTCTTTTTCCTGTTTCTTTTCCAACTTGCCATTCACCTCCTCGTTCGCAACCTCACTCTCAGCCTCCTCCTTCTTCCTCTTCTTCCTCTCCTTCTTGCTCTCCTTCTCCCCGTTCACAGCGGGCGACTCCTCATCCTCCGCATCCCTAACTCGTTTCCTCTTCTTCGACTCTTTCTTCTCCGATTTCGCGACCTCTGGCTCTGGCTCGGCCGTCCACGCAGCAGGAACATCGGGGATTTGGTCCTCGGCGGCGCGCTTCTTGGCTTTACGCTCGGCACGTGTGGCTTCTGTTCGCGTTTTGCCCATTGTTGGTAGTAATGCTGAGGATCAATGGGTGCGATGTGCAATTTACATCGATGCGGGTTGATTTTTATTTTCGAGATTTTTTTTTTGGTAGTGGGTGGGGCGCTGGATTCTGCCAACAAGCTTCATGTGGGCGGTGAGGAGCGATGCCAGCCGCCCCGGTTTATTTTGTGGGAGGACAAGCCTCTTTCGACAGCACGGTTAGCGTTGATAGCAACAACGGCAATTGGTATAAGTAGCCGGTATCCGGTATTTCTAACCATAACCGATAGATCAGTACAAGTCGCCAGTATCTGCAAAGCTATTTTATTCGAAGCGAATTTAAGAAACTTAATGAATGTTACCTATAGTCCTTAGTGGTAGTGGCAGTGGTCTAAATGGTGCTTGCTACTACCTTTTAAGAAAGTGAACTTGGTTTCAATTTATGAATTCTTAGGCAATGGCGCGAGCCTTCTTACAGCCCTCGATTTCTTTCCTACTATAGCATATTTAACGTGAATATCATAGTGGCAAAAACCCACAAAGCAATGCAGTTTTAATCAGTCAGTCACTCGACAAGTATAATTTGTAGAAATTCAAATTCTTTAAGGCTGTACAAAATCATAGTCGAATGGCATATTCATTGCCTTTTGCTATAATAGCTTTACATAATTGCATTGATCGTGGGTTTCAAGTTGTGGGACTCACTTGCTTTCTGGCTTAAGATGATAAAGCTAATTGCTAGTTGCTTTCTGCAGATCTTACAGAAGTGGTTTTCTCCAAAAATCAACGCTTCAGATTTTCTTTCAAGATTTAACCTGAAACGTCAGATAAACATCACCTGATAACCGCGTTAAGCATCGACAGCAGTATTTACAGTGATAATCATGCTTTAAAATTATGTTTTCGGTCCGAGCTAATATCTGAGTGGTTTTGAAAAGAAAATAAAAAAAATTGCATTTGTACCCAAACCACGTAAAAAAAAAAACTATCAAAAACATTGTTATATAGGATATTACGGCTAGACCTCGACTTCGAAGTTGTCATTGATACTACTTTGCTGATAATTTCAAATAACTAACTAAAGGGTGTCTATTTATATTCAGAGCTCGAGCGCGGAAAAATGAAAACAATGATTCACATAGGCCAACATTCACTATGATTCATCCCTTCACGGTACATCTAGCGTCGATAGCAACATCTGTATTAATAGCAACATCCTAGAGTAAGTGATATTATTTACCTATTCAAAGCTGCATATATACTAATCCTTTGATTTAATTCTTTTTTACAAACAATGCAAAGAAGTAAAACACTACAAAATAAATACTTGGATCCAAGATTAAACAATGCACCTCGACTCGGGAGATACTTGCGTGGCAAACCTTTCTTACGGAATTGTTTCTTCCCGTAGGATTATCCGTAATTAAACTCGATTAAACTCGCTTCACGTACAAGGCGTAAAGGAATTTGTTTATCCAAGCAAACTGTGATTTATTATAACCTAAATGAAATAGTTACACGTTTCTGTTTGTTTATCTTGAAATTGACAACAAACGCCAAATTAGGCAAATACAAATCAAATTCACAAGCTGAGTCAGCCAACTTTCCTAGCTTAGTGAGATAAGCAGTGGATGCAAAACATGATATTGTACCCCGATTAAGGGGCATGCAGCAATTAAATACCAGTATACTTCATATTCAATAGCAGTCGACTATTTTTGTTCCAGCACCGATTAATATCAGAATTAAAAAGAACCGAAGCTTTTAATGCACAAGCGTAATTGACGCTACCATTACAAAACATGCACGCCTGACCACGATCCGTTGGATAGTTCGACCGCAAGGGGTATAGACATAACGCCAGATGTAAATGCCAGGTCAAAAATTTACCAGTAGAGTATCTTCAACTTTCCAAACCCATAATAAGTAACGCCAAGTGGAGAGTGTTAACAACCAAGGAAGCTCCTTTTTAAAGAATAGAACACCAATTAAATCGCAAACCAAAAACACATTCGCGGCCGAAGACCAAAGCACAGGCACTCCTCGAACGCCTCCCGCTTAGAAACATCACAGTCTACGAAAGCGGCTCGCCCACTGCGCGTCTCGCACCGAAAACCACCGTCACTGGGATGAGTTCATCGGGTCAGCATTGTTAATGAAATTCTGCAAGCATTTGACCTGTTCCGGGTGCAACGGGGGATTCTGCTCCGTGGAGATAATGCTGTTGATATCCATCGTCCCAGCCATAGCGTTCTCGCCCATCGGGCCCGTGCTGCCGCTCTCAAACGGCCACGGCCCAGAAAAGCTATCCCACTCGCTTGTCTGCGGGTACGCGAGACTGTCCATACTGGGTAGCTGGTTGAGGTTCTTATCTAGCTGCGCGCGTTCGGGCCGGGAAGTCTCGTCCTCGGCCGGCTGCGATCTCGACGTTTCGTCGGGTTTGGTAGGGCTGCTGGCGTCAGCAGCGTGACGAGCTTTCCATAGCTCCTTAAATCGGTTTCGGAACCGGTCTCTTAGGTCCGTCGCTGTCCTGTGCCCGAAACCGTACTCTGTGTCATTGATAGCTTGTATCCAGTTGGTGCCGTACGTTTTGTACGCGGCGAAAAGCTTTCGGTCTTCTTCAGCTGTAAATTGAACTCTCGGCCGACGAACCGAGCTCTTTACATTGGCGACTTCTACTCCTGATATCTCAGCGAACTCCTCATCGGTGATTCGCTTAGACTTGCTTTTCTTCGGCTTGGACGTTTTTTGCTTATTGCCTGGCGTGGCGGAGCCCGAGTCATCGTCATCAGAAATGCTTGATGCCCGCCGCTGCTGCTGCGGCTCTGCTTGTAAGCCAGGCGGGCACAGGGTTCGCCAACGGTCCTTCAAGTCGGTGGGCCTTCGACCCTTGAGAGCTAGGATAGGTTTGTATTCAGGACAATTTAAAATTAGTTTCCAGTCACCAACCCCGAATTTGCCAACGCCACGTATCAGAGCGTACGTCTCATCTTTGTCCCACGGCCTCCTAGGGCCCGTCTTTGTCTTCGGTTTTGGAGCTGGCATTGGCGGAAGTGGTTGCTCGTCAAGTCCATTCTTCTCGGCGTCAAACAGGGAGGAGATTACGTTGCTCATAGTAGCATTTACCGCCGCAGCTTGCGGTGCTACTGTAACACCTGTGCTCTTACTAGATACGGCTTGACTGAGTTCGTCTGCAGGAGTGTGGTCGTTATTAAAGGACATGTCGGTCCTCGCCTTGACCTCGGGCTGCTGAGCTTGAAAATGAATAGTGTTGAGACTGCCTCTACCGTGGCTGTCATTGATCGAACTTGCCATTGGCCCATACTTCTCTCCTTGGTGCTCTTCGCCGAGGTCGAGAGGAACGAGCATAGGTGGCAGGGTGGCCTTCTGCTGTTTCTTCGTCACGGCCGGCTGCGGAAGCTCCCGATCCTTCTTGCTCTGCTCCATGGTAGAGTTCCAGTTGACAAGGCCTCCGAAACCGAAATCCATGCTCGGATCCAGAATGCTATTCAGATCGTGGCGTGACGAGCCGCCAACAGATCTTTCTGTACCGGCATCTCCAAAGGTATGTGAGGTATCGCCCCTGTATGATGCTATCGGTTGATCGTTATTCCAATGGTCGTCATGCGGAGGCATCCCTGGATTAAGCCTCGTGTCTCTGTGGAGTTGCAGGGACGGCTCATCATGTAGAAAGCTAACATTTGGTTCAATGGGGGCTGGACCACTTGTCTGCCTCGCGACGCGAGGTGGGTTCGAATTGAACAAGTCTGGTTCGGCATTCTCATTGTTGAGTACGCCCAGCACTGTGTCAAAGTCAGTGGTGATCTCTGTAGAGCCCCAGCTTTGAAATCGTCTTGATGTCTCCGCTGCAAAGACAAGATCTTCGCCCCTTCAAAATCCCAAGATACGACTAAAGACTTGGGCACAGACGGTACGGATCGATTGTGGTGTTACTACTGCCGTAGTCCATGGCAGGCAAGAAGGTTGTGCCGTTCGCGCAAGAGGCCAGAGACGTGGTCGTAGTTCCGTGTTCCGGGCGAGATCAGGAGATCAGGAAGTCTCAAGCAGAAACGTTGGAGAGGCATGAGGCAACATTTGTACGCAGCATTTACAAACGTGGTGAGGTTGTGTAAGTGAGATCCATCTCGGAAACATGAAATCATGTGTTAGCCGCAAGGCTGCTGAATCGACACAGGCCACTCACTCCACTTCAGCCTCGCCTCGCTTGACACGTCTGCCGCGACCCCCCCTTTTCAACCCCGTCAGCCTCGTCTACACTTACTGTACTGTATGTCACATAGATACAGCACCTTACTTCAGCCATACAACCATGACTTCAATCCTCCCTCCAATTCCTCGCTTCGTGTTTACGGTCTTCGAGCCCATCTCCCTGTAAGCTCCTGTCTGTCTTGCCCTCGATTGTCGACCATCAGCTTAACATCTCAATGCCAACAGAGTAGCCGGGTGTCTAGGGACCTGGATCTCAGCCGAATGGTTCGTGGCCGAGCAGATTCCCAACTCCTCGCAAAGCGCCATCTCAAACAACGCGAGCGTGGTGACCTACCAGTTTGTCTTCCCACATACATCCCCCTCACTCCTCCTTCTCCCGATCACCAATTCCCTTATTTACAACCGCCAAAAATGCTCATGTAAATAGACTCGGCAATTGCTACCTGCTTCTGTGCCTCGTCGGGCTGGGCGTCTTGTACACGACGACCGAAGCAAAGGTGGTCCGCAACTACGTGCTTGCGCTGTGGCTGGCCGACATCTCGCACGTGGGCATCACGTACTGGATGGTCAACTATGATCAGAAGATTGCTGTCGCGGATTGGAACGCGACGACGTGGGGGAATATCGGCGTCACGGTGCGTTAAGGGCTATCCGCGTCCTACTTGCAACGGTAGTTAACATAGGATTTCAGGCTTTCTTATTCCTGGTTCGTACAGGCTACCTTCTCGGCCTCTTCGGACCGGATCGCAACCCCGTGATTCCGTGGAAGAAAGCCCAGTGAGAAGCACGTATACTGTCGCGAGAATAATCTATAGCGAAGAGGTGTAGTTCTCTATGTCGAGATGGTGCATTGCATTTATACCCTGCGTTGTTTTTGGCGTTTGTTTTCTCTCGTGGACTTGCAGCGAAGCCGATGCGCATCTACTTCGTGACTTCAAACCATCAGACCTGGAGGTCTATCTGCTCTCATGTTGTTTTAAAAGCCCCCTCTATTGAGATATCTAGGGCTGCGACCTTTATTTCGCTAAGCCTGATTGATAATTTCAAGTATACCTGACCTTAGACCAAGCCAAAGGTCAAAGTCTGACACTTTCGGCCTGGGGACTTTGAGTGGGAACATCACGTCGTGGTACAATATTGGTGAGTTCGAATGCGAAATTGGGTCAGGACGATCTGGAATTTGTCGGGCTTCAATGCGTTGCGCATCGCTGTTCCTAGGGTACATGCATATGAACTTGATGGTCAGAGTACATTATCGTCTGTTACTTTGCTCCATCCCCAACTGAACGCCTGCAATGCTCTTTCCAAAACGCCTACAGATTCTAATTCTGCCCATGCGCCGCCCAGTAAACGAGAAACAATACACGTGAAGTGAGTGAGAGGCAGACTAGTCATTCTTGCTGTCTTGGTCGTCATCCTTGCGAGGCTCGAAGTTCGTCTGTAGAGGTTAAGTCAGCAGGCGATGGTACAATAAGCAGAGAGACAGAAGGTAAGAAACGGAACAACCTACAGCGTTCCCATTGTAGAACTGCTGTTTATCCTTCTTCGGCTCGCGATCACGCAGGGAATGGACGTTGATGGTAGTAGATGGCGGAGAAGGAGCAGTGGGTTGCCGTGGTGTTGTGGTCTGAGCAGAACCCGCGGCTGGCCCTCCGCCCAGAAAGCTGCCCAGGACACCGGCCACCAGTCCGACGCCAGAAGAGACAATACCGTAGCCGCCGGTTACTGCTTTAGAGACCAAGCTGGAATTTCCCTCGTAAGCAGAGGTGTAACCAGCGATGGGGAGCAAGATCAGGGTTGCACTTGGCGTCAGTCCAACATCCGCTAAGCTCTTTTCTTCCTCGCTAGCTTGGATGTTTTTGTTCGGTAGAGGGCTGAGCACCTGCTTGAATGTATAGGGAACATCTCCCTCCTGCTTTTCATCTACCCAGGGGCGGACGTCCTTTGCCAGTGTGCCTGTAGACGGGAACCGAGAGCGAATGGTGGAGCCGTCGAACAGGCGTACCTGGAGAGCACATTCCTTCGCATTGGCACCTCTTGTCGACACAGTGCTTGCGTCACCAGTGGCTTCGACTTCCTTGCCCTTTCCCTCTCGCTCAGCTTTTCTAGTTGCTGCCGCCTCGCGTCGCGCAGCCTTGTCATCCTCTACTCGCTTGAGGATACGAGCGCGTTCCTCTTTGGCCTCCTGCTGGCGCTTGCGTTGCTGCTGAGCATATTTTTGGTCGGCTGCAGATCGTGGGTTGGCTGCCTCGGCTGCTTCACGGCGAGCCTTTGCCTCGGCTGCTCTTTGGGCTTTGTCTTTAGCGTCTTGCTCTGCCTTCTGTTTTTCCAGTCGAGCAGCACGCTCGGCGAGGACCGCTTGCACGGGGGTGGCTTGTTGATCAGCTCTCGAGGGAGCAGAGGTGGCGGCTTCTTGAGGTGCTGATGGAGCTGTGGAGGACTCCCCAGCAGATTGCGAGGCCTGGCTGGTGGGTAGAGGTGCAGGAGGCGTGTCTCGTGATTGGAAGACCACGTCCAGACGCTTCAGAAATTCCTCCCTTGATACACCGGAGGAAATATACTCCTTCAAATTACCATTACTAAGTCAACGAGTTAGCGATTTCGAGTTAAGAGCATGTACGTAAGTGCAGTGATAGGCAGATAGAATGCAGAGGCGCTACGATGCTTTCAAACACCAAAAAATAGGAGACAGATGACTTGACGATTGACATGTTTTGGAGTAGGCAGCAAAGAAAACCACCAAAAGGAAAGGCAAACTCACTGAATAAGAACAAGCGTCGGCGTCTTAGGCAAAGGGAAGATAGCAGCAAGGTAGTTCGCCTCCTGAGACCCAGCCACCAACCGGAGCGAGATAGTCTGCTCTGCCAAAGCGGACTGTAACTTTTCCAATAAATCAGCAAAGGACCATCAAAACCCGAGTTCAGAGAACAAAATACCGAGCTCTCTTGCAAGAAATCATTCTCCCAAAGCTGACTTTCTTCGCCGCCATCTAAACACATGTCAGTTCCAGAACCCTGTAAGAAGCCACGGACAGAGCGTCTACAGAGGATGCTTACCCGTGACGAAACAGGCAACGAGCTTTGCCTCAACCAAAGCCTTCTCGATGCCGCTCTTCAGATCGCCTTGATAGAACATAGTTTTGAAGCTGAAGTTGTAGGAATCGTTGTGACGTTGTTGACGACACGGAGGTGTCGAAATGGGCACAGGCAGCTTTTAAGGCAAGGAGCTCGCTCGCCAAGCCAACCAGTGGCGCTAGCAAGCCAGCCAATCGACGACTCCAGCAACTTTACATTCAATATATTCAACTTTAAACAAAATCAAAGTGCTGGACTACCACTTACTGACTCCAGGAGCATCTAATACTTCCATGCAAAAATGAACGTCTCCGCTGCTTTTGTGCGGCAAGCTCGGAGCTTGACAGACACCTCGACGTCCAACATCGTGAAAGGTGTGAGAAGGAGAGCAGCAGTCAGGATTTGTCCCCAATGCAGATATATGTCGCAGAGCAATCGGCGCGCAAAGGCCCAGCCAGCCGACAACCCAGAATTCATGTCGATAGTCGACAATCCGCCGAACCTGGTGCGCGCCGGCAAAAGACATGGACCTGGGCTGATCATACTCGGTACTTGCTCCTTGTTCAGTTCCTCCCCAAGCTCTCCACCCCCCCCTCTTCTTTTCTCCTCTATGATTTATAAATCCAGATCTTTGACTGATGGATATCTTTCTAAAATGTAGCTTTGATCCCCCTCACGGCCTTCGCGCTCGGGACGTGGCAAGTCCAGCGCCTGGACTGGAAATCAAAACTCATCGCCAAGTTCGAAGACCGTCTGGTGCGCCCTCCCCTCCCGCTGCCCCCTCACGTCGACCCTTCCGCCATCCACGACTTTGACTACCGCCGCATATACGCGACTGGCAAACTCCGGCACGACCAGGAGATGCTCATAGGTCCCCGCATGCACGACGGTACGGACGGCTATCTGGTGATCACGCCGCTGGAGAGAGAGGGAGACGGCACCACGGTGTTGGTCAATCGAGGCTGGATAAGCAAGAAATTCAAGAAGCAGGAAAAGAGGAAGGCCGGATTGCCGCAGGGAGAGGTGACGGTGGAGGGCTTGTTGAGGGAGCCGTGGAAGAGGAATATGTTCACGCCGGAGAACAAGGCGGAGAAGGGGGAGTTTTACTTTCCGGATGTGAAACAGATGGCCGAGTTGACGGGGAGTCAGGCGGTCTGGATCGAGGAGACTATGGGTATGCCCCCATCGTACCTCACTGCGGATTTGGGAGGGGGAAGACTGGGAGGGGGAAGACTGGGATGGGGAGAACTGAACATCGGGTTAACATGGCAATAGATCCGGACTTGCTCAAATCTTGGGATCGCGAGGCAAAGGGCATTCCCATAGGTAGACCGGCTGAGGTCAACCTGAGAAATAACCATGTACAGTATATTTTTACATGGTAAGCACACATCCGACCCCCAGATGCTTGCCCAT
This sequence comes from Blumeriella jaapii, assembly GCA_009599575.1. Classification (NCBI taxonomy): domain Eukaryota; kingdom Fungi; phylum Ascomycota; class Leotiomycetes; order Helotiales; family Drepanopezizaceae; genus Blumeriella; species Blumeriella jaapii. Next base: position 627,969 of record VWND01000012.1, on the reverse strand, counting down.
GTCTTACATCTTCTAGGTACGCCCTTGCAGCTGCAACATCCGTTATGCTGTGGATGGTGGTGAAAAAACCTCCGCAGGATATAGCCCGCCGCGTGCGCCAGAACAAAGACTGGTCATGAATCATCAAATCGTGCTATGTGGACATTAGAGTATCGGCTCAATCCTCCTCCCCTTCTTCTACGCTTGCCAATTGGCGCCCTTTCTTCGGCTTCGGGGGAGGCACCATGCGCAGTTCTTGTAGAAGTTCTCGAGGGAGATACCTCTGGGCTAGAGAAAACGGCGTTGTGGTTGCGTTGGTCTGGCGTTGCCTGTAAACATATACATTAACATCTGATCTCTCGCGTTGGGAGAACAAGGCTCACCGAGCCATGAGCGTAACAACATCGCTCTCGTCGATGGTTTTTCTACCAGCGTGCGCTGCGTAGGCTCCCAAGTCATCACTGACTTGTTCGAAAAACCAGTCCGAGGCCTGCATGATGGCTTCCAAAGTCTCTTTACTAATCTTCGCTTTGCTATTGCCAGACGTCCGTGCAAATGTTGTTGCGAGCTTCTTCAATACGCCTGCTGGAAGAGATGGGTATGGAATGCCGTGTTTGGATACCTTGGCCTTCTTTTTCTTGGTGACTTTGGCTGGTAAGCCAGCAGATTCCGCCCCGTGCATTGTTGTATCGGCCATGCTAAGATCTGCATCTGTAACGTTGATTATGCTCTCCTCTTGTTCATCAACTTGAAGTCTGCTTTCGTCTTGGTCTTCGACCTCGACGCCATCCGTCCCATGTACTTCAAGGTCGTTCTCTGCTTCCTCCTCTTCCGCAGGGCCATCTGCGTCTGAATCTTCCAGGTTCTCTAGCACTTGCTGATCCTCATCCTCGGGAAATGGTTCCTCAATTGGCTCCTCCAGTGAATCCTCAGAAGCTCTTCTCGGTGGTACGTTAAACACAAACGTTGTTTCCGTATCGTCTCCAGGTAGCATATCAGGCCGTATGTCGCTTTCTCTACCTGCTGCCATAGAAAATCGACCTTGCTCCAAGCCTCGTATGGTATCGGTATTTTCCCCTGGCGGCCCATCGTTGTCACCTATCGGGAAGTCCAAATCCCCAAAGGTACGCTCGGCCAAATAACTTGAATCGTACGCGTCTCCTCCAAGACCCGACTCGTTCAAATCCGCAAACACATCGCTCAGTCTTACACTTCCAAAACTGCCTCGGGATAGTCTCGGTGGCTGTTCGCTAATTGCCCTTCTAGCCATCTCCACCGACTGGACCGTGAAGTTCTCATCCTCCAACCCAGCGGAACGAGGTGGCAATAGCAGACTATCGTCTTCATCCTCATCTTCCTCGAGCCCTGGTAGTGAGAATCTCGGTCGAGGTAGTACATTTCCGTCGTCCGGGTCCTCCTCCTCAACAATACGCCTGGGGCCAGCATTGTCTTGACCCTGCGGTGTTGACACAGTCGGCACAGTCTTCGGCGCCAGAATCCTACTCAACTGCCTTAACACATCCCTCGGCGTTTGCCTCTGCTGCAAACCACTTCTCCTCCTATCCTTCCCGGGCGTCAGCCCCCTCCGCAGTTCCAGCTCCCGCCGCGCAGCCCTTCCATGAGGCGTTACAGCAACAGGTTTTCGTGCGGATCCAGGGCGACCAGCGCCAGGTGTCCTGGCCTGTCCTGCTGGCGTCCTGCGTAAGGATCGAGTGGTTGAGGGAGGTCCAGCACTGGATGCGCGGCGCAAGGGTGTTGATGGTCTTGGGAGGGTCGCTAGTTGACTGAGAGCCCGCCACGGGGTTTCTCTGACTCCGGCGGCGACGACTGATTTGGAGACTTCGTCAGATTCTCGGGGCGTTATTCGAGGTTGTGCCTTAGCATCGCTCGTCTGGTCCACTGTGGGATTCTGGGAGGCCGAATCGACGTTGCTTGGCTTCCTCGCTGACATTGCTGGATGCTGATGTGAAAACCACGGATCTCTGCAGTCACCGAAGCATCGCCCACTTGAGTGCTGGGGAGTGGGTATGTCGATGGGGTACGGGCGGTTGTTTTCATTCGCGTGCGAACTTGAGACGCGTCGTCGTTATCAAAGATCGCGTCCCCCGGATTTTGGATGGTGCTAGCTTCACCGCCTTCCGATGAAGGATAGCTTGTGAGACTCCACTTTAATTATTTCGCATTTTGTGCTTATCGCAGACTTGACGCTTTAAAGAGCACTTATTATCGAAGCAACAACGAGAATTGAAGTTGATTCTGGGCTATTGCAACTGTCCTCAGCACCATGTCCCATGAAGATATTTTGCAAGAGCCTCTCTTGGAGAAGATGAGCGCCTCGCCCGAACCCGACACCTCAAAGGGATCCTCGAAGAAAAGAAAGCGGGGAGAAGTCGAACAGAAAGCAAAGAAGGCTGCGAAGAAGGCGAAGAGCAGCAAAGGTAAGGGATATGAAGACGAGGATCTGGATCTAGAGGCGGGAATCAATAGAGCGTTTTCGCAAATGGACAACCAGTTGTTAGCGGACTATGTAGCGAAGCAGACGAAGAGACACGAGAGCGATCTGTCGGCCATTGAGCTGGAGGACAAATACTTGCCCGGTATGTAGGGTTGAAAATCCTGGCAAGAATGATGCTGATGCTGTGGCTAGCGACTGTGATCCAAGATACGACTTCGTGGACCAAACCTAGGACTCTGGAGAATTTCCCAGGTTTTCTGGAGAAGTTTGTAGGCAATTCGACGAAGCTTTGGGGGTCTTCGAAAAAGAACGGGGCGCCTCATACGATTATCGTGTCTGCAGCAGGCTTGAGAGCGTCGGAAGTTGCAAGGTACCGATGCCCAATGTTTGGTCCGAATGCTCTCTCATACGTGTCAGGACGATGCGGCCGTTTGTAACGAAAGACTCGACGGTGGCTAAGTTGTTTGCCAAACATATCAAGCTTCACGACTCAATTAGATTTCTCAAATCGACCAGAACTGGTATTGCAGTGGGCACACCGACTCGGTTGAAGGATCTCATGGATGATGGTAGACGATGCAATCCAATCCCCAGTCATCAAGAGGACAGTGCTTACTAGTTTGTATAGGTGCATTACAGGTGGACAGACTCGAAAGAATAGTGATTGATGCTTCACATATCGATTCGAAGAAGCGGGGTATTTTGGAGATGAAGGAGACCCAAGTAGCCCTGACTATATGGTTGGGCCAGAAGGAGTTCGTGGAGAAATATGCCAGTGGAGGCATTCAATTGCTCTTCTACTGAACGCAATCCAAGCATGGCCGAGCAACTAATATTTTCTAGACCAAAGACTTGTGACTGATGTCTCACTAGCGTGCAATGTCGTGTATAGCTCTATTGAGCACTGGCAGTCGCAAGGCTCTTCACAGTCGATTAGCCTTTTACCCAAAGTGTTTGTCTTCCTGCAATTGCAATCGTCAAGTCGCACCTCCTGTCTCTTATCAATCAGACCTAAAAGCGCCTAAGTCAAGTAGGTAGCTGCGGACTCTCAAAATCTCCATGGTACCTGTTTCCTTGCTTGATCGATTCATTTCAATTTCACCTCTTCAACACGCTCACTCGCCGCAACCGCACATTCCACCGTACATCTCGAGGATCAAATCTGTCGAAAGATCCTGTCACTATCCTCCTTGCCACTCGCTCTCGAAAGTCAACACTTTTTGCAAAACGATTGCTCCTCAACACGTTCTCTGCTGCTCACTTTGCTTTGCGCTCGCCCCAGGCCTCCCTTTCAACCATTCAGCCTTTTCAGAGGTTAGCACAGGTTTATAACAGTCTCTCATAAGGATCAACATGCGCGGCCTTAAATTCCTGCCCTTGATGGCTATGTTGGAGTGGACGGTGGGCCAGAGTGGTCCTGCTACGCCAGGTGTGCCGTGCCCCTCTGCTGGATCAGCATTGACTGACTTGTAACCAGAATGTGCTCTTCGCTGCTGGGAAAATACGAAATACGTCACCAAATGCTCTGCAGATCCTCATTGTCTTTGTAGCGATCCGAATTATCAAAATGTAAGTGGCACCATCGCCTCTGGCAGAACTCCCCTATCATCCTCGCATTCTCTGAACGTATGTCAGTCGGTCTTCCAGTGCATATACTCGCAATGCGATACTGTTCACTTCGGATCTGCTCTCCACCATGCCATCGCCCAATGCTTCGGGACGAACAATGAAGTCTTCTTTGCTATCCCACCCATCCCAGATCGAGACTCTTTGCGCCGTCGAGAAGATGAATATGCCGCGGGCGCGAAGCTGTACTGGTCAGGGTCTGCTGCAGGATATCCTACAGAGAGTACAAAGTTTCCAGTCCAGAGCGCCAACTATCCGACCGACAGTGTTGGTGGTCCATACTCCCCGAGTCCGACCGCTTCTTTGCCTTTCCCATACTTCCCACTCAACTCGGCCACCTCTCCAGCAGTTACATCTGCAACACCAACCGAGCCGGCCTACAACGCTATCCCCGTCTCGACCACCGCTCCCTTGCCTTTACCGCAGCTCTACACGGGCAATGCATCATCGACCAAAGCGACCGTTTCTCTCACTATTGTGCTCACAGTCGCAGCGGTGTACCTGGTATTCTGAACCCACACTGCCTCCACACCCCTTTCTTGGACGTCTCTGGATCACAGACCGTTGCGCTGCCTTGCCGCGGCAGTCCTGGAGTACAATTCAGCCCCTGGGCCATTTATGAATTCAGGGAAGCACGCTGGATTATATTGTCCCCTTCCTGGGCATGTTGGCTAAGGATTGAAAACTCGGTGACTATTGGTACTCTTTTGCATTTTCATTTTGTACTAGTTGTCTCTACCGCAACATGATTGGAGAGCGGACCGGAGCTGCATTTGGTATGTCTGCGAGAGATGTTTTTGGAACTTAGCAGTTTTACTTGGTGCGCATATACGGGCACAACACCTAGTCTCGCTTAGACTAGACTAACGAGCCTTGAAGAAAAGGTCTTTTCTCTTCACTCTCGCGGCAGGTCGTGACAGTCAATTGCCCCATGATACACTTGGGAAATGGACTGTTTTTATATGTTCTCGCCGAGATTGCTTGCTCCTGCACTTCAGGCTTGTTTGTAAGCACCTTGCTTGTCTGCTTTGGCTGGACCAATTCCCGGCGCCAAGAACTCTGGTCGATGAACAGTGTTCTATATACATTCTATAGCCTTAGCTCACTTTCGGCAAGTTCTTTGTGATATGAAGTCTATTGACTCGCTCTTTCTATTCCTTTGAATTTCTTATCCTCCGCCTATGTCTGTCTACGTCTGTGGTTGGGAGGTGAGTTGCTCCTTCTTCTCAACAACCGGCCATGGTACATTTATTGGCTCTACCGACTTCTGCTCTCTTTTCTTCATCCAGTATTCTTCCATTCATCTATTCAGAGCACCAATTTCGCCATACATTCGTTACTCGCTCCAGCATTTATAACACCACCCTCGTTTCAAATCTCCAGGAACGACTACTATGTCCTTTGTGCCTCCTGAGTCCCCGTCGATACATTCCGAAAGGCCTCTCCCTTTGCCTTCCAATTCACCAAGGCCTTTTCGGGACTTCTATGTGGTACAGCCGCACGAGAATGGAACGTCGACCGTTCATATCTACACCAACGTACTTTACGAAGACGTAAAAGCACCACCCATTTCTCGAAGTTTGCGACTACGAGTCTGCCAATCAGGCTTCGCCCACTGCCTTTGACCGCAACCATGCGAAAATCGATAGATGGGTCGAGCGAATCAACCGCAAGAAGGTGTATCAAACCCATCGTAATGGTACCGGTCATCTTCCGAAGCCCGACTTCTTGGTCTCTAGTCCCATCGGCTACCATGTTATCGATGTTCGCGCTTTTTGGCTCTCCGATTATTGCAACATGGGCCTCCCGTGAGTACACCCTGGATATCCGAATGAATTGATCTCATGCTGCTGTAGGAGTGATTATACTTGTGAGGAACAACTCCTCCGTCTATATAACCAGAGAAAGAGTCAAAGTCGAATTTGCGAGATCTGTCGTGTCTGGTATGACATTGGGGAGAATGTCGTCCGCAGCAGGGGCAACAACTTTGAGGAGTTCTACACCCGAGAGCCAAAAATGTCAATGCAGCTTCGGTATTTCCAGACAAAATTCCTCAAGGTAAGTAGTGGTCGTCCTTCGATAAATCAATCTCCAAGCCTAACCATTCTTAGGAACAGACGCGCCACATTTGTGGACCCGTCTGTGCCAGAGTCCAAAAGAGAGTACCAATAGAGAGTGACGTCGGAGAAAGTGTCAAGATTCTAGAGACAGATGCGGTATGCCAGGAGGCGAACGACTCAGGTAGCTTTTGGAAAAAATTTAAGGAGCGATGCTCTAATCCCTTAGAGCCGTCTATACGCCTGCCGAGGGACCTGAAGGTTGATGTGGGGGGTCCCGAAACAAGAAGCCGAGGACAGCGAATCGTATTTCTGCGAAGAAGCACTACCTAGTACAAGTACTTGCCGGTAGAGATATCTTGTGGGTGATTCAAAGCGTCAGCTGTTCACAGGACCAGAGTTATGCACAGCGGAGCCTATCCAATCCAAGCTTCTTACTTGCAAGTCACCGTCCTTTCACAGGGTGAAATCAAGTACATGCCCTGATCCTCTGCCATCTCTCGCTTTCGGGTTTCAATGCTTAAACGTATTAATGTTCACCATTCACTTCATCAATAGAAACGCTCCATCAGCCTTCCCTCACGAACTATCCCTACTCTCACGTAATACTAAATCATCTGTCATCTCCGCCACGAGAACAGGTAAGAGCATTTTGCTTTATTTTTGAACATCTTCTCGATACACTACGCTACGCTGCAGGGGAAACATAAGACGCCACACTTTAAAACAGGCAACTCCCTGCGTCCCGAGCCGCGATGGCTGTTGTTGCTTGTATGTTTGTTTTCCATGACTACTAGCCTGGTTGCGTTAAGCGAGCTTGGCTGGATCTGTCATATGATCTTGGTATACTACCTAACTTCTACTTATCTACCTACCAATTTACCCATATACAGCAGAATCGAACATCCCGCAGAATCAACCGTGGTACCCAGCTCAGGCTTCCAAACATCTCAACTGATAATGTGTACGTACTACTGTGCAGTAGCTGGGAAGGATACTTTCAGCGCCATCTTAGCAGAGGAGACGCCCGCACGGAGCGAACAGAGTTCTTCGATCGACAAGAACCAGGAGAAATCTGCGGACCTACCTACGGACCTTATACGGAGATGAGCCAAGCACATCTCGCTGGAGAAAAGAAAGGCAGGCAAGGGGCGACATACAGCGAGATAAACAAGATCAGCGACAGCAGATATGGCAAGAAAGTCATGTGTTTGTCCGAAATTGGGTCTTATAGTCTTGCTATGTGCTACCTGCTGAAAGCAATTGCCACCGCGAAGAATGAGAATCTAATCAATTACTCAGATTTTCTAAGTTATACATCGAATCACGATCGGCCTACCAGCCAGAGATTGAAGCTTGCTTCCGGCAACTTGTCACTTGCTGCGAGCGTAGTAGAATACAGTTGGCTAACCGAGACTCTCAAACCTCTCCTTCGCCTTGTCCTTGGTCTTGCTCAAGAAGTCGGCATACGAGCCTTTCGTCTGTCGCTGTGCCTCTTCCGCAGCATCACCAATTTTACCACCCTGTGCGCCTAGACCAACGCCCTGAGAGTACAACTCGGTGGGAATCGCATCGGTCCGCCCTGTTCCGGTGGCTCCAAGCCCCTGTCCAGCAGTCCAGCCCATCTTCCCCAGTAACGCCGCACCCTTCGACGGTACAGGTGCTTCATCAGCCTCCTTCGTCGTGGACGAGCCTGTCGTGAGATCCTTGTTCCTGCTGCGTTGTGCCGCCGGTTGATTCGGTTGATTAAAGGCATGTCGCCGCTCTTTGGCTCTGTCTCGGTAAGCGCTGTCGGCCGCAGAGTCCTCGGACTTCTTAAGCTTTAACGTTGCTTTCGCAACCAGCTCTTCATTTTTCAGATTATCTCGATGAAGCTGGCTCATACGCTCGTGCTTGTTCACCTCTGCTTCTGTCTTGAATTGACGAGAGCACAAAAGGCAGCATTTGCGATCCAAATCAGCGAATGTTTGTTTCGGCGGCGCGTTGTCGGTGTCGGGCTTGTTTGGCTCCATTTCTTCGGTTTTGGCCTCTTTTTTGGGAATGCCATGAAGCTCTGCATGGCGATTCGTCCAGAACTGAAGATGACTAGCTACCACTGGCTCCTTTTCAGTCTTCCTCCTCTTCACTTTTGGCTCTTCTGTTCCCGGACGCACCAAACCTTCCTTGGCCGCGGCTGAAGCTAGTTTTGCATGTTCGGACTTCTTGCCTTTGACTGCTGACTGCGAGGGTGCGACAGCAGTTACAAGTTCCTTCACATATGCCGCCTCGTCCCCAGTACATTAGCTTCGCAGCAGGGTTTGACAAAGGACTAAATGTAAACCTTGCAAAGTCTTCGCCAACAGGATGGAGTATTGGGACGAAGACACCTGCATGGATATAAGCTGGTAATCACATTAGCAAGTGCTTCCAAAACAAATATCAGGAAGGGACTCGGACAACGTTTTGGGATCAGGTATAGAGACTCATGGAAGGGAACCCAACACTTACAGATCATGACAGGCTTAGAAGAAATGGTAAACTTTTCAGATGCCTTGTATTTAACCATGGCTGCCTTTACGAAAGTCAGTTTGAGTTCATGTGCAGAACTTCAGAGCATGGCAAACAAGGAAAATGTAGCATACCTGTGCATCTTCCACGGTGCTAAACTCGGCTGAAGAAGTAGAGTGATTAGCACATTTTCAATCAGCTGTTCCAAAGAAGTCTCAAGAGCATCTGAACAACTACAGCTGGAAATCACTAGTGGCTGATGGAGCACGTCATAGAGGCGCGTTGGCCACAGACGATCCTGGCGGCAGCCATTCAGATGTCGCTCTTGAGACTTGAAAACAAGAAGAGGGCTGACTGCTGCCCGATGGTCCTTACCAAAGCCATATCTCCAGCTTTCATCACTCTTCCGATCCCTAACCAGCAGAACTCGCTGAAGAGATCCATCTTTGGCGCCAAGGCTAGCATCGTTGGTTGTTGACGAAATTTGCCTCTTCTTGGCCCCATCAGCGGGAGGTGTGCCTGCCTTGATTTTATACAGCTTGCCGACGCCTTTCGCAAGTATTTCCTCGGTTACACCGGGTTCTAGATTACGAAGTAGAAGAAACTGAGAGGCGGCTCCATCGGGCGACGCATCACTGTCACCAGTAGTCGCGAATCCAGAGAACGCCGATATGTTGGTCTGGGCTACGACAAGGCCATTCGCAGTAGCTCCTACGTTGGTTAGAAGTATTCCTGTGATGATCTGGTGTAACTAACGGGTCCGTGGCGCATTGCACCGGAAGCAAAGCGTGCGGTGAGGAAAGTTGGGAAGGAAGCACTGTCAAGTATTAGCAAAGACCTTCACAGCCAAGTTGAAGACGTACAACATCGCATTTCCAATCAACTTCTCCTTTGCTCGCTTTGTCTCGTTCGTCGCGCTCTCTGCCGTATGCTATTCGTATATTGGCAGGTTTTGTACCGGTTTTATTTGAATCGTATGGGCCGAGAAGAGGAAGGTTAGGGTAGTAACGGTCAAGGAACTCTCTTGCGTCAGGTACTCGGGCGAATTGCGCAAAGGCAAATCCCTTTGAGCTGCCGGTTCGTTTGTCTTTAATCAATCTGACTTCCTCCAAGCCCTCCAGTCGTAGGTTGTGTTGAAGTTCGTTAAAAATCTGTAAACACACGAAACGGCCATCGGCCAAATTCCGATGCTTAGCCAGAGTTCCAAGTTTTGCTCGAGTTACACTTAGGGTGAAGGTGAATTGGGACTGAGAATCCATGTAAGGGTAGGGATGGGGCGGCCAACGTCTTCCTGTGTCCATTCGAAGGGAAGTCCTTCCAATATAACATTCCGATTAGGAGGTCCGCCGAAGTAAGGTGAGCGACTACGGCTGTGGTCTCGTTGTGGTGACTGGTAGCCCTCTCTGTCTCTATCCGTATAGCGCCCCCTGCCCTCTCGTCGTGGAGACCTTGACCGGGCGCGGCCATAGCTATCTGGTTGGTCGGACGCTGAACCTCGTTGAAATGTTCTCTGAGTTTCTTAGACATCGGATGTCAGCATGTCTCCAGCTCAGATTCCATATCCAACTCGATTACCCTTCCGTGCACTGTGGTATTCGAAACCTTGGGAGGGCGAGTCGCGGTAGTCGTCCGCATACGGTTGATCATCATACATCGCGGAGTCTTGGATAGAGGACGGTCCTAATGCGCGTGATCTTTCCATGGCGCTGTAAAGTCGAATTTGGTTGTGATTGAGTTATGGTGGAGGAATCGCAAATTGACAAACGGTCCTTTGACGCGATGCTTGGGTAGTTAGCGTTCAATCACGTGATCGGAAAATACCTTGCCCGAACTATGACCCAAGGCAACTATGGAGACAGTTACATTTTATATTGTACACCACCACCAACGCTATGTGCTAGAAAGATTTACCTGCCTGTTGCTCGGTACTGTCATGGCTCGCGAATTGCAAGAAGAGGAATGTTTTGTTGCTCTCACGTACGAGAATCTCGACGCAAAGTCGACGATTGACCGTGTTCGGAGCCCGAAAGCTGGCGCTATTGTACTCTTTGCTGGTACATTCCACTTCCATCTCTCGGATCACTTGGTAACTGGGATATAGGCACTACTCGGGACAATTTTGCGGGGAAACCTGTCAAAGAGCTCCAGTACACTTCATACGAGCCTCGCGCTCTTCAAACTATGCTCAATATCTGTAAAGAGGTCAGGGAGAAGCACTCTCTGACGTCGATTGCAATGATTCACCGATTAGGTATCGTGCCTATTGCCGAAGAGAGCATCCTAATTGCGGTCTCTTCTCCTCATCGTCAAGCTGCTTGGAGAGCTGGCGAAGAGGCCTTGGAAGAATGTAAACAGAAGGTTGAAGTCTGGAAAAGAGAAGAGTTCGGTGGCGAGGAGGGTGGGGTTTGGAGGGCAAATCGAGATGGAGCAACAGGAGTGAGGGTGGGTGAAGACGGGAAAGATGACCAGATCAAACCATCGACCGAGCCTCATTGACCGAACTTCTGCTCTATTCGTGCCTGTCGCCTTTAGAAAGGGAAGCTGGAAACTATGTACTGATATCATGAGCAGAGAGGAGTGCGATCCTCTCATCTCGACCGGTCCACAGCGAACCTCACTTTAGGCGTAACCCGTCTCGGCAACAACGGCCTCCTCTCATCTACTACAGTCGGTAGCGTCTCCTTGCCCTTCTGCTTCCCATCTTGAACCCTTATCAAAAGCGCACATCCCAGCGTCGGAAACCATGGAGCCCTTGTCCACCCTTTAGTATGTCGCACAGAAGACAAACCCACTTGCCGCCATCAAAGAGAGACTCACCAATAGCCAGCAACAACACCCACCGTCAGAACAGCCTCCTTCGGCGTGTGGACAGCCTCCTTCGACCGGCTCCACACGGCATCCAGATGATAAGCACCGACATAGACCCCGAAAGCCGTCGCTATGTACACCGACTTGACAGCCTGCAGCGCGAGCCACTTGTTGACTTCCAGATGCGAATTAGCGAAGAGGCAGACTTCCGCCAGGATGCTCACGACGAGGAATGCCGTCAGGACGAAGAAGAGCCACAGCCATCTGCGACGTCTATCAGCATCTGGTTTGCGTTCCTTGCCCCTTTCTTCCAGATTGCAATGTGAGTTAGGAGATGAGTGACTCAATACACCTACCGATTGTCAGGTCTCAACTCATCATCCCACGACCCGCGCGACATGACTAGCGCCCCCATCAGCCCAACCCCCATCGCACATGCAACGACGAGCTGCCAGCCCCAGAAGAGGTGGAGGAGGAGCGCGTGGCACGTCCAGCGCATCACGCCGTTGCTCTCGCGGGGACGGAGGCCGAGTTCCATGTTGGCTCAAGTCTTTCTCCAATTTCTGCTGTTGGGGCTTGGAATTTAGAGATTGATGGTTAAGGATTGACATAGACGTGACGATCAGGAATGATCTCGGGATATATGTTGATGATTGACACGTGTAGATCAGGTACGGATGTCTCAGGCGTTCCTAGTTCCGTTGCTTGATGTCAGACACGCGCAGTAGAGGCGACGCCACGTGTGTTCGTTGAGATGATTGGATGCATCGGGACTGAGGCTACCACTACTCAAACGGATAGTTCCAAGAAATGAAAAGGAGAAAGGTTGTCATGAATCAATCATTTTTTGAGTGTTGAGGCGAAGAAAGAAAACCCAGACGGATAGCCCCAAGAAATGGAGTAAAGAAAGGTTGTCATGAATCCATCGCTTTTTGAGTGTTGAGGCGAAGAAAGACTACGTGGAGAGCCTCAAACGGATAGCCCCAAGAAACGGAGTAGAGAAATGTTGTCATGAACCAATCACGTTTTGAGTGTTGAGACGAAGAAAGACTACATGGAGAGCCTCAAACGAAAGGAAACGACCATTACATTATACATTCATCGCTATCTCAAGCCATCACCTATTTATACATTACATTCACACCCGTCTTTTTCCCATCCTAAACGCCAAAATGCAAATGCAAATGCAAGACCCATCCCCCGGTCCGTTAACAGTGGTCCATAATCTACAACCATAACACCATGAGCTCATGAGACTCGTTAATCGATCGCTCGCTAAATGCATCCATCAATCGCTTTATGCAGTCGGCATTCATTCGGCCATAATCATAAACGGCATCGCTCTTTATCGCATGTCTCATCCGGGATTTAGTTAGCATATACTTACCTCGCGTTCAAGATCACCACCTCCTGAGCACCTCGGCGCCCCAGTCTCTCGATGCCCAAGCATTCGCCGCCAGCTCGTCCTCTGTAGATGCCGAAAGCGAATCGGTTGCGATCCCCGCGAACGCTGGGCGGCCATCCATTTCGTGCGCCTGTCAACCGCGTCTCTAGGTCTGCCTTCGACTTTGGCCTTTGGAAGGCCGGGTCTGCGAGGATCTGGCTGCCGTGTACAAAGCTGAAGATCTCGGCGAGACAGTCGATGTCGTGCGGCAAGCGCATCTCGTATCGGCGTGGGATTAGAAGCAAGAGCGCAACAAGGTAGAGGGCCAGGAGTGTCAGAAGAATGTAGAAAGATGGCAGGTTCGGGATCATGCGAACGACGTTCGCGGGAGTGGTGAGTGGGAAGAAGAGCCCGCCTGCCAGGACTGGGATCAGCAGAAAGAGTGTCGACAAGAACGACAGGATAGCCACTCGGTAATGGCCATTGGCGAACGCCTTGGTGCTGCAGGAGAAGGGAAAACAGGCAGGGTAATCGAGCAGCAAAGAATTCTGAGCATTTGCACCAGCCGGCTTGCCCAGCTCAGCCCAAGGTTGTAGTTTCCGTAGTGCCATGTCAATGGGTTGGAAGAAGAGGTAGAGGAGCATGCCGATGATTGAAGGCACAAAGCTGTACAGAAAATTTGCTGGCGAGAACCCGGCCAAGTTTGGCAATACAGGCACTAGTGGAGGGAGTCCTTTCCGTATGGCGGTTGAGGGTAGAAATGATACTACAACCAAGGCCAAGAGCAAGAAGAACCCTACCACTGCCCAGAGGACAACGCAAGCATCTCGCAGGAACCAAGGTAGGTGTCGGAATCGAGTGCCGGTGCTGTAAAGCTCGGCTTTCTCAATGTCAAACACCGTACGGGGTTTCTCAGTAAGCTTCCCAGCTTGCAAAGTGTACTGTCTGGTCGAAGCGCCCTCTTCACCGACGCAGTAGAAGATTCCATGGTCTTTGTTGGGTGTCTTCCAGTATCCCAGTCGATCGCTGCGGTCTGCCAATCTGTGTCGAAGGTCCTCTCTATTCCTCATCACGTCGGTCCCGGCATAGTCCCTCAAGCTGTTGCTGCTCGGCAGGAGCGCGATCACATCGGCCAGTGATCGGGGATCCCACATCACGCCTGTTGTTCTGCGAAAGAAGAAAAACCCCGTGATTCCAGCCGCGACCAAAATCAAAAGGTAGATGGCGAAAAGAGTCCAGGCGACGCCCTGAACCGTGGTCCAGACGAATCGATCATCCACAAGCGTAACCGAAAACAAGCAGCCTTGCAAGGGTATCGTAAAAACAGAGAGCCAGAAAAACACGTTTGCGATGTTGATGCTGGCCGAGCCAGTCCACCTCGGCCACAACATCGACCGGGGAAACATCCCCAGGAAAAGGGCGTTCGTTCGGCGGCTCACATCACCCATGGCCATCAGGGTGAAAGGCATGATTCTCGTCATGGCCGCCATCACGCATTGCACGTACAGGAACAAGCACGCAGCCAGAATCTGCGGCAGGAATGCAAAAACAAAGTACCGGGGGCCATAGATACCAGCAGCCCAATCGGTGAGTCCATCGTGGTGTGTCGCGTAAATGGCGCCAAACATGAGCGCTGCAATCATCAAAAGGCATAAACATGAGAGCGTGATCATCGAAAGCGGCCGTAAAATCGTGGGAACAAACGTAAGCTCAGGCGCAAGATTGTTAGGCGGTAGGTCGACAGGAATGAAGACTTCGGTGTCGGATGGCCGTCGAGGCGATGATGGGGTGTTGACATGGTCTGGCCGGAAAAGGGGGGAGAGAGGCCGCGTCGCGTTGAAAGCAAACAACCGTCCTTCTGCAGGAGACGACCTGTGTTTCCGTATGAGCCTCATAGCCTCCCTCTCTTGATCGGCACTCATATATCTCGGGCTGTGGTCTGCTACTATTCTCTCGGCCGGGCAGGACTCGGAGCTCGCACGCGGAGTGTGTCTCCAACCCGACTGCACATCTTGATCCCTGGTCAATTGATCAATGGCGAATCGTATATATGGCGTATCGTCAACCGGCGTGGGAGGGCTCGTCTCGGCCGACGATGCGTCCATCCTTTCGTCGCGCTTCGAGGCCGAGGCCTCAGTGCTCCGTATGTGCTCCTCGGCGAAGCGCACCACCAGAGATTTGTCGGATGCAAAGGCCACCTCATTGGCGCCAATCGAATGGCTGTACGCGTCTGGCCGGACCGTCGACTCGCTGCGCGAAGAAAAGGCGTTCTGCGAGCGGAGCGTCTCGTCACTGGGCTGCTGGGGAGTATGTCGCCGAGAGGGAGGCGTCTGCCAGCGGATGACCGTCTCGGGGTCGGACAGCGTGGTCGAGGAGTGGGAGGAGGAGTTGTCTGCTTCGAGACGCGCATCGAGAGGAGTCACGGAGCGCTCGGAGAGGGAGAGGTGTATTTGAGAGCGGCCATCTGTTCTGCTGTCAGTGGGTTCCATTCAAAGTTGACAACGCATCAGCGGCAGACTGGACGTACGCTGCACCAGATGAACGTCTAAACTTCCCAGATTCATGATCACAGGTCTCCGTCGGCTCGCATATGCAGAATGCTGGGGAATGCATATTGTTCTGCGGCATGGGACGTTATATCAGGGAGGTGAATGGCTAGGACGAGAAGGCTGGTGGAGGAGGAAAAGAGGCGGGCTGGCTCCAGCCATCACATTATGAAACTTCCGTATCAACGTCAATCCCCCAAACTTTGTGACGACGGAGAACAACACCGAGTCGATTCGAATGTTTCTTTCCATGGGTTCAGCCAGCCATCCAGACGATCGTGATTCGCGGACTCCACGCGTTGCGACTCGTACCTCGCGGTCGGGTTTGAGGCCTGAAAAGCTTAAGACGTCAAGCCAGCAGTGCGCCTGACGAGCTGCGACGTCGACACTGTCGGTAGGTAAGTAGAGTTGCACGCGAACGTCGTGATGGAGACAGAATGCAACACGTATGCGACCGTATCTGGAGGCTGGAGAGTATTGTGCCCATCGCAAACTTCACGACAGAGGGAGTGCAAATGTGATGCCCACAGCCCGCGCCGTACAGACTGCCGCTGAGGGCTCGCTTGAGCCCCTGAATCGAATTCGAAGTCAACACATGCCATTTCTAGCGAGCACGCGAAGGCTTCTCGGACCAGAAACGGTCGAATTACTCAGGGAAGCCCATGTTCCGGGTTTCTGGGATTTCACTAGGACCGACATCAGCTGCCTGCCAGTGGGCTCCAAGATGACCTGCTCCAGTTCGCATCGAGCGTTCCGTCTAGGTATCTGTGTCTTCAGACAGCAGACATTCTCTAAACCCCCAGAACAGCCTCCAGAAACCCACACATATCTCTGAACTCCAGCCCACTCGCTACATGTCCCATTCCCTCATACTCCCTGCTTTCCACCATCTCTTCCCCAACCGTGTACCGCACCCTCTCCCTCGTATCCCTAAACACCCTCATCGGAACCAGCATGTCTTTCGTCCCATGCGCCAAGAACACCTTCATCTTCATTCTCCCATCCCCATCCTCTCCGACTCTCGAATTTCTCAGTTCCTCTCTCCCCTCCCATACGCGTCTCCCCTTCGGCAGATAGCCACTCAAACCCACCGCTCCTCCAAGCCGTCCCTTGTACCTACTAGCCAGGGCCAGCACCAGCGAGATCGCACATCCCTGACTGAATCCCCCAACCAGGATTCTCTCCGGGTGGACGCCGCGTTCGACTTCCGCGTCGATGAGTTGACAGACGTACTCCACGCTGTCGCACATTTCCGCTTCGATTCTCTCGTCTTGCTCGTCGTCGGGGCCTTCGTCCCTAGGGGTGGAAGAAGAGCCGACTGGGATGGGTGAGAACGATGAGGGGGTGTACCAGGCGTTGGCATTGGCCTCGTGGTTATGGGCCGCGTTGGGGAAGATCCACGTTAGGCCGGGGAGTTTGCGGGCTGCTTGAAACTGATGGGCCACGTCTGTTTCCATGCCATTAAGTATACAGGAAGCTTATTGCAGACACGTTCGAAGCATGCCGAGTGGCAAAGCAGCGATGGAGGAGAAAACGCACTGATAAACCCATCGGAATCGTCGTCATAGCCGTGGAGGAAGATGAACGTAGCTGGATTTCGGGTTTCCTGGTCTTGAGCTTCGACTCTTTGCGGTGGTCTTCGCTTCGGTGCCATGTGTCTGTCTGTTGCTATTCCACTAGATCGAGACAATCAAAGTCGAGAAAACTTGGAACAGATTGGTCGTTTCCGTGAGCGGTGGTAGATGAAGATTGTTTGACGAGGGATGAACATGGAAACCAGACCCCCGCAATTCGGCAACGCGGATCGAGCCCTACATACTTTACTAAGTATTCCCCGTCCGTGGAACCGGAACGAAGCTGTGGCTGCCCAGGATCCCGGCGCAGGCTTAAGTTCGATAATGTTGGTGAGATGGCTGGGACACCTGGGAAGCTCTTAAGCGATGTTTCTTTTGGTCCTTGGCGGGCTGGGAGCCGGACCGGCAGAAAAATCGCGATTCTTGTGCCGAACAGAAACTCGGGAGGCCTATACTTGGGCTTCACGAAGCAAGGAGAATGCATTCCAGGTAAGAAAAGTGAAATCCTGAAAGCAGCAGCAGGAGAACCCCGATTTGTTTATCCCGGTAGCAAGAAAATCGCCAATTTAGCCAGCCCCCGGGTGTCGTATAGTTAGAATTCAGCCTACTGGCTCCGCCCAGCGCTGGTTGCGAAGCCTCAAGATCGCTCAGCGTTCTCTCTGTGGAACCATCGTATGGCTTGGAAGTGGTTGCCCATATGTTTGCGTATTGTATGGCTGTGGTAGGTGTTGCTGAGACTCGGTGCCCTTGGTGGCAGCGCTGGGGTTCACGAGGGGATTGTGTAGGACCTTGTACTGTACTGTGTGCCTTTGCAGTAACGGTGGTCGATGACCTTTTCTGTACACCTAACAGTACCATCCCCAGATATAAAGGCGAATATGGCATACTCTGATTCTTTCAAGCAATCTTTCGGTACTTGAATGTTTTCAAACAACTGTGACTTACCCGGGTGATGAGGATTCTCTGTCGTCGATGGAATGGGTAGGTGTGAAGAAATTGGAACACGGAGTACTTGGCTCCCTGATCAAGTTGTGACTAATTTGCAGTACGGATTAGAGACGTTGAGAGAGGAGAGGAGAGGCTGTAGCAAGATATCGTGCCGTAGTTAATCGAGTCGAGCCAGCTCGATATCGGCAAATTCAACCCATGAACTCTTTTGATATGGAACTTATTTGGCTTCAAAGTAAATTGGAGAAGTATAGCTTAGGTGCTGTACACCATGACACAGCCACACGGCGTTACGAGCCCGTCTTTTACTAAAGAGATGTTACGGCAACCTGCTATCCTGTTATACTTCTGATATCACTAATTTGTTTACTTTTACTGTCAGAAGCTTTTTCACTAGCACTCTATGTGTTACTAAAGGGGTCTGCCAAGACGGACGACTATCATGTCCAGCATTAAATGGAGCTTGAAACTGCTTATCAAAGGCGCTTTGTCTTCTCTACATCCTCCTCTATGTACTTTCTTGTAATTGTTCATGACTACTCGATGGTGGAGGCTAATACTAAGAGACGTTTATTTAACGAGTCTAATTTGTAGATCTGTTACTTTAAACAATCTCTCTGTTTTTATCTCCTCAAATTCTCGCAACTTTCACCTTTATCAAGCTGTTTTCCTGAAATTTTGCCTTTCCATTCCATTTATACTCTCCTATTGCGAAAGTCTCCCATTTCTATGGCAAACAAATTAGCAATGGTAGACCATTTAACTTGCTCTAATCAGTCTATTATTACCAGGACTTGTGCGTTGTTCTTTAGTGAGGACTTCTCATCTCAATATCCTTTTCTTCATACTGTTTGAGTCTAAAATTTTCCCGTTCTCTACTTTCCAAATGCCTTTTCTGTACACCTTTTCTTCTCATCTATAGAGCCATCCATCCAATTTTTATATTCCCATTCACTTCCTGAGACCACAGTCTCCCACTATATGGGTTTTTTGTTGCAACGCCTTCGTTCTTGCCTTTCTCGATTGTCGGGTATTCACCGTTCACGATGTTTATTCAATAGACCCTTTGTTCATTAGTACATCTCCTTCCTCTATACATATTCACATCCACCAGCACAAATTACAAACACTACTTACATTCTGGTAATACGGAATACGTAGACATGGTTCTCTTCTGGCTCTACGTAGCCTTACTGCTCCTAGGGTTGCCGTTGGCCTCAACTCGATGGCAAAATGATTCTGTCTCTGCGGTACAGTAAGTCTTACCCACTTTCATATGAACTTGGATGACTTCTGACAGATGAATAACATTAGCATCACCTCTTTGATTACAATCACCTCATGCCATCCCACAGTCACAAAACTGTCCTCAAAGCTCGCTCTCATCAGCACCCACCGACCAATCTCTCTCGACCAATACAAGCTGTTCGTCTTTCCCACTTGCAATTCTGAATTCAAAATCGACGACAACTTCACCCCTTGAGCATTCATACGCATCTCTCGATGTACTGGTCTCTTCAGCTTCAAGTGAGGATGTTACCCAGGGCAGTGGCTCATCACCCTCTTCGGAAACCCCGACAACTCCATGCACGCTTTCTCCCCCAGAGCTTTTTTCACGTACTACGATTCCGAACTTATCCGCGAGTAGCGACGATAACCAAGGCAGCATCTCATCTCCAATATCACAAACAGAAACTAGTGGCAAGGGGTCCCTACAGTCGCATACTCTGACCAACCCAGGCACAATTGCTCCTTCGGAATCAGCCTCACAATCCGATATCCTCTTCAGTTCTACATCCAATTTGACTGATCTTCTTAGTTCGATACTGATCGGTGTCAGCACGAGCGATTTTCCTCAATCTTCAGCAGCTGATAAATCTCCTGCAAGCACCACGCCAGACAGTGCAAAGCCAATACTGCTTCAGCCTTCTTCATCGTTTTTCCATTCTTCTTTGATAACCTCTGATGTACTCTTGTCAACATCGGTCTTCACTAATTCACTTGGAAATCCGATCACTACTCTCAGTCAGGTGACGGCCTCGCCCGGACCGCAGGTCTCTCAAATCTCGTCGAGCTCTGTACCTCTACCGGAAGGATCAGCGACTTCTCGGCCACCAGTCGCTCCAACAGAGACATTTCCGTTTACTTCCGTCTTTACTGACGATCAATCAAGTGTTGTGTCGACTGTCATTCAAGTCACAAAAGCCTCGAGCAACGCCCAGTCTACACTGAACTCCAGTAGTTCCCAAGCAGATCCAGAGACTTCCCAGCCATCACCCGTTCCCGGAGAGACGTTTCCCTTTCCTACATTTTTCACTGCTCCCCTTGCAAACTTAACAACCACTGCTATCCAAGTCACACAGACTCAAAGCGGCGCTCGGCCTACGTTCAGCCCTGCTGAATCCGCACCACTATCGTCTGTGCCGGTTGTGCTTTCAACAGCTTTCACAGATGAGCAAGGCCAAACGCTTACCTCGCTATCCAGAACTGATTCTAACAGCCTCGTTTTGCTATCTTCTTCCACCGTCAGCAGCGAGGGAGGCAGTCCGTCCGTCTCTCTCCTCAACCCTGGCACGACTTCGAGTTTCCCAACTCAAACCGGCATCACCCAAGACAACAGTACTTCAACTACTGGCCATGGCGCCTTCATCACTTCACCACCCCTTACAACGTCAACTGGCTCACCCAACCTGTGTACCCCATATCCAGGCTGCCTTCTCCCCCTGGCTGCCGACATTCCTTCGACTTGCTCGCCATTTCCAGCCTGTTGTAAGTTCTCCGGTGCGAGATCTTGATATGGAAGTGCTAACCTCGTGCAGTGGCTTCAGCTATTCCAAGATATGTGCAAGACGTGCTGGCAGGCTACTGTGGCTTTCCCCCTAAATTGGTCAACGACAGTGTTGAGCTGCTCAACTGCGTGTGCCCGAGTGGTCTCGCTTCGTGCGACAAATTTCCAGACTGCTTGCTGTCGTGTGCGGACACAAACTTCTGGTAAGTCTCCTAGTCGTGCCCACAAGTCTCTGCACACATTCCCGTCGCCATCAGATCTATGTTAAAACGTCGTACAGCCCTGGTTTTCGATTCCCTGATTGCCTATTTACACTCTATCCTGCCTGGACCTCCGCCACCGAGACCTTGACCACTCTCCCGCCGGGCCTCACACTACGAACCACAAGTAGAGACGACTGGACTACGAATACATGGTACACGACACGGGATAGTAACAGTAATGACCATCTGATCCCCGTTGTCGTTCTCGGTGACCGGACGACCCAGATGACGCTAACAAGAAGTGCCCAAAGATCGTCCAGGTGCTTGAAATCGTTGGTGATGCCGTCAAGAACATCATCGGGAAGATTTTTCCCGTTGTAGTGCCCAAGATCCCCTCGCCGAATTGTCCCCTGGGTATTATCCATCCTACGATATCGATCTGGCTTCCGGTCAGTAACAGAATTTCTATGAGGAAGTGCTACCGGTCTCCTGACTAACTTGCATGTGTTTGTTTACTTTAGCCTCCTTTATACTTTCCCGAGCCGGGTCCCCATCACCAGCCGCCCAAGCCCGCATTCGTCAAGCCATCAGGAAATCCGCCGAAAGAGGAGCCAAATCAATCAACCCCATCGGCCTCGTCCAATTCTAACTCATGTAGTCCGGCCAGCGCCAGCGCCTGCACCGTCATCACAAGTGTGAGCATCGGTGGCACCAGTTCTCAGGTAAGTAGCGTCGTGTCAGATTCCTGGCAGAAGCTGATAATGATAATAATAATAATATTGTTTAACGTCTGGAGAGGGCAGTGAAACTGCGCTACCTCAAGCCTCCCGCAGGGCATTGGAAACGTGCTAAGCTGGGGATTTTTACATACAAGAAAAGACCTTCGAAAAAGCAGTTATATAAAAGAAATATATGACAAAAGATCCGCTATTTAAGCCCTTTTCCTACAAGCGGAATAGTTCTCTATTGTGTTCGTAAAGTAAACTTCGAATAAAATCAAAACGCAAAAAACGCTGAATGTTTTTATTGGTCGTATAACCAATAGTTAAGCCAATCGGCGAAATTATATAAAACAAAGCAAAAGCGCGAAAAATCCAAAACTTTTTAACCTAGACTTTTAAACGTTAATAATATAATATCAAAAACATTTTTTTTAGAACGGCAATACGCTGCTTCAAAGTCTATTTAGGGCAGGTAAAAAAGTAAAACTTAATAATATAAAAAAGTTTCGCGAATTGCTTCGCGTTCAGTTTTCTAAGATATCGCAATGCTTCGATATCCGAAATAGATAAATAATCCGGCTTCAGCGGCCAGTAACGGAATCGTTTTCGGAATTTTTTATATTTTACGATATGCAATAAAGCTTTGCGTTTGCCGCAGAAGTATTTCAGGTTCGCGTTTGCGTATTTAAATTTAGTATAATACTAATGGAAATCGCCGTATAAAAAAAGCGAAGCGCCAGAAATCGGTAAAGCACCGGGCGAAATAAATGCAATTCTAAAGGGTTTTTAATACGGTATTCGAATTGCTACCGCTGGTAATTCCGAAAAAAAAAGTTTTTGTGTTTAGATTATTATTTAATTTTAACGTCGTTTCTTATCGTTTTGTAATAGAAACGTATTTTACAAATCGTCGGTTCGAAAAGCATGCCCGGATTCTAAGGCTAATTATTTTTATAAGTAGCGAATTTGTCCGCTGTTTTATTGCTAATTATATTTATATATCCTAGGACCCACCGGATTCCGACGTCGTATATAAGTATTATATTTTATATTTCGTGGAACGCTTATTATAATATCGATAACGCGTTTTTTCGTATGCATCAAATCACCGAAGTCGAATCGATGCAAAACTAAATATAACCGTACGTATAAGCAGACTGCGCGCGTAATATTCTGGCCAGTTTTATATACGAGCTTTTATTATTTTCGCGTCGAAAACGTAAAACTTCGTATTAATCGCTTTATAGCCCGAGCCGATTACTTTTTTATTTTGATAAATTATATAATTTGTAGCTAATTAATTTGTTTTTATTTAAATATCGTTCCGTGTTATTAAAAAAGATCGTAATATTATCGAAGAGCAATTCGTTCCATTATTTGTTAAAAACTTTCGCGGGCCTTTTTTTTGTTTATTCCTAGAATAGGATCCGTTCGGCATTCAAAAGAAAAATAAAATGGTCGGAATTAAGATCGGAGAATTAACGAAAACCAGATCGCCGCGCGCTCGATTTTCGTTTTTGCAATCTGTCGAATACTTTTGCCGCGGTTTCGAATGATTATTAATAAAAGCATTCGTTTAAAACCAAAAAATAATTTTTATTTATTATTCGTAAGCGTAGCGCGAATTTTAGTTTGGCTTTTTTTAAAGCCGCTTTCGCTAATAAAAGGCCTGCGTTCCGAAAAAGTATAATATTCGGAATAGTTTTTTATATTAGCAAAACGCTTTTAGCGGCCAGCGTAATCGTGCTTTTTATTATGTTTAAATGCTAGCTTATTTTTATGCTGATTTTCTTATTCCGGACCGTTTTAGTACGACTATTATACTACGCTTTTGCTTCGTATAAAATAAACGAAAAAACGCAGATAATTACAGCTTTTCGGAATAAATAAGCCGGAAGGCCTCGTATCGTTTTCGCTAGCTTTCGTATATAAAAAAGCGAGCTTTCGAGTTTTAATAGCCCGTTCAGATACGTATTTTTTAAACGACAATTTGCGATCAAACCAGATTTTTTAGCTATCGTAAAGCCGGCTGTTTCTTTCGCTTTTCCGAAATCGTAATTGGTTCGATCGTATTATTTTCGTCGATAACGCAAAAAAAGGCGTGATCGTATTTTTTTTTTTAATAATATAAATCATTTCCTGTTTTTCTGGCGCAAAAAAAATTTTGTTATTATTATTTTATTGCAAAATCGACTTAACGTTTCCGGATAATAATTGCACGTTCGTATTTAACGAATTAAATATCCGATAAAAACAAATATTATTAACGTATCCGAATCGAAGTTTCGGATTTTGTGCTATTAGCTTTGCGAAATAAAACATATATAAAATTAGCGAAAAAAGCGAGCTTTAAAAAGTCTTATATTTAACGTCGTAGAATTGTGTAATAGCTTGTTTCAGTCTTATACGCATTTTGCGGTCGGAGAAAAACCTTTATACCAGTTTTAGGAATGGTTTGGGCCAGCTTTGCGAAATTATTCGTTAAAGCAATTTTCGTATCAGAAGAGCGTCGAACGCTTTTTAAACGTTTATCGTAATTATAATGATTTTTTTGCCCGTTGATAATGCTCGTTTTACGTCGTATATAAACGAAGTTATCAAATTCATTTTTAAGCGCTTAGAAAACGCGCTATTGTATTACGGGCTAAAAATACCGTAGGTAAAAGCTGTCCAGGCCAGTCTTTTCGCTATAATTCGTTCGAAGCTTTTAAAAAACACAAAATAGCAAAGCAATCGGCCGTTAAGATCGCATCGAATGCATTTGCTTTTTGCTTACTTATTTTAAATATTATCGTTATTTCCGCCAGCTTTTTTATAGTTGCGGAAAATAGTTAAAAGCGAAGCATTTATTAAAAATGCCGTATATAATATATTTAATATGCTTTCAGCAGGTTTTAAGCAGCCGAATCGTAACGCGATCGACGCTCGGCGATATGCTAGATATTTTAATAATAAAACGCTCGATTTTTTTTAAAAAAGTGGTTTGGTTTTAAAAAAGAATTTGTTTTCGGTCGTTATTTTTTAAAAAAAAATCGTCGGACAAATCGTCCGCCGTATTAAATCGTTAAAGTATTTTCGTATATAACGCTTTAGCTTTTTTTTTCGAATTTTCGATTAGTCGGCCGTTGATTTCGAAAAGTAGCGATTTAAGATTCGTAATAAACTTATATTAGCTAATTAGCAGGTAAAAGTCTTTGTTCGATTTATATTCGTTAATTCGATTACGCTAATAATTTTGCTTGGTTTTAATTACGGCTGTTTTAAAATTCCGATATTCGGACGATGCGATCGGGTTATTAGCAGTATTAAAAAGCTTGTACGCCCGGTGCGCGGCTTTGCATTTCGGCGTTTATTAATAAATACCGTAGCTTTGTTCTATGTTTTTTTTTCCGGCTGTTTAAATAGCCGAATTTATTATTGCTGCGAATTGTGTTATATAAATGTTTATCTGCTTTGGCGTAATCAGCGTTTTAAGATTAGGCAAGCGAGCGACTTTCGTATGCACGAGCGCCGAAAAAATCGGAAGTGTTAAATTCGAAATTTTATAATATATCTGTTTTAAAAAAACCCGTTTTTTTCTTTTAATCGTAGTAATTTAAGTTTGATAATCGGAAATAAAATAAAAATCGCTTCGAACAATCGTTTTAACGAAAGGTAAATTAGAAAAAGTCAGATCGAAAATATTGCTTAAACGGTATATCGCTATTTTTAAGTTTTCGATGAAATTCATACCGTTTTCGGAAGCTTATTTTGCGATAGCGGATCCGCTGTAGCTAAAAGCAACGCCCGGATCGAATATATCGTGGCTAACGTTAAAATCGCTTTTTATTAAACAATTCCTTAAAAGAATTAGGTTTTTAATATAATCGATAATTTTATAAATAGTAAGCTGGCGATATACGTTAAAAATAAGCTTATTATTAACCACGATTTATAACAGATCGCGCGAAATAAATTATCGCTGTTTCGTAATTATATCTTTGTTTTTTCGGATATACGTTAATATTCGAAAGCGCTAAGCCTCGCGTTTTCTTTTATTTCCGATGCTTTAAAAACCGATACTAAAGCGTAAAAATCGTATTTTAAATGATTTTAAATAATAATATTAAAATAAATAACAGGTTTTTGTATGCAAACAACGTTAATTTATTTAAAAAAGCATAGCTCGAAAATAATAATATAAGCAAAGTATTGTTTTGCTTACGTTTGCCCACGCTACGGTAAGCGTATCGGATTTATATCGATCGCGGCTACGGCCGCGGTTGCGTATGCGTTGTTTATGTTTTAATATCGAAATTCGGAAACGCATACGTTTATTTTATCGTCGATATCGAATTGCTGCGAAAGTTCGATTTTATTATAAATCGGGCTAAACGCAGTCCGTTGCGAAAAGCGAAGCTTGATCGGCTTAAAAGTTTCGTTTTTAAACGAAATGGTTTTTTAAAAAAGGTTTACGAAAAAAGAATAAATAAGCCTAGGATAGCCGCTCCGCCGGAATCCGCCGATTTTTTGAAACGACGAGCAAAAAAAAGCGAAAAAGCTGATTACGATATTCGTATTTTCGTAGATTGTAATAGCCGCTTTAGCGTAAAAAGTTTTGCGCTTGCGAATTAGCGCTGTTCTAAAGGCCGGTATAAAAGGCTCCACCGCTTAGCTTTAAGTTTGCGCATTAGCGACGGCAATAGCCGCTGCGTACGTTCGTTGTTCGTATTTGCGAATCGCGTCGATTTTTTTTTTTGTTTTTTTTTTAAACTTTTCCGTTTAGTCGTTTTAAGCGCCGCTAAGCAATTTATATATACTTCGCGACGAAAGGTTTATAGCAATTAGCGTATTTAATTTTTATAAATGCAATTAAAAACCAATCGGCCCGTTGTAATAATCGTTTCGTTATTCGCAATTCTGATAATAATAATAGCGGATGCATTTAAAAAAAAATTGCAATAACTTTAGCAGCCGGGATTATAAATCGCAATAGGAAATTTTTTTCTTAATAGTTTTAAAAGCGTCGCTAACGTTGAAAAGCCGAAAGGCCCGAACCGGCTTAATAAACGAAACGATCTACGTGATTTTGCCGTTAGCTAAATTAGCTTCGTATCGAAACGGTCGGCAGCTGATAAAGCGCTTTTTCGTTTAAATAATAATTTTTTCGACGATTAGCTTAGAAATGCTTAAAATCTCGCCGTTTATATACGAGCGAAATATTATAAAAACACTTGGAACAGCGTAATTGTATTATATTTTCGGCAGGCGCATATATTCGCAGCTAAGCATTCGCATTACGATCTTTTTGTTTTTTTATAATATAAGCAGATCGCGGACCGTAAAATTTAATAAATTAATAGTTTAATTTGTTTTAGTTAAAGTTATAAAAAAAATCTTTTCAAAAATAAAGCCGTTGATCTTGGCTACGAAAGCTTATTTCGTTACGAAAGGTTCGATTTTCGCGGTTTTTTCGCTGAAAAATAACTAGAATACGTTTGTTTTTCCGAATTAAATTAAAAGCGGCGCTCGCAATTTAATTAAATATAAATTCAATCGAAGCGCCGCCGTTCGTAATAAATTTCTTTTTGTTTTTGATAATATCGAAGTTTGCTTTCGAATTTTTCAGAATCTTAGTTATATCCGCGTAAATAATAAAAGCCGGAGCGGAAAAAAAGAAATCGTCGCTAAAAAAAAGCTTTTTGGCTTATAAAGCGAAAAGAAACGAAATTGTTAGTTTTTGCGAAAACGGACGCGGACAAAAAATAAATAAATTTGTTTTTAATATCGTAAACGAAATCCTTTTGGTCTTTTTGCTAATAAAAAAAAAACGAAATCGTCGATTAGCTTGCCGAAATCGCGTACAACGGCGTATCGAATATAAATTATTCGTTCGATCGTATCTAAACGGCTGTTAATAGCGTTCGATACGACGTGGCTTACGAGCGTCCGATTATTAAAACGCAAAAAAAAAAAAATCGTATAATTAATTCGCTGCTATTGCTTTTTCGGGCGCTGATTAAAATTAATAAAAGAAAATAGCTTTTAATCGCGAATGAAATTCGCGTGAATTAAAGTTTCGAGGCCATCGAAAAAACGGTTGAAAATGGCAGGCTTTATTCTGGCCCAAATCGCGCGTAAAAAGCACGGGAAAGCTTAAAATAAAGTCTGAAATAAAAATTTTAATACAGAAAGTATGCTTAAAGGGCGTGGTTAAATATTTATTTTTAAAAAGTGCTTCTGGAAAAATAGTTGTAGGTGTGGCAGAAGCTAGAGTCCTGGAATACACACCTTTTGCCTTTTTTCTCTATGTTTTCTTCCCGGAAGTTCTTTACCATAATAAACTCTAGGAAGTTGCTAACTTTTTTTAATCTTTAAACCATAACTTCTACCAGCTGCTCTTTCATCGTTCA